>WAAE01020928.1:17805-34399 GCA_013400495.1 Nicator chloris
CGGCAAGAACAGTCTAGTGAAGCCGCCCTACTCCTACATCGCTCTCATCACCATGGCCATCCTGCAGAGCCCCAAGAAGAGGCTGACCCTGAGTGAGATCTGTGAGTTCATCAGTGGGCGCTTCCCCTACTACCGGGAGAAGTTCCCCGCGTGGCAGAACAGTATCCGCCACAACCTCTCCCTCAACGACTGCTTCGTCAAAATCCCCCGGGAGCCCGGCAATCCTGGCAAGGGCAACTACTGGACGCTGGACCCCGAATCCGCCGACATGTTCGACAACGGGAGCTTCCTGCGCCGCCGAAAGCGCTTCAAGCGGCAGCAGCTCCCGGCACCCGAGCTTCTTCTGCGCGCCGTGGACCCCGCCGCCTTCCTCCCGCAGCCTCCACCGCAGCCTCCGCAGCAGCCGCCCTGCGCCTACGGACCCTACGGCTGCGGCTACGGTCTTCAGCTCCAGCCTTACCACCCCCACTCCACCCTCTTCGCCTTCCACCACCCCTCTCCGCCGCCCCGCCATCCCCCTGCCGCCCCCGGCAGCGCCCCCGGTGCGGCGCTGCCCCCCGCCGGGGCNGAGCATCATCGGGGGAAGCCCCGGCCCCGGCGCGGGCAGCAGCTGCGCTTCGCAGTCGACCGCGGCGCCGGGGCTGGCCCGCTCGCTGGGGAGCGCCGGGAGCGGCCTGCCCCCCACCGCCACCCTGCCCGCCACCCCTGGCTTTGCGGCACGGATCTCTAACTGTTAAGTGTTTGGGAGTCTTTCCGAAGGTAGGATCTGGGGTATCTCCTTTCTCCGCCGCTCGGACGCCCGGCGGACGCTGTCCGCAGCGGCTGCCTGTCTTTGCGTGGGGATAATTGTGACGGGGCTCGGGGGCCGAGCGACGGACCTCCCGTGACCTTCACTAGTGCAAAGCCAGGTGTAGATCTAGATACTGCATGGGCAGGCGGTTACTACATCGGAAAGTTACTCGCTGCTCCTTAAAAAGAAACAAACATGGTGATAAATAATGTCTCTAAATCGTTAAAATTCAGAGATTCTCAGGTCTAGGAGCTTGAAAACAGTAATGTACAGGAGAAAGAAAAAGGCTTGAGGGAGGACAGCAGAGCAATACTTTTTCATTTAGTACACTTGTCTCATGTACTTTTATAAAAGAAAGGATTAACGTGTTTACACAGAAGAAAGTCGAGATTATCATTTCTTATTTTAACCTGTGTTTTGTATTATAATAGACTTACGGAGTTTTTTATTTTGTACTTTATGCGTATTCTTTACAAGGAATATTGTTAAAATTACTGGCAAGTATTACTGTACCATTTTAATGTAAAATTTTTACACATTTTCAAAAATAAAATTTTTAATTTTCAAAAAAAAAAAAAAAAAAAAGAAAAAAAGAAAAAAAAATCAAAACCCAACCCAAAGACCAAAGGAGCCCAGCCGAACAATTGGCTTTGGATCCTTCCCTCCTTAGCACTTCTCCTTTCTTTGGGACACTGATTTTTTTTTTTTTTTNGATTAATGGCACAATAGTCAAGGAATATTCCAGCTTGAAATTTATTATGTGCAGATTTGACCGCAAAGAAGAAAATAAGAATACGATCTTTGCAGTCAATGCATTGTTAACTCTAGCAGATAAAGACAAAAAAAAAAAAAAAAAAAAAAAAAAAAAAAAAAACCAAAAAAAAAAAACCCAAAAAAAATCAAAAAAAAAAAAAAAAAAACCCCAAACCAACCCAACAACACCAAGAAAACCCCCCCAACAAAACAAAAAACACTCTACAAAAAACAGCAGGAACGAAAGAGGGGATAAATAGAAATAGGTCTCTCTGGACGGAGTAAAGCCCAGTTCTGTAAGGCACCAATCAGGGGATTGATTAAAAAGCCGGTTTAAAACTATTTTTATACTTTTGGGTGTGTTTTAAATCACAACTGCATCATAGTTTGGTTTCCAAGAGGCCCAAAGGAAAATTCTACTAATAAAGGGCATGCATTGAACTTAAGAGAGATTTGTTCTAAACACTTATGTTTCTGTGACGATAATAGTGGCATGTGTTTCTACTTTTCAATACATAAAATGCTCTTTGTAATATCCTCGTGTGACGAGTTGATTAAGTGTATAAGCTGTCGAAGTAAGGATATTTAAATTTACAAAACAAACCATGAAAGCAGCTTTTCTGATTCCAAACACTCGTTTTTAACAGCACAAGATCGATAGATATCTATTTTATAGACTTCAAAAATTTTTTAACCAAAATCCGGCCTCAAATATTCAGAGTTTATATATGGAAAAGAGAATCGCATGTTTTAAGAGTAGGCGTGTGAATGCTTGTTGTGGGCTAGGAACACGCGTTTTTCAAACCAGGGAGGCGCTTTTCAACTACGACTGTATTTATAACAATTTAGGAGACTCGGGGATCAATTATGTAAATTTTCATAATAAAAAAATTAAAAAGGGAGGGATGCTTTTTAGTGCTCTTTGGAGTGAGGAGGGGTTTTAAATATGGAAGTACTACGTCGCCTTGGTTTTAAATATTCTCATAAATAGAAAAAGGGTGCTTCTCCGTTTTGTTTGTAGAAATGCCGTGTTAAAATAGTGGGTTTCAAAAAGCAGAAAGATTGGACATAAGATCTCTGCTGGGCTCCATTTGCAGTCTGGAGCTGGAAGGCCTCTTTGGGTGTCCCGGTTCCTTAGCAGAAAAAGAAGTAAAGTCCTTTCTAACTTCTAAAACAAAAGGAAAAATACCCCAGAGGCACCATGTACATATCCTCTGGAGAGAGCGCGTCTTTTCACGAGAGACCGATTAATTCACTTTCCCCGGCACTGGCCGGGGGATACTCACGCCAACGGGCCGTTGCAGCGCGGGGTACCTAGCTAAGCAGAGGCCCCCCTCGAAGAGGCAGATAAAATCAAGCAGGGAAAGGTTTTGTGGGGAAGAAGGCAGCTGTGGCCGTGCGGCGGTGAGACGGTCTCCAAGGAGGGATGCTGCTGGCCCTCAGTCTGGGCTCTGTCTGCTCCAGTCCTAGCGATCGCCACGAGCAGTTACATGAGAAGGGTAGATTCCGGCGACCCACCCTGTGTTTATTTCTCTTGGCTTCTCCGCAGTAGACCGGGGAGCCCGGCGACCTCCCTCACGCAGAACCCAGCCCGGCCCAGGCCGGTGGACAGTGGGGTCCGAGTGTGCCCGCCGCCCGTCCTTCAGGTCTCCTCAGAGGTATATGGCAAGCAAACTGCTTGGCCACTTGCTCCTTCTACGCTTCTCGCCGGTTGCCTGCATTCCATGCGGACAAGACCTTCCCTTGGGAATTGGTAGGGAAGCTGACAGCAAATTGCAGTAGGTGGTATAGATTTTTTTTTTTTTTCTGTAAAGAAAAGGCGTTCGAGGAAGAGGTCTGGGGTGCTGGTGAAGGACTCCTTTGCCTGTTCTCCTCGAGTTGCCGGAAAAGCCGCCTAGCCTCCGTCCCGAGGGTCCCTGTTTTCCCGCTGCTCGGAGCAGGTGCCGCCAGAAAAGGCGCCGGCCCCACAGCCCTTTGATGAGCTCGCAGCACCGTCGGGCCGCAGCCCCCCCATTCGCATGCTAATGGCCCGCCGTGCTCTCCGTGGCTTTCAAGACTTAACAGAGAGGCTGACAGTGTAGTTAGTCCTCGCAAGGACCGAGCCCGGACGAACAATTCCTCCAAAATAGCCTGGCCCCTAATAAACAATCTGTTAGGGCATGCGGTATAGTGTCACCTCCTTCTCCTCCCGGAGACAAAGTGTGGATTCATTAACCCGTCTCCTTGCTCATCATATCCCCGTAGGGCTGAGAGACGAATTACTGGGTCTGAATTGGGAGGGGATTGCTCTATGAGGGGGCTAATGTTTCCATCAGTTCATCCTGAAGGACCACACAAAAAGAAACTTTTTAGTTTATGGTGCTATTATGCAGTTTTAATCTAGGGATAGATTTAGCCAAATGTTATCTATTGGGAATTTAATGAAGCCCTTATGTATTCAATCGTCTTTTATGCCACACACAGTGTCTCTATCCAGAAACGTTTCCTTCCACATAGTTCTTTGTTTCTGATGGGTGATTTATATATTTTTAATTAGGTTTTTTAAAAACTATTTCTTTTCAAGTATCTTGTATAACGTTTCTATTAAGCAGGACTGTGTTAGGTCCCTTCCCACATCCCCTATAAAAGAGGTTTCCCCTTCCCTCCCTGGTTTCGAAGATGATTAGTTTGCACATCCACACACTGCGCCCTTCCCTCTGGAGCGCTCTCGCTGCCTTGTGGAGAACGGCAGGACATCGTGCCCACTTTGTCGACACCGCCGTGGGCTGCGACGGGCAGCACAGCCCGGGGGTCCGGCCGAGCCCCGTGGCTCCCGAGCACAGCTCCCCGGCCCTGAAGCTGCTCTCAGCCCAAACATTCCCCACCCGCACCTCCTTTGGTCCACACCTTCGGTCTGGTTTGTGTTTTAAATGCGGTGAGAAGCACTCCTGGGGTCAGCGGGGTTTACATCCCGTGCTTGCAAGCTGGTTTCAGATACCCAAGAGCGGCCCCATCACGAAGTCCGGAAGATAAAAGAGGAGGGCGAGGCCCTCACCTGCTCTCAGCTGCTCCCTTTCTTGCAGCGCTGGTGGCGAGGGCAGAGCACACGGTCGCCCCCGTCGAGACTGAGGCCTGTTCGGGGGATCTGTGGGAAACTGGGTCTGGTTTAACTGTCCCTTGGCACGGCCCGGAGACTCCACTCCGTATGTAATACTTTCCCTCAGTACTTACAGTAAGTACTGCTGTAGTCTCTGATAATATTGTATTTGACAGAAATAATGGAAAATATAATCGTGGTCAAACCTTCTCTGCTTTGGAAATTGCTAACCAATGCAGATCCGTTTTTCAGCTTGTTCACAGTGGTTCCCCCACCTGCAGTGGTATTGCCCCTGCTTCCTTCCCTCTGCGACAGACTGCACACATAATCGGAACCCGAGCACCAGCGGGGAACGGCTGCCCTGTGCCCGCAGCTGGGCGCATCCCGACCAGGTAGGTGTCCGCCTCCTCCGTTCCTCACCCCCAAGCTCCAGAAATCTGCTGCAGGTGACTGCAAGGCCTCTCCACACTTCAAAAATCGTTTCTGCTTTGCAACCCTCATCGTGAGAGTCACGGCGAGCGGCGGCCACTGGGTCTCTGTTCGCTGCCCCTTCCTGCACTGCAAAGCACGACCAAGATGTGGAGGAGACATTCACGCAGAAGCGTGTGCATGCGTGTGCAGGAGAATGGCACTTTAGAAGGCAGCGGGCTGCTGCCGGATCCACGCTGCGGCAACTGTGCTCGGTGCCTCATTGCGTATATGGGTGCCCGTCGATTTTGGGAAGAAACGGAGAAATGAACGCGAGTTCCAAGTCGGTAAACCTCTTGCTCTTGTTTGTCACTTGCGGAAGACTCTGTTCCCCGCTGCCAATCTCCGCCTGGAGGTGTACTGCGGGCAGCCGGGCCTGGGAACACGCCGGCCTCTTCCCAGCCGCCTGGCTCGGCTCGCCGCTCAGTTACCGGCACGACCGAAAACAACAAAGGCAAAGGCTGCGGTGTTGGGAAGGCACGCACGGGGAGCCCCTCGGCCAAACTCGCTGCCAGCCCGGCTGTCGCAGTGCGGGTGGCACCGAGGGCTGTGCGCGGCTGCGCAGCGGGACAGGGCCTCCGCGGCCTTGGCGGTGCTCCGCCGAGCCCGATCGAGGGAGCGGGGAGGCACCCGGCAGCGTCTCGGCGGGAGTCACCACGGGAAACCCACGGAAGATGCAAAGCGTACGACCATGTGCCCCTAGTACAGAGCCCCTGCTCTGCGAACTGTCACAGCGAGAGACACAGAGGCACCCGCTGCGCTCTGTGCCACGGAGAGACCTATCGGCTAGGCACCGTAGTGCCCAAAGTGTATAAAAACGTATAGACTGGACGAGAGGCGCCATTTTTTTCTTTCTTTCTTTTTTTTTTTTTTTTTTTTTTTTTTTTTTTTTTTTTTTTTTTTTTTTTTAGCGCCTTGTCTAATCAATTTCAGAAATTCTACCGCTGAGATGAATTCAGAAGGATATTTGTGATTGTGGGTTTTTTTATTTTTCTAATCAAAATAGTTTAACTTGCCCTTCCTCCAAGCCACAGGAGACCTGTTGAATTGATTCTGCTTCCCTTTCGCTGATACAGTAAAACGGCATGCAGAAATCTGTGGCCCCTCATATTTAGATGACAGATTATGCAATTTATGTTAGAAGTAAAAGGATAATTAGATAATTCAGTTGTTGCATTTATTAGTTTCTTAAGACTGGGAAAGCCTTATCTACGATCAATCCGAAATTATTTCTGTGCTCTGCGTGGAATAGAAAAACATGTCAGTGCATCGAAACGCGTGTGAACATTCAGGAGTGTGTGTGTCGCACCTGGTGATAGTCACCATCCAGTGCCCGCACAACTGTAGCACTGCGGTCATCACTCCTGCAATGCCCAGGTTTTGGCAAGCCCTTTTAAAACCCGTGAATGTCTCTTCGTACCACAGTGGTCGTAGGACTGCTTCTCTAGTTTCATTGCAGGACAGTACATGCACACCTGTATACGTGAGATACATTAAATATGCACAATCAAGATTAATGAGGTGACTTCCCTGGGTTTTCTTTTCGTATAATAAACACTGTCACGTCTGCTTATTCAGCAACAACCAGACAAAACAGATAGCTTTCTAATATATGGATATACAGTGAAATTCCACCTGTCTGCTGCACAAGCCGAGGTGGGGGGGAGGGGGGCTGCAGAGCAGAACAGCCTCTTCGAATAAATGTACCATTAAAAGAACCATTAATGAGGAGGGGAAAAAAATGAAAAGGAGAAAAGATGTCCAGTGCCAAGCGAGAAGGGACAGACATATCAGGTGACTTTGCTCGAAAGTGGACGGGATCGGAAATTACGGGCCATGGAAAAAATAGTTTGTGCTTTCTTTCCAGCCTGCCTCTAATCGCACAAAATGCCGTCTGGGGCTGCTCGGCAGGATCTGTCAAACATCTCTCCCTCGTTCATGGAAGTCCTTAACCTGTCTTTCTCCGTGCAGACGGCGCTGCCTATGAGGCAGCGCACGCAAGTGTGTGTCTTCGCACTGTCCCGCAAGCGCTCGGCAGCCGGGGGCACCGCTAACACCACACCTCAGATGTCTTCCCCCCTACTTCTCGTTTCTGTATGAGAAGCCAAAGGGTGGCCCTTCTCTGAAAATTAACCGCTTTAGATCACTTTCAGCACTAGTTCCATCCCGATGTCTCTCTTGGTGGTGCTCAAACATCTACTGGCCAGGACATGATTTTCGATGGAATCCCCAGTCCCACCCGTCCGCCTCTAAGGCAGATCTCCCGTCCCGTGCACCCGAGCAGCGCTACCGACAAGAGATGTGGAGTGGATGTTCCTGCTTTTAAAAAGGCTATCTTCCCCTCCAGCCAGAAAGAGTCCGCAACAACTTGCCAACACACATGGGCGAAGCCAAACCTAACGCTTCCACAAGAGATTTTGAAACTGGTCCCGGAGATGCTGCTGCGCCTGCGGCTGCAAGACGGCGCGGTTCGCCCGGGTAAGCGGCACAAAGCCCCGCGGCCGTGCCGGGGCGGAGCCGGGGGCGCTGCTGGCAGACCGGCAGGAGGAACCGTGCTCTGTGCCTCCTCCCAGCCCCAGGTACGCTGCCGCTCTAACAGGGCTGTCTCGGTCGCCGGTAGAGCAGACCACTGCTCCAGTCAACGGAGCACTCTGAGTCCGTAACTCCCCCCGACTTCGTCCCAGTCCCGTCCTGCCGTCGACACCCACCATGGGGCGCGCGGGGGCGTGTGGGGTGAGGGGAGCCCGGTGCCGGCGCTATAAATCCCTCGGCAATTGAGTTCTGCACCTTTCATTTGGAAAATCGGATTCTTTGAGTGGAAACAGTTGACAGGAACTTAAAAGGATTAGCTGCATTCCACACAGGATCATTTTTACTCGTAACATTTTGAAACGATTGATCCCTTCCAGACCATAAACAATGTCCAGAAAAATGATCTAACGAGACTTCCATTGTTTCCTTTTGTCTAGGAATCCCATTTCGCCAGCAGTTTGATTAGGGACTTTGACAGGCTGGATGGTAATCAGAGACACGTACATACACCCTTTTCCCGAGATAAATATTGAGTTTGAAATAGTTCGTAATTTGGTCGGTAATCTCAATCTGCCAGAAATCGAGCAAATGCGGAGAAAGGCAGGTAGGGGAAGAAGGACCGAGGAGAGTGGGACGGAGAGGAATGGGAGCTCAATTATCACAGAATGCCGAAATGAGAGATGGGGGCATTTCCCAAGTTTCTCTTGCTGGCTTTTGTACCGGCCTGGCAGAAGAAAGATAAAAAAGGGAAGGCCCACAGGTGCACAAGCCTGCTCGGAACATAGAGAATACAACACGCGCGGTCCCGTTCCCCACAATGGCCCGAGATGACTCGAGATCCGCGGGCTCTGCTTTGTCCCTCTCCCCTCCTCTTCCCTTCACGTCTGGGGGCAGGAGAGTTAACGCGGAGACATTAACGGGGGAGAGAGCGAGGAGGCCCTGCCCTGTCATGCTGACTGGCCCACTTTTCCTCTGTTTTGACACCTGCGCACACTGCCCCACGATATGCTTTCTGATTTATCGCCCAATTAAAGGTTCAGCCTTCCTCGAGCCACCCGTGCTGCCTCCCATCGACGGGTCTCCGCGGGTGACGTCTCCCCGGCGACAGCACGGGAGGTGATGGGTCTAGGTGGCCGCTTTCGGCCCTTTGTGTTTCTCTTCCTTCCCCTCCTTATCTGTGTGAACCCAGGGCCCCGTGTCCCATGAAAGAGCCGGCGGAGGCCGGAGCGGTGTCCAATGGCGCTTCCGGCCCGAAGCTGTGCCAGGTAGCGAAGAGTGCTTCCAGCACGGATCGGGGGAAAACTCAGCCAAGGGAAGCACCTCAGTTAATTCTCCCCTTCCATTAAGAGACAGCAGCTCCTTCGCGTCGAATTGCTCTGGACTTGTTCTTCCTGTCAAGCTCCGGGATTCTTTCTTCTTTCTTCTTTCTTCTTTCTTCTTTCTTCTTTCTTCTTTCTTCTTTCTTCTTTCTTCTTTCTTCTTTCTTCTTTCTTCTTTCTTCTTTCTTCTTTCTTCTTTCTTCTTTCTTCTTTCTTCTTCTTTCTTCTTTCTTCTTTCTTCTTTCTTTCTTCTCTCTCTTGCTTCTCTTTTACTTTTTTCCCCTCCTTTTTTTCCCTTTATCTCTTTTTTCCTCTGAGAACAAGCGGCTCCCTGGCACAGACTGGTAGCATTGAGCATCTTCCTAACTGTGTCTTCCTTGTATCTATCAATCCACCTTTCTAATTAGACTAATTAGAAGATATGTGGAGTGTTGCTGGGTCCATAGACTAAACTGCTTAGGGCTCCTAAAAGGGAAGCTGAATGCGCGCCATGGGAGGTGGCCATTCAGGGATACGGTAACAGTTGCTACATTTATCTCCTGCTATTGAAAAGAGCTCTGCTTAAAGCTCGATTAAAATGTTTGGAAACTAATGCCACCCTGGATCTCTCTCTAATTAGAGGGCCTGGATGGATCACTCTGAGCAGTCAAAAGGAACTGCTTCCCGGGTTTGGCTTTTCTGTTCAGCAGAATTTCTTCTTTCCCCGCAACCCCGCCCCCACTTCCAAAAGAGAAAGGGGAGGGGGGGGGTGTTGCGAGGAGGGGATTGGAAAGGAGAGAAGAAGATAACGGAGCTATAAAAACGGGGGCAGAGAAATTGCGTTAGGCCAGTCTTTCTCCCCAAGCGTTATATTTGGTCCCGGTTTTCCGACGGCAGGCACAGGCTCTTCTTCCTGGATTCCTTTTCAGCGGTTGGGATAGGTTAGGGTTGGGCAGCTCCTTCTCCACTGCCTGCTACACGCCAGTCAAGAGCTCGGGAAAGGGGAAAGGCCGTCTCCGTCCACCCCTCGCATGCAGAGGTGCGGAGCGCGTATCCCGGCTCCTTTCTTGCCCCGCTGCCCTCCTCTCTGTGCCCCGCGGGCTTTGTTCAGAAAGAACAGTGCAGTAAAAGAGGGGAGGATGGACGGTGGGGAAAAGTTACCCACGGAAGTGACGGCTCCTGTCTCCCAAACGCTGCCTGTAGGAAGCCCAGCGCAGAGCAGCAGTTTCTAACAGGCCACCGGGCTGAGTAAAGGAAGGCCAGTTGGAAATCCCTCCCCGGGTACCCTGTGCCTCCATCTCTAAACTGAGAACACTGCCGCGCACCTAAGTACGCACACACGCATTTCTATGCACCCGTGGGGTGTGAGGAGGGGCGTGGACAGCTCTCAGGTCGCCCTGGTGCCAGGAAAGGCAGCCCTAGCCGAGCACTTCAGTGTCTGGCACGCCGCTAATGTGCGGCGCTGTTTTTTCCCTGTAGGACAGAGATACGTTTTGTCCTCATAACGGCGAGTCAACGATTGGTGCTGACGGGGGAAGAGATGAGGAAAATGTTCTCTTCATCAACACAAGCCTGTTACCCAGATTACTTAATTTACGGGATAGATATGACCAAAAGTTCCTGAAAAGAGCTCACACTCATGACTTGGCAGGCGACTAGCCCGCGACAGCAGGCTCAGACGCGGGGGACCGTACCGTCCTTGTGCCGGCAAACAAGGGTGGAGCGGCGGCCCCGTCGGTACCATCGGGTCGGTAGGGGGTTGGTGGTGCCGATTTCACCCCGTGGCCTTTGGAGATTACAGCGCACCAAGTATCGGCAGAGGAGAATAAAGTCGGGATTTAATTTCTTATTGCTATTGCTATTGCTACTGCTATTGCTACTATTATTACTATTAGTACTATTACTAATACTATTATTACTATTATTATTATCTTGTTCTTCTTGTTGTTGTTGTTGAGAACAATGGATAAACTGTCCAATCTACCAGGGAAACATATCTGCATTCCGTTCTCCCCGTATTGCCCCAGGAGAGGCCTCTGTGAGCCTCTGGCAGGTGGGATGTCCTGAGAGAAAGACGTACGGGGATGGCAGGCATAGAAAACCAGTTGACATCTTCCTTTTCTTTCAAGCATCCAGAGTCACCTTATCCTGAAACCCTCTGCAGAGAAGGGGAACAGTAGAGAATTGAGAAGATCTGCTCCTTTTCGTTCCAGTAGTCAGGCGACGTTACCAGCGGGGGTAAGACTAGCTGGAGACCCGGATGAGCCGGCAGGTGGGAAGCAGGGTAGCTCCCGCAGTGTCTCGGCTCGGCAGCGCTCTTCCTCGGCCAGGCGAGGGACTGCTCACGCTGTACCATGTGTAATCTCAGTGAACTCAACAGGACGAGTCCCAAGGACAAAACCGATCAAATATTTCCCTTAGGAACATACGGGGAACTGCTCACGCTGTATCATGTCTAATTCCAGTGAACTCAACAGGACGAGTCCCAAGGACAAAACTGATCAAATACCTCCCCTAGGGACATAGGCTCTACTTTATTTTTTTCTTTTTTCTTTTTTTTTCCCCTCCAAAAGCGAGTGTAGCTCAGAGGACAGATTTTTTTTTCGACTGCAGAGAGCTCATCCCTTCATAAAATATTCTCAGAGGATCTCACCCTTGCTCCACGGGGGACGGCGCGTTGAAGGACTCACCTGGGACCCACCTGCGGGATTGAGAGAGGAGACCCCTCTTTCACAGGGAGGAATTTGCCCCTAGGGAACGAGCAGGAGACTTTTTCATGGCTGCTGGGCCGCGCTGGGTTACTGAGGATGTAAGAGAGAGCACACACACACACACACACACACACACACACACACACACACACACACACACACACACACGCACACCCCCCCCCACACCCCCCCTCCAAAAGGCAGGCTTGTTCCTACTCATGGGCTGTGCCCCTGCCTACACCCCTCCAACATGCACAGCATCTAGGGAATTTCATCACGAAATGCAAGTCCAGAGGTGCCCAAGACACAGCCAGGAAAAATGCTCGGACTTCAAGGATCCAAGAACTGCATGACAGGTAGTTGAGAGTTTGCTGAGTTTTACTGAGTTTTAAAGTTTCTTAATTTTACTGTACAGGATCATCCCAGACCACTGCCTGCATTTCCAGACCCCAAAGATAGACCCTGATGCTGGTGACCCCTCTCTTTTGGAAAACAAGCATGAGGGCAGAGCTTCGTGTCCAGACTCAGGGCAGCTGCAGCTGTATGCCTGGTAGCCCATTGCAATCAGCAGGTGGCTGAGCTGTTTGTCTATACTTTAGATGTTTCACATTACTTTCCTCGTGGGCGTTATACATCAAGTTTCCTTGTTAGTATCGGGATTTTTTCTTTTTTCTTGTTCTTTTGCCTTGTTTGTTTTTTTTTTTTTTTTGTTATAACTTCACTTGTGGAATTTCTGCAAGCAACAGAGAGGCAGAGCTCTGCGATGAGAGGTTTAGCTGAAACCTGTGTCCTGACACTGATCCACCTCTCTATTCCTTCTAGTCTGGGCTATGCCTTTGCCTCGGATGTCTTTTGTGCCGTCGTACCATTCAACCCAGGCTGGTCAAGAAGGCAAGTGGTGGAAGATTAGATGTTTTTGAGGGGGGAGCGTGGAAGAGAGAGAGGAAGTCTGAGGGTAGAAGGTGGGTTAGGCCTCTGAAATCCAGACGTCAGTGAAAATTCTGTGCAGGAAGGGGTACAGAGTCATAGCCGTCCCACAGGGAAGATGTGTGGACATTTTTCTCTTTGTTAGTGTTTTGTTGTGCTGTTGGTTGGTGGGCTTTTTTGGTGGTTTTGTTTGTTTGGTTGGTTGGTTGGTTAGTTGTTTTTTTTTTTTCCCCAGCGAGTGTTTTGATAGAAGCAGGTTGATGCAAGAGACCCCACGCCACCCCACCCCACTGGGGAACGGCCCTTCCCAGGGCCCCGGGGGCCACTGCCGTGGTGATGGTGGGGCGCGAAGGGTCAGGGGCTTTACTAAGGGAGATTTCAGAGGGACGGCCATCTACATGTCTGAAAACACGCACTCATTGCCATCTCCCGCCAAAGTACCCTTGTGATCTGGCCATCTCAACCAGTCAGAACAACAGCTTTCCACAGATGCTGATCGCAGAAGGAGATAAAAGGAGAATTGAGATAAGTATTTGTCCTTCAGGAATGGAAGTTATTAAATTAACACCCCAAAGTTTGCGCTATCTAATGAGTTTTGTCAAACATTATTTTTTTAAGAGACAGAACAGAATATACGAAGTTTTGCCTTTGGCTGGTGCAGTGGAGCGAAAGAAAAACACATTAACGTACATCATGGAGCCACGCAAGCCACTGCTGGACACGTACAGCAGAAGGTAAATAGATTATTTTGTTTAACAATGCTGACAGCTTGTACGGAGCAGAATTGGAGAGATCTAAATATTAATAGACTCATTCAAGTGGAGCAAAAGTTACAAATCGTTAGCTGAAGAAAGTTGGCTTCTAGCCCACATTCTGTAGGGGCATGAGGGAAGTGTGGTAACCTTGCTGTTGCTGGCTACAGAAGGGCAATTTTTGTATATAATTTATTTAGATGAAGTGTGCAGAATGTTTTTATTTGTTCTACTTCTAGCTGTCTCACCTCTGTGTGAACTCCCCAAACCCAGATCTACTCCAAATACTTCTGCTCCCCCTTCTGCACACTTCCCTCCAACGTGTTTGCTTTGGCAACTTTCATGTTCTTGCAAACAATTCTTCCAAAGATATCAATCACTCTTGCACCCAAAGAGAAATACTGTACACTCAATGCGATGACAAAATGAAACATGTTTGAAGCAAACCATGTGCTCTAGTGTGCCAGGGATTATGTTATTTGTTCAGGGAATATGTTCGGAATTTTTCAGGCTTCTGTTACTCCTGCGATAGTAAATTTTATTGTCTGCTGTTAGGATTTATTATTTCGGAGACAACCCAAATACGTCTTTACACGTGCAGAGCCTTCTAAAGAGGCAAGCCTACTCTGCGTCGAGCTGGGGGAATTTATTGGCCCACGGTACTGCATGTTATAATGCTGCTCGGCCGGAGACGTGCAGAAACCGCGGCAAGTGGGCCTGGTGCCGACAGTGCGGCGGGAGGGCATGGCCTGCTCCCACGCGTGTCCACCGCGCTTACGCGTGCCCCACGCCGGCCGAGGGAACGGAACCAGAGACGTCCTGCCACGGAAATTCTCTGCCACGAGTAAAACCGAGGAGCTGGCACCCGTCTAGTTGCGCCCGCGCGGAGCCAGCCGGCAAGTAGGAGCCCCGCGGGCGACGGCTTTCGAGCGGCTCGGAAAGGTTGCATCGGTCCCCGGCCTATGCATGGACACTGATTCGTGCCTGCCCTGCCTCCTGTGAAATCCTAATTTCACGTCCTGGCTTTGAGGGAGGTGGGTCATTTGGCGGGGCTTTTTCGGTGCATTTCTTGTATCGTTGTTTTGGGTTGTGCAGATCCTTTTTTTTTGTTTTGTTTTGTTGCTGTTTCTTTGTTTTTTCTTCAGCCTTGTTGGCCAGGGAGTGGAACGTGCCAGAGGGATGGTCACCGTGCTAGTGTTCCCACTCGACATTTCGTTGTTGTCGAGCTGTTCCGAAAGCCCAGAGATCTGGGTATCCTTGCCGCTTTGGCCCTTCCACATGAGCCAGGCTTCCGTCTTGTCTCTGCTCGGGCGGAGAAGGATCTCCCAGCACTGGCATTTTGCCTCTCCTCTAAAATGCATCAGTGCTCCCCGCCAGATTCGCAGCCGCGGAATTACTGCTCTCAGCGCTAAGTGGCTGCGCTCCCCTCTCCCCTCGCTCTCCGCATGTGGATGGTTGTGCCCAGGGCACCCTCGCGCCGGCGTGAGGGGTGGGCCGGACCTCCCTGCATCGTGTCTGGGGAGCTCCTCAACCTAGCACCCACTCTGCAGCAGCACGAAAAAGCCGTCGTCACTCTTTGCCTATCCCATCGTGCGGGTTGGTTTTCAGTGTGGACCTTCCCCGTGCACAGTTCCACCCCCGCTGCCTCTGCGACTGCGCCAGTGTGGGCTCAAAGGCGGCTGAGCTTTCCTTATTACTGGAAAGCCAGCCTGGTGTCTGCACATAATTATGCCTTGCTTCTGGTCTCTGAAAAGACCGACTGCATGCCGTTACTGGATGCAACGGGTCTGCGAGTCAGAGGCCATTAAATTATCGCGATTATCCATGAGCCACTGCAGGCTCATTTTCCTGCTTTGGCGTTGCTGACCGAAGCGACCGTGATAGTCCCTTGCTCCAAAAGAAGCAGAGGTGACCGGGAGCAGAGCTGCCGCACGAGGAACGCCCGGGTTTCTGACCAGGAGCATATTTCAAGCGCAGAATACACACATTTCTCTGAAACTCATTGTTAAACTTCCTCTGGCAGGACTCCTACTTGGCCTGCCATCAGAATGAGCAGCGACTGCTTCAAACAGAATAGGTCTTACTGGATCCTTCAGAGAAAGAAAATAGGTTGTAGATCCTTAGAGCAATAAGAAGGATTTTAGTGGCTTGAAATGACAATGTAATCTCCCCACGCGCTCCGTGCCCGCTCGGAGGAGCCAGAACAGGCCTGCTCAGGACAAGGAGCAGAGGTTGAGGGGAGCTCTCTGTTTCTCCTCGAGGAGGACAGGGCTTCAGAGCATTAAACGCCCTAAGCAGAGAAGGGCTTCTCAAGTGAATCGACACCGCGAATCCAAGGATACTACTTCCCCTCCCTCCTTCATCTCCCCCCCTCCCCGATGCTTCTCAAAGAAATAACATGTTGTAAAAGATTGCAGGGGGGAAAGCAGATAACACTTTTTGTCGTCCCCCCCGCCCCTGGAATTTTTTAAAACATCTCTGTGTGTGCGTGTGTTGACTCCGCAAGATTAACTGGGAGGGATCTCCTGTTCTGAAACACTTGACATGACACTTTTCCCCTGTACATCTCGGCCTAAGGATGCTCGATGTCACTGTCAGTGAGTTTTACCCACATGTTAGGTTGGTTTCAGAAGCAACCATGGAGCTGCTGCCCATGTGACCATAAAGTGACTGTGTCTTCTGTCAGTACAGGTAACAGTGATGCCAGGGAGTGCCAGCATAGAAGGTAGTTCACGGTTTAGGTATTGATCAATTCTTTCAGGATTAATGAAAAAACCTGATAAGAAAAGTGCGTGCAAGGCTGTAAAACAATGTCCACATACCAACCAACCAACAAAGCCGCCAAAAAGTTAAAGTAAAAAAAGTCCCAGCTTTGCAGGGGAAAGTAAACTGCTGAAGATGTCATGAAAGCCCAGGAAACCTAACAGGAGGCTTTTTTGGTGCTGAGCTTCGTCTCTTGGAGGGAGCTGGATCTGCTGATAGGAGCCCGATCCCAACCCGTTGATGAGCCCGTGCCAGCAGACTCTGCCACTGTTCCCTGCAAGTGAACAGTGCCACTGTTCCCTGCAAGTGAAGAAGAAACAAGGAAAATAGTTCATGTGCGTATTATTACTGGAAGAACGGCTGGGAGCCGGTCTACCAGGCAGCGGGAGAGCGGGCAGAGGCTTCTCCAGGCAGCTGCATTTATATCGCGGCTCCTTCTGGCTCTGTCCCCTTACTTCTGATCTTATCGCCGTCAATGCAACGAGCGCTCAAGGCCTGGAGATAAAAAAAAAAAAAAAAAAAAA
>WAAE01020929.1:0-12312 GCA_013400495.1 Nicator chloris
GGCTCATGTTCAAGGCAAGAGCTTTCTTACATGACATCAAACCTGTGTAAAACTGCACTGTATTTACCAGGCTTTTCTTCTTCTTTTTCTGAAACCTTGAAACGGTCGGGCTGAGAGTCAGAAAAAAGGTGACATCAGAGGGACTGGTACAGATAAAACAGAGAATGCCTTGCAAAGAGGCACAGCTTGGCTCAGCCCTGCTCTGCATTGAGGAGGTGATCACTGACACAGGCCCATGTGAAGGAAGAATAAAAAACGTATTTCAGCTCTTGAAGATTCAAGATCTGGGGAAAAAGAAAAGCAATCAACAGTGCAATTTGATTCTAATTCCCAAACTTTTGAAGTCTGCTGCAGTGAAATAGTTCATAATGAAGCAATTTCTACCACCACGCTGAAGAGAAGTGTATGGGCCAGGAACAAATCAAAAGCCATTCTACGAGAAGCATTGCTCTTGAAGAGCCATCAGAATTGCTGCTGAAGCGTCTTCAGTGCAAGTGACTTAGCATTCAATCACTGCCCAGGCTGATGCCAGGCTAACCAGCCCGGCACAGGTCAGTGTATTGCTGATGATAGGGCTGAGCCTGGGGGCCAGGTGACTTTTGAGCTTCTCTGTGCAGGACAGGGAGTATGACATGCTCTCATTTGCCTCCCAGAAACACTTCACCTCTAAATAATCAAGCAGTGGAGGAAAAAGGGTTTTCATAATGCCAAATGCTGAAGCCTGTGTCTTCAAGGGCTCTCTCTCACAGGGTGCACCAAAAAGGCTCAGATGATACAAAGGGTTTAGGCCACACAGGGTTGACAGCAACTCCTGCATCAAGCCAGGAGGCCCTGCAGTGACCTTCCTGCGGTCACCAAACCCAAGAGACTTTGCAGGATTTCCTCAGTTCTGCTGGGACAAGGGTGAGCACAAACAGGAGAGGTACCTGGGGAGTGAGGCAGGTCCTGCCCCAGTGCCAGGAAGGCTCAGCCAGGGCAGCTTCTGGACCAAAGCACCACAGTGAGACAAGCTCAGCACTCACCCTAATGAGCTACTTATTACAGGAACAATCCCCAATAGTTTTAATGCTCTCCCATTTATGCTGGAGTCATTGTCCTCCCACACTCCCTTCACACTGACAGTGTCTGCTGAGAGAAACAGCAGCTCGTTCCTAAAGCAGCAGCTCCTATGTACCCCATGAGCCCTGGGCTGAGGACCAAAGGTCAGACAGGAGCTCCCTGACACCCAGATGTAGTGTGGGGGATGCAGACACCCTGCTCACTGCCACTGCAGGATTCCCCAGAGCAGGAATAGTGCCTGGCTGGGCGGAGGTGATGGTTTTACCTCCAAAACCATCCCAGTCCCTCTGGAACTTCAAGGCAAGCTGAGGCACCTGAGGAGGATCCCAAACTGCAGCAATCTGGGGCACAGAGACTCCTGAGCTCTTCCAAGGGCAGGCAGAGCCATCCAGCCTCTCTCATCTGGTAAAGAGCATCTGCTTGTCTGAAACTGCAGTTTTCACAGAGAAAAATAGGAAAAACAGGTGGCATTTTTCACTTTTTCCCACTGAATTTTTAAACTGAAAATACCACAATTTTCAAAGAAGGCCCAAAAGAAAAAAATTACAAGACAGGGCTGTTGCCTTCTAGGGAAGGCGCGGCGACCTGGTTTCGAGAGCCAGCATGGCAGCCCGGCCTCACCCGAGCCACTTGGGCCACAGACACACAGACACTAATGTAGTGGACGGCAAATGGTGTTTATTACCCTACTTCATGGGGTTAGATAGTCTGGGGGCTTCACTACGTCACAGGGGGCTNGAGCAACAGATTTTGCTGAGCATCCACTCCTCTGGAAACATTTCCCAGGATAGAAAGCAAAACACCCAGAACTTCTCAGCACACTCAATTTGCTAATTTTGTCCAAGGAAATCTACCCTCCAAACTGTCTTAGAGCAGTTCCAAGGAATATCAACAGCACTGTAGACCCTTTGGTCACCCATCAGCCCTTTCTAAACACACTGCACATACAATCCAGACCCTTTCCCTTGCCAAATACACATTTTTATACATTTTAATTCTGATCCTCCCTGCAGCCCCTAAGCAGTAATGAGTGGCTGAAACATAGGCAGGGAGGCAGCAACAAAGCCACTCTCAAGGTGTTGGGGAGCACTGAACCTCCCAGAGAGCAATGGTGGGACGTGAACTCCTCCTTGGAGCAAGAGTGGAGACAAATACAGGGAATTTTCTGCTGCTCCCGGATGTGTTCAGCATAGCAGGCAGCTGTGCTGAACTGGGGCTATCCTGAACAAAAATCCATCAGATAGCATGGAGAACAAGACCCTGGAGAGAGGGTGGAACAAACTGTATAGCCATGGATGCTGACTGATAAATACAGATTCATTATCCAACTCAACAAGTTGAGTGTTAAGTTCAACAGTGTTAAAGCACACAGCCTGTCCCATTCCACAAGCCAGAGGCAGCAGCATCTCCCTTCATACCCTGCAGCACCCAGGTACACATGTAAAGGTTTTTCTTCAAGGGAATTACTAGCAAAGCCAGCAACTTCTACCATGTAGATGGAATAATAATTTTAAATAATTATTTAAATAGTGGAACTAATGAGATTCAACCTCAGGTTTGGGTTTTTCCCCTCCTCTGGATAAAGCCTGTGTACTATAATTTATTTATTAACATAAGCCCTTATTGCAATTGGGATTAACCTCCTGTTTTGCACTGCTGGGAGCTGAACAGGCACAGGGGATGTGGGTCCAGCATCGGGGACCCATGCCCAAGAAATCCGGGGTTTTGTGTAAGCTGTGGGGACTGGAAGTGTTACCAAAATGGCACTGCTGGTCACAAGGAGGAAAACAGCATCCACGGTGTCCATGGATGGTGCTGGAGAGGTGCTGGCAGCTGCAGTATCATCCCAGGTAGGTGCTGCATCTTCTGGATGAAGATGAGATGCCTTCCTGAGCAGGGCATTTGTCCTGAGAAACTCCCCAGGCTCATCTTCACTTACACATTCACCCACATTTTCTGCCTGTACCATGACGAAGAACAACTGCACTACTAAGACACATCATCACGCAGATGTGAACACAGGGGAGAGAGCAAATTCCAAAACCATTGCAGATTTGGGGCATAAAAATGCTTTTGGGGAAAGAGAAAGTCAGTATACAGAGACAAATCTCCCCATCTACTAATAAGTTTAATTCCTGACAACATGCATATAGCAGAGCAGCACTCACTCCTAGTAATTCCAGTTAAATCAATGGAAACACCCAGAAAATAATTTAATCTTAGGAGTTGGTTCATATTCAGCCAGACAGCATGAGTGACAGTGTGGTTCCACCCTTGGCTGGTTGGTTGGATTTAACAAATCAAACAAACCAGTCTGGAGCTGAGCAATCATCTACCTGGGCTCTTAGCACAGTATTGATGGATTTTTGGTCCAACATTAAATGTGCTCAGGACAGAAGTACCACTTTTACTGATTTTGGAAGATGTTGGTTGAGGCTTACCTCCCCGAGGCTGTGCTGCCCCAGGCACCAGGCACAGGGAAGGGGATTTGGAGCTGGTCCATTCACCAGCCTGGGTGAAAGCCAGCACCCACCAGTCTCAGGTATCTCTGCAGATCAGGACCTCCTCTTAAAAACCCAATTGATTAAGGCTTATACAAGCATACTTTTATTTTTTGTATTTTTGCAAAAATTAACGCAGTAAAGTGTCAATGCTACAGCAGAGCCCTGCAAAGTAGGATGTTTGTAAGGCTGTTTTAAATATTTAAAAAATTGGGAAAGTGAGTTTAAAAAAGGGAGCTTCAGATGGAAACCTTAATGCCAGTTTACCAGCTCAAGAGTGCAAGGAGAAAAAACATAATTAAAAATAAAGTTATCAGGCTTTTAATTTACCAGACAAGCTAAATATAGCAGCATTAGACTAAAGCATTGTTTTTAGCAGGCTTAAGTTTCAACAATTCATTTGCTGATTAATGTCTACATGAAATCACTCAGCACCTTGATTTTTGGGGAAAAAAAAACAAAACCAAAAACAAAAACAAAAAAAACCACAACCAACCAAACAAAAAAAAACAACAACAACCAAAATAACCAAATAGTGAATTTTTATCTGTTTAAAGAAACCCAAGTCACAGCAGGCTAAACATAGAAAAGGAGGGCGATAACAGAGAATGATGTAAAACCTAATTAAAGACCTTTGGCTGCCACGGATTTGAAAACCAATTAAAAACCTCTTTTTGCCTAGGAAGGTCCCAGAAGAAATTCCTAAATCTTAATTTGCTTCTGTCCTTATCTGCACTGTGACAGGTCTCTGAAGCCTCCGCAGCCACGCCAGGAAGATAAGAGGGCAGTGAGCAGAGGCACTCGGGGTCTGCCTCCCTCTCCACAGGCAGAGCCGCCGGGACCGCGATCTTTAATTACAGAACACGATCAGGTGCTCCATTAGAAAAAGGACTTTTAAAGCCCCTTTTAAAACTTGATAGCCAGCTTCAATTCCTCGCTGCCGAGTACAGCCCTGGTGGAGGATGAAGAATGGTGTTCAGCCCAGGGCATTCCCTGAACCCACCTGCTCCTGCCAGCACTTCCAGATGCTCCCAGCTCAGGCTGTGTCCTGTCCTGCTGCACAGGGGAAGTGCCTTGGCACTTTGCCGGACTCTTGATACCATTTCGTTTTAGGGACTGATCAACCACAGAAGCTGGAAACACTCAGAAAGACTTTTTACTGGTTTATACTTAATTTAAAAATCTAATTTAAATCCTTAGTAGCCTTTCATTTTTATAAAATTAACAATTCCTTCCTTGCTACTTGAATGAATTTATATGTGTGGTCAGCCAGAGAAGATGAAATTGGAAATTACAATTCTGGGGTGTCATACTGCATATGAGTAATTAGAACCATGGATTTTGACATAGATTTATTTTCTTCATTGCCACTTTTTGTTGCCTATGAAAATGTTACTGTGACCTGGGGTTTGAGATTCACAACCACGGCAAGTGCAGAGACCAGAGGGAACCAGAGGGAACCAGAGGGCTCAGCTCTGCTCCCAGTTCCAGCACTGGGAAGGTGCAGCCTGCCCTCTGCGTGCCCACAGTGGTTCTCCTCTCTTGTATTGCCAGCACACAGGTTAGAAATCCCAGACCACTGAGACTCTGCAAAACATGATTTGGGAGCTGGTGCCGTGCCAGAGGGGGAGCATCCGAGGGCAGAGGGCATGCTACCTCATGTGTCCATCACCTGAGAAATTCTTGGAAAGATATCAAAGAACCTTTTCTCTTGCATGTCTTTCCCTTTTGTTGAATGCTCCCTTTCTTCTGTTACTGCTCTCCTTTTCCCTTCACTTTTTTTAGATTTCTAACATATTCTGTTTTTTCCTTCCCACCGAGGCAGACTCAATCTTGCCTCCCACTGCAGAGCTGCACAGCTGGGTCAGCTCTCCCTGCTGCAGGCAGCAGGTGACCCTGCTCACACCATCCCTCTCACGAGCTTTGGTCTTCTCACCTGAAGAAAAAGAATTAAAATTATCTTAGCAAAACCCTACAAAATGATGGATGGCTGGTCATGACACTTTCCCCCCAGAGATCCCACAGGCATTGCTTGAACTGGCAGCTTGCTGGGATTTTCATGAATTAATGTATACCCATGAGCTACCTGAAGAGCAGCTTGGGCAGTGCAGGTCCTTTCATCACTTTTCCTGCTGAAGTCTCAGGCTCCATCCAAGTCAGCAGCTGCAGAGGAGCAGCCTGTGCCTGTGCTGTTACAAAAAAAAAATCATAGTACTGGTATTTACCAATTGATTAGCAATGACAAGTGCATCCACCTTAAACAAAAGGACCACCAGAGCCATGGAGCAATTACATAAAGCAAACTCTCACTTTGAGAAAGTATTGACATTATTTAAAACTCATGTTTTGCTCCCTGCTTGTGCTCCTCACGATGGCAGCTGCAGTGGATTTTTGCCTTGAGTCTGCTATGCCAGCGATCTTCACATTCTACTCTTTCCCAGAGCTGGGACTCTTGCTCCCCATGGACAGGGATGAGTGCTTTAAATGCAGCCTCTTCCCCCAGGACTGGAACCTCAGAGAAACAGAGCTGTTCCTCCCAGGGACAGCTGGCATCCTGAGGCCTCGCTCTCTGGAATGCTGGGCTGTGGTGCTCCAGGGCTCT
Source organism: Nicator chloris (assembly GCA_013400495.1). NCBI lineage: Eukaryota > Metazoa > Chordata > Aves > Passeriformes > Pycnonotidae > Nicator > Nicator chloris. Next base: position 6,163 of record WAAE01020929.1, read on the forward strand.
GGTGGTCCTTCTGCTGTAGGTCCCTTTGCTCATCACCACTGAGCATTTGCAACCAGCCCTCAAGGATCATTCCATGACCGAGGGCCATTAGTCATCTGATCGGCTGGCTCATCACGCCAGCAAATTCTGCTGCTGCACTCCTTTACATGAAAAGAGGCAGCTTTAATTTGGGGGAGGCAGCTTTAATCCTGCTGGAGGAGAAAAGCCATCAGGAGTTCATTTAGTGCAGTTTGACGGGAGTGCTGTGTGTCGGCTCTCACGCCACCAGATGCTTAGTGAGAAGCAACTCCAATTGGGAATTAACCTATTTTGCAGCTACTGCTAAACCTCTGGGTTTAATTATTTTTAAGAAAGAATTTTAATCCCCATTCCTAGGGTTTGTTGGTTTTGGTTTTTTTTCCCTGAGATCTCTTGGCCTTAAAGCAGTTTCATTTCTACAATGGCATCTTCAGAACTTTGTCTGGGATAGGTTGGATCCTGAGCTCAGGGGGCTTCAGACCATCAGACACATCCAGGTCTTTCAAAATCATCAGCCTCAATGGCTCTTATACACATAAAAATAGCCCTTCATTTTGCCCCTCCCTCGCCCACTGGTACAGCTAAATTTTATTTTCCTTTATGCCAAGCCTTTATTCCTGAACAACAGACTGCCCAGAGAGAAGGATAAAGAGGAACTGTCTAGAGGTTTGTGTATTGTAAGGTCACAGCAGGCCTTTCCTGACGTAAGTCACTAATAGCATGGCTAGACACACTAAATGACATAAAAGTCAAGAGTGGACAATTAAATATAAATTCAAAGTGATAGTTATCCTACTTGGGAAGGCCACTGAATTTACAATGTCTAATCCTTTGCCAAATGTCTGTATATTAAATAGCAATAGTTAATTCAATCACGTATTCTCTCAGTGACCTCGTTAGTCTACCCCCTTGCTAAAAATACTCTTGGTTTGGCCCTGAGAATACAGTGATTCTCATTAGCAAATCATGGTTACTCTTATTTAATACAACAGACTAATAGACATGAAAAATACATCAAAGAAACTAAACAATGGCTTTCTGCCTTTCTGAGGGGTAAAAACAGTCAGAGCAATCGGTAACTTTCTTGTGAGAATACAAAAGAACCACCAGACCACTACACTCAAAACCCAGCATTAATCTTGTGCAGGTGTAAATTAGCCCTCCCTGTGCTCAGACCACGCATCATATCCACAGCTGCACTCTTTTATTCCCTTTATGGCACAACTTGGAGGTCCTTGACAGGAGCTGCACTGGCCTGACAGGGTTGTGCCACCTGGAATCACCACCTCACTGAAGAGCTCTACACCTGCATCAGGCCCAGTGCTTGTTTAAGTCACAGCTCTCCAATGTTTCTTCATCACAAGTTGCTGGCCCTGAATTACAGGCAGCTTCTTGTTGAATTTTTCCATGCTGTCACATCACTCCTGCAGTGGTTCTTCAGCCTGTGAGATGAAGCCTGAGCCTTGCATTGCCCTTCCACATAAAGGCTCAATTTGCTAAAAAAATATGTTTACAGAAGTGCTTAAGCAAACAACTGGAAATTCTTAAAACTCTACAAAGCACTTCCCCTGAGCGTGCTGATCACAGGGCTGGTCAGTATCTCCCTTTCTCCCTATCTCACTGAGCTGTGCATTGGGGTTGGCTGATGGACAATCAGCCAACCCAAACGCACAGCTCAGTGAGGAGCAGCTGGTAACTCCAGAGACAACCCAAAATTGCTGAACCCAGTCCTTGTCACAGCTGGAAGAAGAGCCTGCAGGCAAGATGCTTCCCTGCCCGGAGGGGGATTAAGCTCTCAGGTACCAGCAGCTTTTCCAAAGGGCATTTAAAGACCTGAATCCTTCCCAAGCCTTCATCATCCTTAAGCAGCAAAACCCTAAGAACCTTCCAAACAGGCTGAAAGATAAGCAGTATTTTCCCTAATGTTTCTTTAAAAATCACTATCGCTTTCATAAAACTCATTTTACCTGTAATTTTATCAAATTGTTTTGGTGAAAACTGTTCATTCCCTACTTGGTGATGGCCACAACCAAAACTTGTTCATATGCCTATAGTAATATTGGGAACATGCTCCAGATTTGTTTTCTGAGCCTAAAATTATTTGAAATAAGTTTCCATCAAGACATATAAACCTAATCACACAAACATTTCACCTGGGTCCACATCATTCACTGGAGCTGGAAGGAAAATGGACCTTAAATTAACATAAACCACAACATCTGAGTATTTAAAATTGCATCTTCTTCAACTGAGGAAAAACGTTTCCTCTGTTACATCCTTCCTGTTCATCACTTTTTTCAGCTGAGAACACACTATTGGTTGAAATTCTATTGGTTTCTATTGGTGATATAAATTCTAAGTAAATAAAATTAGTACTAGTTCAAAGTAACTTTTACTGAATAAATAAACCATAAATCTTTCCTCTGTGCCTACAGGACATATTCTCTCTCATATTGTCTGTGATCATATTACCAGAGTCCTGCTACTGGGCAAACCTGGTAAATGAAGCACAGAAATATCAGACAATCTGCAGGGTGTGAACAGGGCAAATGCTGCTGGTGTTGGTTGGTAGGGTTGTACTGTTTGCAAGAAATAGTTGCTACTTTTTCCAGTGTCTTCATGGTGGAAAAATGGTAAAGCACCTGCTACAGGCCTTGAGAAGGGATGAAACTGCTTCAGATTTGCCACAGTGCACATCTTTACAACCAAATGTTCACGTATAAACCATCATCCATTAGCTATGATAAAACATGCACTAAAAATAATTTTAAAACGAACATTCAGCTGCTATTTACCCATTCAAATTTTCTTTTAACCATTCAAGATGGTTTGATTTTTTTGTCCCCTTTTTAAAACAATTCATCCTGCTCCACCTTGACATCTCGTTTACAGTTTTTTTGTAGCCACAGAGAGGTGACAGACGTGATGTGATTAGCAAGACAAGACAGCCTAAATACAGAGCAGGCAGCACAGCAGACAACACAAGGGGCCGTGAGCTGCTCTGCATGATCCATCATCCCTGCCAGCCCTGGGAGTTTCTATCTGACAGTGAAGATGGGCATTAACCCCTGCAAGTCCACACAAGGGTTGGTTTCAAAATGGGCTGCACTTAGGAGCAAACCCAGTTTCTGTTGAATTATAGAGAAAAAGTGGGTGGCTTTCTGCAGCCCAGCTGTTTCTGACAGGAACATTTCCAGCTCAGTTCCGCTGTCGTTAGCAGAGTTACTAAAATAATTTTTGGAGTTCCTCTTGTGTGCTGTGACCTTGTTCTTGGTGCCACCTCAGCAGTGCTATGGGAACAGGAGCAGAGTCCCAGAGCTGCTCTGAGCTGCAGGAGCAGAGCTGCCTGTAGGGAAACCTTCCCTTCCAGTATTCAGAGCTGTCAGACATGGAGTCCTCTGTGTGTTTTCCAAGCAAAAGGGTCAGGACAGGGAGGGCAAAGAGAAAACTGAGGAACTGTCTAACAAATCCAAATGAGCATTTCTGATGTTGGCAAATTCAGGTACCTGGGGTCTCCCTTGCCGGGGCCTTGACATTACAATGCTTTGGGTTCTCAAAACCCCAATCAAGCAACAGGTAACACATCCAGAGAAGAAACTACTTCAGAGTCATTTGATAGGGTCTTTCCAAAATGCTTCAATAATTCCCAGTTTTGAAAGGCACAAAAAGCCATCCAATATCCACCCCTCAGTAACACACATCTGAGAACGTGCTGCCCAGCATCCCCAGACAATGGGGTCACAAGCCTCTGCAGATGCCTTTACTTACTACTCTGGTGAAGTATTTTCACTGAGGGCTGTCAAATCACATGGATAATGCCCACAGTTAGAGAGTAGAAGCTAGAATTTGAACAAGGGGCATCCCACCTTCAGCAACAATAGCACAGTGGGTTCAGGGGCTGATGGTTCCCATCACAGCAGCCATGCACAGCATTTTGCAGAGGCATTAACCAACAGGGATGAGTTCAGAGCCAAGAGGGGCAGCCTGCACTAGATACTTGATCACAGCAGACTTTCATTCCCTTACTCTTGTGATGAACTCCTGTTACTTGCAGCAGTTCAAGAGCTGTTTTCATAAAATAACCAGTGGTCATGAGGTCCTCCTGTGCCTTCTGTGGGCGGCCAATACAGCCACTTGACAGCAACAGTCTTTGCTGTTGACATCAAAAATGTCACCTGGCCCCCAGCCTCCTTCAGGTGTATCACCTGATGTTAGGGCTTTTGAGAAAAAAACGAAAAGTAATACCAACAAACAATTGGAGAAAACAAGTCTTTGAAACCTTAGCTGATAACCAGCTTCAGAAGAGTGTAATAAATTATTTGTCCCATTTTATGTGTAAGGGAATACAGGCTTCCCAGGTGGCTTAGAAAAGAAACAGGAAAGGGAAAGGTCTTCCTCCAGCAAATGGAACTAGAAAAATAAAGATGTATCATACCCTCTGACCAAGACCCAGCCCCTGGGTAGGCCAGGCCAAGGGTGCCCATCTCACACTCCGGTCCTGCTCTCCTCACATCCCCATCCAGAACCTGAACAAATGGCAGTGCTGGTTACTGGGAAGCTGAGGAACCACCCTGCTGGACACCACCTCTCCCTGGAGGTTCATGGCACTCCTGTTCTCAGGGCACTGGTTTTGTCCACCAGCTACAACATTCAGGGCTTCTTCCAGCGGGTCCCTCCCTCCCCTCCCAGGACTGTGCTCACAAGATTTAGCAACATAGAAGCTTCACTTGCCTCTTCGCTTTCATATTTGCATCACACACTGAGATTCTTCTGCTTTATCCTGTTTTTCTGGGGGTTTTTTTTGCCATTTCCAATGGCAAAACAGTAACAATGAACACAGGGTGTAATGATTTGATGCTGCAGAGTCAGCTCTACATGGGGTGTAGGGAGAAGGCTCAGAGCAGAGGCTTCTGTAAAAAGAAACTCCAGTAATTTTTGGTTTGTTTGCTAATTGACAAGCTGATTTTAGACTACACGAAAGACTAACTGATATTCTTTTCAGCCAGTGAACTGCTAATGAAGCTGGAATTTGTCCTAAAGACCATATGGCACATGTCATCTCTATCAAGTTATCTAAATTCCAGAAAGTCCGTGTTTATAAGTGTGTAAATATGGAAGATGAAAATGAAATGTGATTCTTTAAGAAGTGTGGTTTCTGCTGTAACCCTAAGTTCCAAGCTGCATCTGTTTATTGAATGGCAATGGTCTCTCATGCCACATGATATTCACACAAAAAAATTCATCTTAATTTCAAAAAGACAGCAAAACTGAAGAATGAGATGAAGAAAACTGAAAGAATCAAATATTGAAAACTAAACTTAACCACAGGCCAAAATCTTTTAAAACTCCCAATCTGATGCCTGGTCTGATGAAAAAGCTGGTTTGCAATAAGGATGGGTTTTCTTGGGGAGGTTGTAAGGACAGGAAGAACAAACAAGGTCATGTTTTCTTCTTATCAGCATCCCTAAGTATAGGGCATATGCTTGGTGACGGGAAGAGGTGTCAGTCATGTCCCTAACTACCTAAACCTCTGTATGGCCCAGCCTGCCTGGAATCAGACTCACAAAATGTCTAAGAAATATTTGGGACCTTGGCAGAATACTGGGGGTGGGGGGGGGAAGAAATCCCCACTCTCTCCAAAATGAGTGGCTAATGAGTGCTAAAACTAGATGAGACCACTCATACAGGTTCTTAGTGACCTCTACATGCGATGATTGCAGCTCAAATTTGTCCTATGCTTTGGAGAGCCAAGATTCAAAATATTCTGATGAATAATCAAAAATAAAAGAGGAAATCCTTCCTCCATGCAGCTGGGTGAAGGTATTTTTATGGCTCTGCTGTCCCCAGTGGAGCCCTGCTGGCCCCTGCTCAGCAGGGAGCGGCACAGCAGCACCTGCCTTCCCAAAGTTACGCTCCATCCCTTCAGCCTCCCAGAGCCACGGGCTGGAGCCCAGCTGGGGCAGAGGTGGCCACAGATGGCCCCTGGCTCTGGGCAGCTCTGGCACAGTGGGGACTGGACCCACCCTCCCAACAGGAGCAGGGGTGGGATTTGAGGCTCTGGTGCCTCCGTGCAGGCGAGTATGCGTTGTTATTCCGTGGTGTAAGACAAAAGTCACAGAGCAGGGAATAATG
>WAAE01020930.1:0-20636 GCA_013400495.1 Nicator chloris
TGGGTGGTTGTTTTTTTGATTTGGTTATATTTTTAAGTTTTTTTGTCTATCTCATGTTTGGTCTTAGACGTGTCTTAAAAATGAGAGATGTTGGGAAGACCTTTACCTCTGATTTGCAGTTTACCCTCTTCATTCAGATATTAAAAGAAAATCATTGTAGAGACCCAGGTTTGCCTTCCAAAAGCATGAAAGTATAAATGGAAGGAGGGTAGTGAATCATTATATTGTGCTTGGTGACATCACATACCACATGAAAGTGGGATATACTCATAACTCTTGCTAACTCTTGGAAATTAAGATAAAATGTGGAGGCCAAGCAGGAATGTTATAACATTTCATGGGAATTAACCAACCTCTGCTTTTATTATTGTTATTGTCATTTTTGTTGTTGTTGTTGTTGTTATTATTATGATCAGAGGTTTGACATAGGAAGCAATTCAAGATATTTCTCAAATTTAGCTTATGACCCCTGTGTGAGCCTAACGTAACGAGCACTGTCAGCATAGTCACACTTCTCACTTATGTTCTATTTATTTTTTGAAAAGTATTTTCATCATTGCAAGGGCTGATGTTTCACACTCCACAGATTAAGAATGGTTGTCTGAGCACTTAGAGAATTAACACATTTCCTGGAAGAGTCACATTTGGTTCACAGCCCAAGTCTAGCCACAGACTGGTTTAGTGTCTCTTTCATCTGCAATTTTGTGATAGGAGAGAATAGCATTCCACAAACATAGCCCACTAAGGAAAGAAATCAGGTTTGTTAAAACATTATGCTAGGTAAGGTTTCTATAAAAATCCTGTTCTATGTATCCCTTTGATCTGTGAATACATGTGCTTTCAATTTATTTATAAAGCTTAACCTAATAATCACTATTACATGGAAAACTATGTAGGATTCATATACTGTCTGTGGATGAAGATACAGTTCAGTATTATTTAGGAGAAAATCTTTATTTTCCTTTCTGCAGAACTCCAATTGGAAATATAATTATTGTTACAAGACTATTTCAAATAGCTGCTGTTGTATCAGTGTCCAAGGCAACTTAATTTTCCAGGTTTTTTCTTCCTATTTATGGTAGAATACACAGCATGCAACTCAACAGTTGACTTAGTGTTTTGGAATGTAAGCGTTAGCAATCTTGAGCTGATTATATTTTATATGGTGTTTGAAGTATTGCAGCATTATAAAAGGTTTTATTGTACACTGACAAAAACTACGCACGTTCTGACATATGTGATCTTTAGCTTCAAGCAGGACACTGTCTTGCTGTTCTGTCCAGATACATTTTAAAGTCCAAACAACAGCAACAATGTGTACCTGTAAGGTATATGCGTCACAAGTATTTTGCATCAGACACACCTGCAAGCTCTACCAATTTTTATATTTTATATTTGCAAGTTTTATATTGTGTAAATGCATTGCTTCCTTTAGCTGAAAGTAGGAGGCTGAAAAAGTAGGTGAAATACCAAGCATTTAAGACAAATATTTCAGTGTCAGTGTCTTAACAAGAAAATGTATAATTTCTGGTGTTAACCACATCTAATGTAACAAAGATAGATACTGAATATTTTGATCTGAAAACATTTAAATATGTTAAAGCCTTACTAACTTGCGCTTTCTTAATTCAGGTATCTAGTAATTTGTGCAAAAAAAGCCAATAGCCTCTCTTCACATTTCTGCAAAGATTAAAAAGAAGAAAGCTAGATTTTAAGCTTATTATACATCACTGCCATCAGTAAATTCTTATAGAATGTTTGCTAATGTAGTTTGAAGTTTTATTATAACCAAAACCCCTAATACTTACTTGGTCCTCACAGATAATGCAGGTAAGAGACACTGTTGTTCTGTGTCTTATTACATTATCTCTTCCAGAAAATTAAGCAATTTTTGGTAGTTTTCCCAGTCTCAACAGTAATGAGTGAGAACAGAGGCAGAGTCTCACTGGTGCTGTGCTCACTGATGGAGAAAGAAGGTTCATTATGGACCCAGTTATGGCAAATTTAGGAAGCATTTAGAGCAGACAGAATACTCCTGCTAACAAATCAAGACTAGAGTCTGAATCTGATCTGCAGGGGTAAAACTTCAGCTTAATAGCAACCCCAGTACACCTTTTGACATTAGCATATTATTTTGATTATATAGTGCCTGCAAACCCTGTTGCATTATTTGGTTCAATTTGCCCATTTCAGTCTCTTTGACATTCATTGTTGTGAAGAGCCAATTCTTTTTTCTTATTAAGATTGGAAATAAAAACCCCAAACCAACCAACCAATCAAAAACCTAGCCTACTTTCTCATTATCTACAGGTGGTCTTCACAGGAGAATCGATGGGATCTGATTACAAACAATTTTTTCTTACAGGGAATACCTCTAACAGAAGGAAGATACTTAGCATTGGATAATAAGGTGCAAATAAGAGCAGTTGAGAGGAAAAACAACACAATAAGTTTTCCTGATCTGGACTGGAGTGTGCCTAATTTCTGGAATGGAGGCCCTGAGCTAATCCTGAATTTCTGAATATGAGTTCTGTTGTTTCATGGGTGGGAGTTTTTGATATTATTGATCTTTGCAGATGGAGAATATGATGTTAGAACTATTTGCTATTGAGGTTGCTCAGCCTATTATTGCACTAATGGAAAAAAAAATTAGATGGGTGCTCTCTTTCAAGTGTACCTTGACTAACTTTTTAACTGAATTAAAAAAAAATAGATTTACTTTTACAGAGTTTAAAGTAGGGACTACTGTTCAACATTTCATTTCACTTCTGTCACTGATATATATAATTTTGTTTTCCAGACATGGACATCTAAACCCACTATTGTTGAAGTGCACAATTTATGTAGCCTAAGAGTTGTATTTTCTATAAGGTTAAGTATGACTCATTGGAAACATCTAAATCCTGGGTGGTGATTCACCACTGGAGTGAATTACTGCTTTTGGATACAGGGTGACCAAGGTAGGTCATCAAAGATAAGCACAAAAAAGAGAACAAACAGATGACTCATACCATTGAGAGCAAAACACAAGAATCATTCAGAATTTCGTGATCAGCTTAACAATGTTTCTTGAGAAAACAGATCTCTCACGTCAGCTGCTTTTTCCTTGCTTCTGTTGTAGTGTAGTTGTAGTAAAAATGTAAATAAAGTTGTAGCCCTAGCCAAAACATCTTATTTAATGAACTTACGTTTAATTTTAAATAAGTTGTGGCAACTGAGTGAAATGGGTGTTGTGAGAGGATGAGTGGAATGTCAAGACAACAAAATTATATAAGAATCCGTATGCACCAAGACAAACCAATGAGAACTATTTTTCATACATCTAAATGAAAATGAACTAGCCCCAGCTACCTCCATAAGCAACAATGGATTTTTGCACACAACACAGCGGAATATGGTTTCACTTTGGCACGGGGAGGAGGAAGGGTTAGCCTGGGACATCAGTTTTCAGAAATGTTCTTGGTTGTTGGGAGGGTGCCATAAGGCTGAGGAGTGCTTTTGAGAACATCCCAGTAATAGACTGTTAAAGCTGGTGTTACTGGGGCAGCATAAGAGGGGCTGCCTGATCTGGCACCATTTTAAAATTAAATATCCTGGATCCAGCGGAGTTAGAGGTACCACACAGGAGGGGAAAGAAATCAAGAGTAATCCGTGAGAAAGGGAAGCTGATGGGAAAGAAGGACGGGTGGAAAACCAAAAGAAAGTGGGTAATCTTAGAAATTACAAAGTTGCTATCAACAAAATCCTTGCAAGGCTGCTTTCTGTATTCAATATGTTTTTTTCTGCTGATACAGTTTACAGTGGACTAATAATAATTTTGATACACTTTGCTAGAACAAAAACACTTATGTGGAAATCTTTTCATTCCAGTCTAATGTTGTCTGAGATAAGCTATGAATTTCTTCCTGCATTAGAACTGTTAAACAGTTACCTTATGTTCCCCAAAACTACCTGTATTTTAAAAAACTTTTGGACTGATGAAATGGTTGCTGCAAGTTAGGCTTGCCTCCAGAGTTTAAGGTGAAAGATAATTATCTTAGCTTCGCAAACATACAAAAATATTAACTATGCTCTCAGACTGAAGACAGGTCTTATTCTCTGTCTGTAAGTACCTAAGCTACTATGGAACAATGAATCAGTGTCTACGTAATAGCTCTCTGCCTCCAAAATTGTCTCTGCAGGTGCCTGTCTGAGAACTTATGTCTGGCATAGTTGTTTGCTCTTCTGGAAAAATTAGATCAACAGAAGTGCCTGAATGTGGGTGTAGATGATGTACTAGTGGATGGTACAAGGACAAGAGGTTCAGTACTCTATATAATGTAAAAAGGACTCATGCCTCACTAACACGCAGTTAAGATGTTTGTGAATTGCGTCACTCCGCCTCTACTCATTATTTCAGTAATTTCTGAAATGTCTAAAAAAACTTTTGCTGAGCTCATAACCAATATTGCAAACTGATTGTCCTAAGAACTTGTTCTTCCACAACCCTCTTGTGAGTCTATGACTGCTTTGACGTCTAAAGGATAATGCAGCATAGCTACAAGGTAGTCACAAAAGCAAAATGTGGATTCATCCACAGTGTCAGTGGTTGCTGGGTCAGTTCCAGGAATGAAAAGGTTATGTGTTGTTGATTCAAAAACCCAACCAAAATGCAAATTTTTATGGATCTAATTAACATAGATCGGCCTTGTTTTCATGTATGAAATGAGAATCAGTTTCCCCCTAATAGTTAACACTGTTGGTAGGAAGTTTAACTATAAGAATCAATAAATCACCAAAAGCTGCAGGTAAAAATATATTCCTATCTTATAAATCTATCCTGGTAGTCTTTATGGGGTTAAGATAATGTCCACTGTGAATGTCAAGGAAAGTATCAAATCAGAGCGGGAAATTGGCTCAATCAGTCTTTACAGTAGTTAAGCTAAGATTCACCAATATGATGTCATTTAATTAGCAACATTGTTGCTCACTGCCAAATCAGTTATGATTATTGGTTTGTGTAATCAACATATTTTTTAGTGTAAAACATTCTAATATATGTTAGAATATATATAAACATGTGGCATTATTTTAAGAAAATTAACAGCTTCCAAAACAACAGTAAATAACATGTTTTAGTTAAAGCCATTGACAGGATTCTGTTTAATTACATTTAAGAATGCTGGGATTCTTTGTGCTTATGATATAAAATGGTTACCAAAGGCTTGCAATTGCCTATCATCAAAGTAAAATTTTCTAATAATTCATTTAAATATAGAAAGAAGGGAGAATTTCTACTGTATTTTAGAATTCAAGAATTCCTTTGCTTTAGTGAATGAAAAATGCACATATCCCAACGTTTTTGTTTTTTTCCTGCTGTGAATTTTTTCATGAAGACAGGCAGTCTGAATGATTTCAAAATGAGGTTAACCCAACAGAGCAGACAGAACAAAGATAAAATGTAACAGGAAATTTGAGGTATTATTACGGTTTTTCTGTGCTCAGGTTTTTGACAGGGCCAAATTCGGCACAGAATTTTTTTGTGTAGAACCTAGTGCACTAGCTGAGGGTGCGTTGTGGCCACAGGAGCACGGGCACTCATCATTTGTGCTGGAGCATGCAGCTGGTGAGGATCAGAGTTACTGCCGCCTACCTCCCACACAGACGCTACCCTAGTTTTTATTGTATGGAAGACTTGTTATGACTTGGCATTTACTGTGGGAAGCTCTTTCCTAATGTCACCTATTTGAGGTACTTGGCTCTTCATTGTCTTTTTTCTTCTTCTTCTTGAAGATTTTTGTTCCTTTGAAGCTGTATTAAAACACAATAGTAGAACTTCAGTCATTTCCTCACAAGCCCAACTTATGATCATTACAAGAAGTAATGGTAAAAAATGTTGTTTTTAAGATTGTCTGTTCCCTAAGAAATTGAAATTATCTTATTTTTTAAAGTTTACTTAAGCAAAATTATTTGTAATTGTACAAAACAGATTTTACTCAGGTTTTTACTAAATATGATACAGATTTATTTTACCATCATCACTGTATGTTACAACATGCATTAGACAAACCATATAGTGATCATTAGAGACTGTAGTAAAGACCAGAAGGATCAACATATTTATTTGACGCTTTCTTTGCAAAATGAACCATGGAACAGCTAACAAAAATATAAAATTTTGGAAGAAATGAAGCTGTCATATAGCATGCCCTCTGTTTACAGTGCATTGCTAAATATCCTAATGGGCAGAGGGAGGCAATTGGTGTTGTGTGGTCATACAGGAGTCGACCATCAGGGTTACCCTGGCAGTCCAGAGGATGAGGGCCTGCTCAGCTGTGCTGGCTGGGAGGACTGCTGCTCTGTGTGAGGACTGTGATGCTGGTGCTCCTGAGGGCAGAACCAATGCTTTGACTGTAGGGCTCTAGCCTAACACTCTTCTGAATGTCAAATGGGTTTGCTAGAGACATGGAAATGGAAATTACTCCATGCTAGGTTAAATGGCTCATACATGAATGTGTTCTATGTTTTGATTTTCAAAGTCAAGAGCAGCTCCCTTTCCAGTGGCTCAGCCATTACCAAATATGTCTGTAATATGCTGAAGGTATCATGTTTGGAAATAGTTTGAGGCCAGCTAATTTCACTGAATACTTGTTGTAGGTTAGACAGCTATGGGGACTTCTGCTATCTGAAGTTGTCTTATGTGTGGCCTAATCTGGCAGAAGTCCCCTGTCTGAGGGTACCTTTGTATTGTGTTTATATACAGAGATATTTACACTTCTGCACACACACATGGAAAGAGAAGCATATTTATGTGCATACACTGAAGTCCATATCAGCTTGTGCACAATCAACCAGCCCAAACATGTGTGATGTATGTGCTTACAGCTTCAGTCTGTTTGGAATACTGTTCGTACTAGAACACCTGCAGAAAGTGGGTCTTAACTAAGAGATCTGTGTAGTTTCAAAGAAATGTCAGAGGAAAAGCTGGCCAGACCCTTTGGAGTGATAAAGAATCATAGCAGACTGTCATTTGTCTGCAGCCAAAAAAAGAAGAAAAGAAAAGGAAAAAAAAAGGAATAAAGGGTGCATCTCACTGGATAAATAATTAAAAAATAATCTCTCAGTTCCACTTTTAAGTGAGATGAACATTAGGCACATTATGCTCCAAAGGCCAGCTTTAACTAAAAGCCAATTTGTAAAGATCTTTCATGTTTTATAACTGCCAAGATGTTCTTATCACCTTGTAATCTTTTTGGATTGCCATCCTTAAGTAAAGTGAGCGTGACGTTTTTCCTTCAAGTCATTTGTGATAAAGAGGAGTCTGATTTTCCATTAGTAGAGTAGTAATTTGAGCATTAACACAACTCTCTGGAAAGGAACAGAGTCATGATGTCATGAAAGCATGACAGAGACTAGAATCTATACAACTTCAGACCAAAAAAAAGAAAAAAAAAAGAATGGAGAACCTTTCTACCTCTCAATTTCTCCCCTGCATTATCTGTACAGAGTGTGTGTAGAGTTGGGCAATTTGTGACTCTGGGTTTTGATAAAAGCTCATTTCCAAGAGCCAGTTTGAGATTTAGGTTTTGATATTGTATAATATGAACAATGATTAGAAATAATTTAGATAAATTATGTTGGATGATCTTTAAAAGTCACAAGACATTGAGGTTCTTAAAAATATTTACATTGTGTTTTGTTTCTCCTTACATTTCCAGAGAAATTGGTTGAACAAGGAAGCAAATCATGTTTGCAAAGAATCTCTGAATAACAATTTCTTTCTTGTGCTTTTAACATTAAAAGTCCTGCAAATTACCCAGCCCTATTTCCTCTGGCATTTTTCCTCTGGATATAGGGTTGGAAATATCTCTGGAACTGGGCACTTTTTAATTGTGCTAGTGTTGAATGCTATGCATATTTCAAAATCTATTAAGTGTGACCTTTTACAATCCTGACCTTAGCTATGCTGTTTTGAGATCAGAAGTTGTGCAGAAACATTTTGCCTCAAGTCAAATAGGGAGACACATAAATAAAGGCTGCCAGAGCTCCCAGGCAGAAGTAAGTGGCCTAATGCTTCCACTTTTTATGAGATTCATCCAAGTACTGCTGGCATCTAGCTCTCTGTTTCCCATTTCAGGACGTTTTGCATAGTAGTTTCACACTTTAGTAGGAAGCAGGATCTCTCTTCCCTCCACCTTTCTTCCTGCAACAAGGTGCCTCTGGGCTCTGCCAAACCTGGGTGTCTCTTTGCAAATAAGTCACTGTCTGTATGACAGACTATAGCATGTCAGTGCAGTGCTGATTTTAAATACAGACATTTTTCCTGCAAGATCTTTCTTGCTGAGCCAATCTTCCCTTGCTTCTGCCAGTTTAAACCTCAGGGGAATTTAGAGCTGAAGTTGATAGGATTGATGAACCCTGGTTATACAACAGCCCCAAAGGTTATTAGTACCTTTCAGATGATGGGTATAAAATGTCACATGATTTCCTCCCTGCAATCTTTTATTGTTTTGTAGATAAATGTGAAAAGGGCAGTTTTCACTGACATGATTCATTCTGACCAATATTGAATGAAACAACACAGATTTTTTGAATGCGTGCCAACTGCTCATTGATCAGCTTTCATTAAGACAGATTAAAGATTAAATTAATTTTAAAGAAAGCTGTTGTTGATACTTAGGAAGTGGTCTTCTCTGAGGGTTCAGGTGGGTAAGAAAAAGGAAAAATCCCATCATTTAATGCTGGTCTTTGTAAAAAATAACTCCTGCAACAGAGCTTTAAAGATACTAATTCTTTGTAAGGCTTCCTAGGGTGTCTGAGGGAATTTTTTTCATCCCAAAGGGTAACAATTTGAGTTTACTCATCTGATTGCTGTAGAAAACAAGAAAACTTGCTTCCCTGCATCCCCCCATAAAAGAGCGTGCAAAATTTTTTAATAAAAGCAGTACAAAGGAGTAATAGGACCATGACCAAACTGTCAGAGAGTATCATTTTCTTCTGCGCATGAAGCCATTAGTGAGGAGAGAGGTGTAGTAGCAAACTGATAAGATGTTAAAGTAATGGGCTAGAACTCTGGCTGTGTAGTTGAGACTGATAATAAAGGCATGAAGAGGAGGAAGATGACTCGCATTGGGGCACCACTTAGTGCCCAGTAACACATTTTTCTTTCTTTGCTTCTTAGCTCCTACAATGTAAGGGTTTGTTTGGAAATTAATTAAACTCTGATAGCTGTTAGTGGTTAAAGTAATATCAGAGAATAAAAATGGTATATTTCTCTAAGGAAACAGGAAAGCAATTCATATGAAAATAATTTTGTAATGAACTGTTTTTCAGTCGGAGAGAGCAACTGCAGTTGCCAGATTTCAATCAACTCAATACTGGCAGAATTCTATTGCAGCAGTTACTTTAAAAAAAATTGTATCATTGTAGGATATTAGCTTTGATGGAACTATGTTTTCTTACAAGTGAAGAGATGATTTATTTTTACATTTTGTAGTTCATAATTACCATGTTTTTTATCTATAATCGGGGTATGGCCATACCATGCTGATTTCTCATTGTCTGTGCTTTGCTTTACTGATTCTTAATAGGACCAAGCATACCTTGGTCCTGAACACATTCTGGCCCCTGAGCATTTTAGTTTTAATGGTGCCACACCGGGAAATGTCACTTTCCTTGTGTCATTACTAACCTTAATTTTACATCATAAAGTTAAGTTAGCAATAACTATGGTAAATGAAACCTATCAATAACAAACACTTATATTTTTGCGCAGATGAGATAAGAAATAGTGAATCTTTCAACTTCCTTAGTTCTGGATCACTTGTCATTACTTGTAAGGAAAAAAAAACCCATATGAACTGCAAAAGGAAAGGAGAGAATATGGAAAAGAAAAACTTCTGGAAAGTTTTGTATTCCTTATCTACTTCAAAGATGAGATATATCATTACTGACTTTTAAAACTCTCAGCTTAGAGAACTTTTTTGAAGATGAAAATAAATTTAAAAATATATATAATTGTAGTAATTCAGGGAATCTAGAAATTATCCCTGCTGCATATCAGTGGGTGGTATGGCAGAAGACCTAAAACATTCAGCGAGAGACAGTTCTACTTAACTAGATACAGTGGGAAATATAATTAGCAGTGAAAATATCCTACTATAATAATCCTCTTTTAATTTCCTCTAATGCTAGAGACTCTTATATTTTACAAAAGACCAAGAAGTGCCATCAGCTTTGCAGCAGTCCTATATTCTTGCAGGAGTTACATACAATTGTGTTTCACTTCCTCACATTTGCCGCTTTGCAAACATAAAACTGCATGCTGCTATGTAGCTCTATCAATATCCTGTGCTGTCTGGAGTTTCAACCTGCTAGTCAGTGAAACTCTGTACCATCAAGATTATTTCCCGCATTTGGGGTCCTGACTGTATCAGAAAATTGCTTTGTAAAAAAATGTTATTTTTCAAGTATTTGATGCAGCATGTCTGGGAATGCTCTTGCATATTAGTATAGCTGCTAGATGTTGCACTGAGTTGTGAAAAGTCTTAGCTTCACACCAAAATATTCACAGTGTAAATAATTAATCCATGTAGTATGTTTCACAAGGAAAAAATATTGTGAAAATGTTAACTTTTATTTTCATGGTTGAACAGTATGTTTAGTTGTTCATCCATTTTGTAAACAAAATTCATATTGATGTTATTAATATTTTGCAATGAATTATTATGAAGCACAACATCTGGCCTTTTTTAATCTCTCTTTGATGGGGCTTTTAATTAACATTTTTGTAAGTTGATTTGATGTGCTATTCTATTTTTGTACTATAAAGCCCTCCAAAGTAGTTGGATTAAAGGCAATATAAACTGAAATTATGGTCACACAAAATATCCAAATATTTCAGTCTAATGTAGCAGAACACTGGACACCAAAGAAGACATGAAAACCTGACACTGAATCTTAGCTTTTCTCTGTGCCACTTTTATGTTTGGTGTTACACAACTTCAGAAATGTAATTCCCCTTCTAGGTGAATTATTTCTTAATATTCTGCACAGTGTGTAATGCTCTCTGTAACCAAAACATCTTTTTTGATGATGTCAGGAATTACTTTGATGCACTGGTCACACTAGATCAAGGCTACTTTTCATGGGCTTGAGCTGTATATTTCTATTTCTTTCTTATTTTGGAGGTGGAATTGATGTAACAGAACAAATTCACAGTCATCTCTTCAGTATCAATTGTAGTGACGTTGGCATGACCCAGAAAGAGGAAGAGGAAACAGCACAAGCAGACAGCGTAGGGTGCTTGGGAGAGGAGGATGTGAAAATTGATTTGGGGAGGACCCCAGCTCATTGCTGCCCAGCTCCAAAGGTCCATGAAGGTCCCATGAGGGTCCCTCACCTGGGACCCCAGGGAGAGGCGCCACAGGAGTGGTGGCTCTGTGCTGCCCTGCTACTCAAAACTTCTTGCAGATCCCTACTGCAGAGGATATGCTTCTGCAGTGGTCTGCTCTGCAGCACTTTGTCTCAGGTTCTTCCTCCTCTACACTGCTTTTGCTAGAGGAAATAAATTATTTCCTTAGCTGCTTGAGTTTCAGCATTTCCCCCAAGGAACTCTTAACTCTTGTCTTTTTTGCTCCTCATGGTTTTAGTTCTCTTTTAGTTAGCTCTCTTCAGAGCCCTTTAATTTCCAACACATGAGAGTTTTTCCCCTTTTCTTCAGCTAATCTCATATGAAACATCTTCCAGACTTGGGTTCTTTTAAATATTTCTACATCCAGTCCTGTTCCTCCATCCGTTTCCTCTCCTTCCTTTTTAGTTGGACTGTATAGTTGAGGTATTTGCTGTCCCACTGCTAGATCCAACACTTTGAATCTCTTTTTTAAACTACTTCTTCTCAATGAAAAATTCTTGCATTGAACTCTGACTTCCCAGCAGATCTTGTCTGTCTATAAAACAGTTTGGGGGTGGGACTACCTTAGACTGAAGTACTGTTTATTTTCTTTTGTTGCTCTTCTCTCTTTTGGCTGTTTTTGGCATCACTGAACAACAACAGCAACATGGCTTGTCATGGGAATGTAATTTTCCTGCATACTCTGCGGTGTTTGAAAAATTAATCACATGAACAGCTGCAGGAGTCACATTAGTACTCACTAATACGAAATAGAAGGCAATGGACATAGCTCTGCAAAGAGGCTGCAATTACCAGCTAGAGTAAACAATTTGCATAACTTCTCCATAATTATAACAAACCCGGCTCAGTTTGTGTTCTGAAAGTCCCAGCATTGTTCACATATCATTAAACATACTAGGATTAAAATGGCCTTTCATGCCTTTTGTGGCCAGCTGAACACCTTTTTCATTTCCCTCTTTCTAAATATATGAACAGAAAAGTACAGCATTTAGTTATTGAAAATCTTGATACTTTCTGTCTGCTGCTATTGGTTTTCTTCCCTCTATTAATTTATTCTTGTCTTACCTAAGCATTGCAATTTTACATTGTGATATTTGTTACTGAACCTGCTTCTCTGTAGTTCCAGGAAGGTACACTTAGATATCTAAATAATTCCCTACTGCCAGTCTGAAAAATGCCAGGTGCTGTTAATGGTGGTTGAAGAAGTGGTTAATTACGTGCTGGATGGCATGTAACAGGCTAAATGTTGGAACAGCATGTAAACCCTTACCACCTAGCACTAAAGCTATGCTTTTAGACTCTTGGTAATTAATTATGAAGTTGGTAATTCTTTAGAAAGGGGAAAGTGTCACAACAGGACACAAAAGAACAACACTCACACCTGAGCTGTCAAGGGCAGAAAGAGAGAGCGCGTTTATTTTTACATCACTTATATACTATTTGAGGAATGGCTGTGGATTGGGGGATGAAGGAACTACCTCGCCAATCACATTGGTCAAGACAAAAGTCCATCAATTGTCTCCTCCTCCAGAAAGGAATTCAAACGAAAAGGGAACAGTTACAAAAACAAGGCTGTTTACATGAAAGACTGTGAGAAAGTCTGACTCCATACTATAAACAACAGAAGACTACGATAAACTTTAAAAAGACAGGGTGACAGGGAAGAAAAAGTATACTTTTGAGAAAAAGAGTCAAAGTTTGAGAATGTGACATTTGGGTAGTCAAGCCTTCCTTATAATTTATAGTATGTAATAAAAACCCAGATGGGAATGTCACTTAATACAGAGTTCCAGTCTACTCTATTTGTCTTTTGTAGTGTGTCAGTGTGTATCAAGTAGGCATTCAGTCTTATGCTTATTATAATGAATTTCTTTTTCACAGATATTTTAGTAGTTATAATGCTCTGATTTGTCTGTAACATTAAAATTGATGGATTGAGGGGAAATAGCAAAATGTGACAAAACAGTAGAGTTTCACCTTTTGGTTGTATTATATTGAATAGTTTGAATATTTCATATTACTTTGATTTATAAGGCTTGCAGAATACTACATTAAGACACAAATGAGCTCTGCATTTTTCTGCCTAAGCAAATGTGATAATTCTCTTAGGATCAAAATGAAATCTAATTATTGCCATTATTGTTTAATTACATGGAATAGTGCTTCTGTAAGATCATTCCATTTTGTTTAACATGTTGTTAAATTAAGTTCTGAAATATCTTCTGTTACTGGAAAAGAAACTTCAGGTATGGAATAGAAATCATGTAATTTGGGAATGCTATTTCTATGTAATCTTCAAACACCCCATGGAATGACTTGAATACGATTATAATATTTGTGATTATTAATAATGTTCAGGGATAATAAACCATGTCTGATTAGGATGGACGTTCACTGTGTGTACCATGTAGTTCCCTATGTGAAGAAATGAAAGTAGGAAGAGAAAAAAACCCATGAAAAAGACTCTATATTCTTCTGAACGGATTTTTACGGCAGGTACAAACGTTAGAATTCAAGATTGTATTTGGAACAGCTCTTTAATCAAATGGTCTTTTAAGGCAACAGACACAATCCAGACCACAGGAAGTTCCATATCAATATGAGGTACAGCTCAGAGTGACAGAGCACTGTAACAGGCTACCCAGAGAATTGTGGAGTCTCCTTTTCTGGAGACATTCAAACCCAGCCTGGACATGTTTCTGTGCAATATGCTCTGGGCGAACTGCTTTTATCAAGGGAGTTGGACTAGATGACCTCCAGAGCTCTCTTCAACCTCCCCCCACTCTGTAATTCTGTGATTCTGTGAAAGCTTTAAAGAGACACTATGAAGGGACACGTTTTACCAGCTTAACATTTTGATATAAAACTGTAGCCAAAAGTTCGCCAGCATGAGCCAGTCCTGCCTTAAATAAAATAAAAAGGCTTGTATGTTCATGACATGACTAGTTACTCTGCTGATGAAAGGTGTAGAATCGTGCTAGAGCAAATATGAATATTTGAGGTCTCAGCCATTAGATGACTCCACAGAAATGATACAGGAGTATTTGACTGCCCTGTAAGAGCCCATGATGGAAGCTAGGAACACCGGCTCATGAGAGTGGACCCCTGCCGGGGAAGTTAATGGAGAGCTGTCTCCCGTGGGGGGGACCCCACGGTCTCACAGGGGAAGGACTCCTCTCCCGGGGCAGCAGAAAAAAATCCTGAGTGACAAACTAACCAAACCCCCATGCCCCTGCATTGTTGGTGGTAAGGAAGGGGGAAAATAAGGTGTTTTTAAGGTACTATTTTACTTCTCATTGTCTTCCTCTGACCCTGTTAGGAATAAATTCACTCTGTACTTCTAAGCTGAGCCTGTTTTGCCCTTGGAGTGTTCTCTCCTGGTCCTTAACTCATGAACCCTCAGTTAATTTTTTCTCTCCTCTGCCCAGCTCTGGCAGGGGAGGGTGAGTGAGTGGCTTTTGTGGGTGCCTGGCATTTGGTCAGTGTAAAACCATGACAAGGGTAAGGTAAGGTACCATGGTTGTAGGATTTTAACATATTAGTCTGCAAAAACATGGAATGGGCTGCAATCAAACCTTCAAGGTAAAGATCAAAACCGTGTTATGTCATCAGGTCTTACTTTTCTCACCGCTGTTGTAAAACTTGTGTTTGGACATTTATAATATTTAATGATAACCACCACTTTTAGGTTGCTTACTACCCTCTTGGTACACTGATGATCTTCAGTCATGGAATTGATGGACAATTCTGCAAGGAATTAAGCCCTCTGTATTTAGATTGGAAATGCTGACTTCAAAACATGAAGATCTAAAGTTACCACGGTACAGCAAGACAGAAAAACTGTGAAAATCAAGTCCTGAGAACCCTCTGCCCTAGTGTTGGAAAGTGAGTTGTGTTACACTGTCAGCCAAAGCAAGAGAGTGCTACCAAGGGAGAAAACTCTACAGTACCAAACTAAATAACCTGAAGTTTTCTAAATGGCAAAATTGTTGGGTTTTATAGACATGTATTTAAATAGAAATTTTAAAAATTTCAAAGGGGTTTTGTATGCTTTGACTTCTTGGCAAACCTGTAAGCTCTTGGCTGTCAAAGTTTAAAGGACATCTCAAACCAGAAATTAGTCTAAGCACAATATGGACATTAAAACCACTCAGGGGTGTTGCTAATTCTCAGTGGCCTTTTTTCCCCCATGGGTTGTCAACCTTTACATAAGTGGAAAAAAGAAAACCTTAGACTCATAGTATGAATCAGAATATTTCTGAGTTAAAAAAAAAAAAAGGCAAGAGAACCTTTAGAAGTAATACAATGCAGGTATGAAGCACATATATTCCACCTTAATCAGCCATTGCAAAGAGGAAGCTGAGAAATTATAACCTCATCTAAAAATGCGTTTATCTATCTGGCTATTAATGCTGATAGCAGCTTATATAATCACCCGACATTTTCCCTGAAAAATGAAGTTAAATGAAGCCTTCCTTGGAGTCAGCCATCCTTCACTGGCGTGCTGCTCACAGAGTGTATTAGCTACATTAGATTGAAAGTGATGTACTGCTTTTCAAAGGACAGAAGTTTCTTAGCTAGTTCCTTTGAAAGAAAAATTAAGACAGATGAATATTCTAGCAGTCTATGAAAAGGGCTTAAAACTAGAAAGTGTCTGAAGCACTGAAAGAAACAATATATACCACCTTCATTCGAGCACTAGGTAGGAAGGCTTTTGCACTGTGAAATAACTATTTTTACACAGAGTTACATATCAGTAAAATACTATATTTTCTTTTCCTGGCTTCCCACTGTTTATTATGTTTCTTCAAGGACCCCCAAATTCTTTTCTCTTAAAGTGTAAAGAATACAAGGTAAAGAAAATCAGAATTAAGTTTGAAACCATAAACCTATATGAAAAAAGCCAGAAGGATTTTAGGCATTTGAATTCCTTTCATTTTACTAGAATTTAGGAGGTGGTACCCTTGAAAGTATGGGCTTCTTAGAGTAATTGGGTGGCATGAATTGAAAGAGACCTTAAAGATAATCTAGTTCCAAGCCCCTGCTTCATGTGTTTTACTGCTCATGAAAATTAGTAATACAGTATATTTATGGTTGGTATGTCATGGATTGTACATTATTCAGTATTTAACAAAAATTAGTATTGTGCCTGAGGGTTTTACAGGAAGCTGGTAGCATAATAACAGTCATGAACTCCTGCATATTTGACTGAGAAGCAGGCTCAACCTGAAGGAGATGAGAAATAGGCAAGAAAGTGTGAGAAAATACATGAGATGGTAGTATATTTGGGCAGAAGTAGAAAACTTAATTGTCAGAAAAATGTACCAAATCTTTGCTGCCACACAGTTGTCCACGTGAGACTAATAGTTTTATTCACCTGTTGACTCGCCTCTGTTCCTGTATTGTGTTTTATTGAATCTGAATGAAGTCATAGTTATGCCTTAGGTCAACACAAAATTACACAAAAACTTGTAAACAGGGTGTTTTTGAGGTGAATTTAGGACAAATATATACTGAAGTGGCCATTAGTATCTGCTTTCTTGTACTTCTCTCTTGTGGTCTCTGCAGTATTTAATGGACACTTGATGCCATCTTTCTTGGCACAAATATTTTCCATTAAATCTCCAGGGTGATACAGTTGCTTCTCTTATGCTGTGTTCTCTAGTGTTTGAGGCCCACTCTTCCAGTCTGAACTTTCAAATGCCAGCTTTTAGTCCACAGTATTTTTTATTTCCTTGGCAGTCAGCATGAAAGGATTTCAACCTCTAGAGAGGAGGGCCAGACTGGCAGCAATTAAAGAAAGCATTTCTGTGAGGTGGTGATGCATTACCAGTCTTGTTAGGTAGTGTACAAATATTGCCACTGAATGTCAATTGCCATTACAGTAGGGTATATTTTACTGCTGGAAAAAGATATGGTTCAGTCTTTACTGCTCTAACTGCATCACAAACCCATGGTGAAAGGCTGAGGCCCATTTAGTGTGGAGAGATTTTCCCAGGCAGCTGCTCTGTGAACTAAAGTATCACTTAATAATTCTACCCTGAGCAAGGACTCCAAGTGCCATCAAAGGAATTTACGCTATACTACTCAAGCTAATCACAGCAACTGCAAAACACTCAATATTTCTGTTTTGTGTTGTACCAGCTGGGTTTATTATCCTTTCTGTA
Organism: Nicator chloris; assembly: GCA_013400495.1. NCBI lineage: Eukaryota > Metazoa > Chordata > Aves > Passeriformes > Pycnonotidae > Nicator > Nicator chloris. The sequence continues at coordinate 17,560 of WAAE01020930.1, forward strand.
CCTTTTACCATCTGTACTTATCATGGATAGAGATAAGAAAATAATACAGAAGCTGTGAGTTTCTGTTTTTTACAGGACAGATGAAGGGAAGGTTATACAGTGTGTTCCCATGGTGCATGGCATTTAAGGATTGAAAAGGTGCAACACACTAAACAGTTCATAAAACACCTGTTACCAGTTTTTGTAATTTGGGGCATGGTTTCTGAGAGATTCACTCTCAGTTCACATCTTTAGAGGAAAAATGACATATTTTAATGAGAACATGGACAAAAATAAGATTGTGAGAGACACAGCTTTATTAATAACACCACGTTAATAATAATAATAATAATCATCATCTTGGGAGAATTCAGAGGGGATTCAGATTATATTTTCTTTGAAGAACTGTTTTCATTCAACAAGCCAAAAATTTATCTGTTTGGGTTAAAAATATTTATTGGTTTCTTCCAAAATTTTCTAGCATTATAGTTTACATTTTAAGAAATATGATTGTGAACCTGGTCAGAGATATTTTAATTCCATTAATGTTTAGGTTACTAAACATCAAAATATCTCTTTGAATTTGAATCTAATGTACAATAAAGAAAGATAAATGCAAAAATATTTGTTTCTAACAGCTCAGGTGTTTAATGACCCTTGAAATAAATCATCTCAAACTATTTTTTTAAGGCAGAACACATCAGATTTATATTACCAGATGCAAAATTATATTGAACAGATGGAAAACGCCATAGTCTTGTTTACATATTTATAATTTATTTTTTTCTTCTTGAAAAAAATTTCTGTTAGCATAAAGCTCTTCACGTTTGACATTTTCTTTCTGNGGATTTATAGCTGCAGGTGCATCACTTCTTCATCCTATTCTACTTTTCCCAGCCTATTCTCTGTTGCATATATGTGTCTGTGGTTGTTTGTTGTTTTGTGTTTGTTTTTTTCAGGTATGTTTTCTTCTTTCCTTTGGTTCTTTAAGTGCAAATCAAAACTAAAAAATTAGTTTTGCTTTGCACTTAAATCAATGTGAACATTAGGTTTTGTAGAAATTTCTAGTTGTATTGAACCGGTACTTGCTTTTCTGTCTATGAAATACAATTCTGGCTTTTTCATTTAGGATAAATGTATCCTATGAAAGTTCACCTCTTTTTAAGTTCCTTTGGACTATTCACTGCATAAGTGACTTACATTATTTTTTTACTGATGTTCTTTTATTATTGTTGCTGTCACTAAGGTGTTTTTTGTATCACAGCTAGCCCAGCACCTCCAGTACTGAGGTTTGTCCACAAAAGCTTATTCTAAGTAAATTCTGCAGGAATTGTGCAGGACCGTGGACAAGAGTCTGTACTTTGCCCTGAAATATCAGTAATAATGATAACCAATTTTTTGGGGGTCTATGACTATTCTAACCTTCTGAGGTTAGAATAGAGGTAACTGAACTGCTGCTGCTGTTGCAGCTTTTTTCTGTAACACTTGAGATTTTCTAATATATCTACTGATCCTTTTCCCTAGTATTTAAGGGGTAAAGGGAATTTATTGGTATCCAAAGGGCAAGGCACATGCATATTCTCTATGTCACAAGAGAATCTTCTGTGGCAGCAGGCATGGGGTAGTAAAAGATGTAGATGTCTTTTTTCTGGACTGAAGCAATACTCAGAATACCAATAGGCAGCTCTGCTGTCTCCCTGGTGGCATGTCAGAGAATTATAGAGCTGGAAGAATTAGTCATTGTCATATTTAAGGGGCCTTGGCTAGAAAGCCTTGGAAAGCTGTCATTATTGTGTCAGTTTTGCTGTTACTGCCTTGAACCAGGGCCTATTAATAACTAAGAAAGGGAATGTGTTTACATTTTCTGTGTTCTCCTTAGAAAGAGTTTCATTCTGTATTCTCACCACAAACCTTTGCTTTCCTATGCCTCTGCTCTCTGGGAGACATGTGAATCAGCCGTGGTTATTTGTTTAATAGGAAGCATCCAGGTTTTCCTGGTTTAGTGCATCACTTTGTATCATACAAATGTGTGCCACCTCCCCCTCACAAAGCAGTCACAACAGGGTGAACTCTGGCTGCTTGTCTACGGTTGCACCAACCCCAGATCAAAACTCAGCTTTACCTTCTGTCCTGGTGTTGGGAATGGCTGTCTCCTTCACAGCTGTGGAAACATCCTGTTACAAGGGTGTCCAGTGTGTGCATGAAGGGACGGGGCACTCGGACTGATCTGGACCTTCCCCACACCGTTCCTGCTGCCGACTCACACAATGCATACTGTTGATACTTTTTTCACTCTGCTCCTGTGGCAAAGCCTAAAGAGACTCCATAATTTTAATTTCAGTTCAGGGAAGACTTGTTTCTTTCTCTTGGCCTGGCTAGGGTACATTTGATGTTTGCATCACACATATTGCAATTAGCAGGTTCTACCCTGTATTAATTACCTCATTTGTTTCCCCAACCTCACACAAAAGAAAAATTTTTAACAAAATGCATCCTTTATGCTATCTTAAGTATGTACAGAACTAGCAGCACTTTCATGAATTGCTGATTTAATTTTAAAATAGATGTTGGAAAGGGCTTAAAGTTTATTTTTCCACTTAGATGCTATTTTTCCTTTGCTACCATGTCCTTTTCCAGTCACTTTCACTTTCTGTAAAAAATTAACACATTATATTTTATACAACTGAGTTAGGGAAATGGCAAATTGTGATTAGAAACTATGTACGGTCTGAAAATTAAATACAATTTATTAGGAAATTTATTATATTTTAAAACAATTTAGGTGTTCATTCTTAAATTTGAGAATGTAGTTGTTATGAAGGTGTGGCTATTTCCATGACTTCTGATGACATACAGCGTTACAAATGTCATGTATTCACCGAATCACAGAACACTTGAAGTTGTCAGGTGTTATGTCTGGTCTGCCTGGCGGGTTTAGGGGAAAGTGGGTTGATTTACTTTGGGTGGAATGTGGAAGAAACAACAAAATTCTCAGGAGGTTCAATCGCAACTATTACTTGCAAACTTTATATCATTCAGCTAGTATAAGATACTTGCCAAATTTTTATATGTACCCATTTTGGTTAGAAATGCAACAA
>WAAE01020931.1:0-22841 GCA_013400495.1 Nicator chloris
ATAAATATATATTAAAAATAAGACAATTGATGCAAGGACAGAGATGAGAGTGAAGAGTGTGGTTTGAGGTTTTGTTTCTTTTTTGTAAAATTTTGGTTACACCATTAAAATTCATAATTCTTGAGAGTTCTTTAGAATAAGTTTAGCAAAATAAGTCAAAAAAACATAGCTCCATAATTCTGGACTAAATGTGGTTTTGTAAAGACAAGAGCTCTTTTCAAGGGAGGAAAAACCTGCTAGCCACCAAGCCAATCAATCAGCACAGATACTGGGCTTAAACTGGGCTTTGCAAGTGAACCAAAGCTATTGCCTGAAACAGTGGCAGAATAGGCTGTCAGGGGAAAAAACAAACATAAATATACAAGTCATTAATATGAGTGAGAAATCCTTTTTTCTTGCCTCCGTGAGCCATCCAGGTAACTGAAAGTGAAAACTGAAGAAGATGTGCCTCCCTAAAGAAGACACATTTCTCCACGACCTTGTTTTCTGACAGCCCGGAGCAGATTTGGGGAACAGCTAATTGGAAACTTTTCTAGAAATGTGCACATCCCTCTACTCCAAAACCATGCTGTCACTTCTCTTTCCTGTTTGTTTCTCCCAGACGTGGTGCTGTCCTCTGATTCCAATACTGCAGAGAATTGTTTTCAGCCAAAGAGCAGGAGCTCAGTTGTTAACTCACTGTTGTCTCAACTCACTGCCAGGAGCTCCAAGTGCCTCTTTATAGCTCACTTGGGAGAATTTTAGTGCTGGCTTTACAAAGCTGGGTGTGGAAGGGATGGCATGTTTTTTAGAGGGGTTGGGGGAAAGCTGGCAACCCCTAAGGTCCTTCATCTTCATATTCTGGAGTGGCAGCACAAATGGGGAGACGTTCTGGAAATACCTGCATAATTTAAATTGTTAGGCACAGCTGATGTTCCTCTGCCCACTACGTAGTCTAAAGGCAGTGTGTGGGCACCTGATAGCCTGTCTGCAGTACAACTGAAGTAGCTGAAGGTGTGACTTCAAAGTTACCTAAATTTTACTTAATTCTCTGTTTGAGACTGCTTTGAAGTTAAAGCAACACTTTTAAAGCAGCAGCTAATTTGGAATTTACCTCTGGAATCAAACTATATAAAACAATTTGCCAGCTACTCTAATCCTAAGTAGGTCAGCAAAACCTAAGCAAGTAAGACTTTAGATAAATCACCTTTTAAGTTTATTCCAGTTATTTTTACTGCTATGTAGGCAACCCCAAAAATGGGAAGGGCAAAGCCCAGAAAGCCAAGAAGAGCATCAGCACCAGGACAGGACCAAGCACGAGGACAGGGCTCAGACCCCCATGTTTTTATGGGTTGTTGGGTGCTATAACTTTTCTTTACAGTGAACCCATAAAATTAATTGTCAACCTAATTTCATGTGAGAGAAGACTGGACTTCCAGCACTTGCTCAAAAGCATGTTTAAATACAATTGTATGTAATTTTTATTTTTTATTTGCTAGAACAGTAACTTAGGGTCATTCTCTCCTTGTAAAATTCCACAGCCATCCCTCCTATGCCATAAACAATCTCTGAAAAGTGGAATAGCTTGGCAGGTGGTACCAAGAGCATGCCCTCACCAGAGCAGCTCAAACCGTGTGGAGTAAAGCAACACCCCTAGGAAGCCACCATAGATCACCTGAAACTGAGCCTAGGCCTCTCATATTCTGCACAACAGCTCACCTGGATTGAAGGTTACCAGGTGACCACATACCTCTTCTTTCTCCAGCTACATTCAGATACCACTCCAGCAGCCATGTAAGCACCCCTAAACCAAGTTATGCAGGAGAGGAAATAACCACATTTCTGCTTTTGAAAATGGCATTATTGCCAGAGACGTGCTCTAAAAGATTTTTTCTGAAATTGCAGGAGAGGAAAAACACAATATGTAATCAGGAACTGAAAATGGTTGTTTATTAAGAGCCGCTAGCAATTTTCACATGAGATTACTAAATGAAACCTTTGTTCTCCCTTAGGAATCAATGACTTTTGAAAAATTAGTGACCAAACAGAAGTAGAAGACAATTCAAGGTAAGTCTATTGACAAAAGAGGAAAAAGAATCAAGAGTCCAAACTATCTTACGAAGATTAAATAGTGGAGGGTGCTGCTGGGTGAGAGGTACTAAGTCAAGGTTAAAATGGCTCACATCTGCAACAAATCACAGCTAACAAAAACTGCCCACCAAAAGGTGTTTGGCCACCTGCCAGGTGCATAAAACAACTGAGAAAAACTGGGACCTAAATTCTCCCAGGTATTTCTCCTCACTGGTTTGAGTTGTGCAGGTGCAAACTATACCTGGGGGTCAGAGAGCACGTTCAGGGTTTTAAACCCCAAATGCACACATGAGAGAGAGAACAGTTTTGGTAGCTGTGTGCCAAAAAGTTGGATATTATTTAATTTTCCTGAAGAAACATAAATTAGGATTCCCATCTACACTTTAAATGCTATGATACCTGTTACTGAATTAAGCCTTCTGTAATCACAGGAGGGCTTTAAAAATAAAGCATCAGCCATGGATCTCTTTATTCTGGCTCGTATTTTCTGCAGCATTTATGACCCAAGGTATGCAGTTCTGAGTATCTAATCTCAAATGATTCAGACAGAACAATTTTTTAGGAAAAGTCTGCCAACCCTTTTTGTGAACACCAGATAAGTGGCAGATTTTGGGAAGTCATACTCCCAAAATTTAGAAGTCTTTAAACTAAAATTAATTTAGAAAAAAGCCCATACACTAAAAAAAGATATGTTGCTGTTTACCCTTAATCCCAAATACCGTCCTTCTCAAAAATTTGCATTATGTCACTAGTCACTCTGTAAAAGTACAGTTTCTCAATTTCTAGCTGTTAATACCCTGTGAATTTTCAACACTGGTGCTATCAGTGATGATACTTATTAATTAAATTAATTTAGATTAATTAAATACCTATTTGACAATCTCATTCAGCTGCTAATACTTTAAAATTTTCCAGTGTTTTTGTAAAATGCAAAAGTAATTCAGAAGGCAGTGCACCATCTGGCTTCAAACTATTTCTGTTAGTATTGCAGGTTATCAAAAATTCACTGTTCTCTCCCTCTCCTTCATAATCTTCTGCATGTTCTTCTCTCACAGTTAGTTTCTTTTTATCATAAAAAGATTGTAAATTTAGAAAGCATTGAAAACCCCCCAAAAAGCCAAATCTCTATGGTACTGTAAGTGTTGTAAAATAAATGTGGTTTTAAGGCAGGACGGATGGCACTGCTGATGTGACACAAAGCAGACATTTACAACAGAAGATCAGGTTTTCCTTACTGAGTCTTTACAGACCTTGTAAATGTATTTGCATTACTTAGAATACAGATATATTAAAAAAAAATTGAGAAGTCCTAGCAAAAGGTTCTGTGGCATTTGACAAGGAAGCTGCAAAATAGCAGCTGGATATAGTCAAAGTCTATCCAATTAAGAAATTCTTTTGAATATCAAATGAACTGCAAAACTTAGGTAGATATGTTAAAAGAAACAAAACTGTGAAAAAAATGTCATATTTTTGTCCCACCGTTTTATTTAGCTTTATGTCATGCATCTTTTCTTAGTTATTGGTTTACATCCACTTTTTATGTATATGTATGATGGTGTACAGGTAAATTTTAATAATTATGTAAATGCTTGGAGTTCCTCTCTGTTCCACTAGAAAATACTATTTGTTAACTGGGAATGAATATGCACTGAATGAAGAAATTAAAACTATTTCTAAAACTTTGCCATTACATTTCCCTGTTAGCCATAAAACCTAATTCCTAAAACTTCAGTCTTTGCATAGAATTATTATTTATATAGTGCTGCAATGTCTGAATAAATATTGTGTAAGTCTTCATTTATTTGCTCAGTTCAAGTGGTCTCATACAAATGTCCAAAAGACTGTAATCATTCCCTTACCTCATTTTCTCAACAGGCAGTGTTTTCACAGTGCTCCGTTGCTATAATTGGTATTATAAGTGGAAGAAAATTGAAATGTTTGCTCAAACATTTGCCAAAAAATTAGAAATCCTGGACTGCCACCAAGTAAAGGGAAAGAATTCCCAGTCAGAGATCCATCAGCTACTCCCCATCCATTCAGAGAGCACCCAAGGGAGCAAGATGCTTCTTGGTTTGGTGAGTCTTTTAAAATTCAGGAGTAGCCAAACTAGATGCCTTTTCATGCAGTTCAGTGCCAATGCTTGATTTCTCTGTAATACCTGGAAGTAATTTCTTAAATGTCTCACGCTTCCATGAGGTACCGCTGGTGCCTAAAACATCACCTGTCAGAAAGGAATGACCTTTCCACAAACAACAAAAAAAAAATCATTGCTTATGTCTTTTTAATGCTGATAAACTTAGGTGGCACAAAAAACCCCAGCAAGATTTATTAAGCAATACCCTCCAGTATATAAGCACCATCAGGTAGCTTTTTTTTGTTTATTCTCTGATGAATAAACCATTGAAGTCGTAATTGTTTGTGCATTCCTGAAAATGTCAACAAAATCAAACATCTGTCATGCCAGATAAGGAAACACGGCTCGTTTAATACACTTAGTGCTGTACTCAGCCTTGAAAAGGTCACTCCAGTTTTAACAAACCGGGTGTAATTTATTGGCTCCCAGTAAATGACCATGTAACAACAGTAAAGCTGTGGCTGTGTTTGGTTACCCTTCAAACGATGTATTTGATTAAGACAGCACATCATATTTAGCACAATCTGTTTAATGTTGGTTTTGGATGCACTCTCACCCTCTCAATTACAACCAACTGTGACATGAAACCATTTTTACCGAAGCAACACTTCCAGCCCCCAGCCCCATCCCACCACAATAAAGCAGAGCAAGCCAGAAGGACCGCCTTGAAATCCACCCACTTAAGACAACAAACAAGACACAAAAGCAGCATTCACTCCTTTGCCATCTTCAGTGGCAATAAACAAAATCTACACACGGCTCAGTTGCAGATTGGACCCATCACCAGCACACAGGTAGTGCCTGTCTGCCAAGAAGGGCTGGGCACTCCTCTGACTCTGCTTTGGCTTCCTGCATCAGGCTTCTGGATCCAGCCCTGAATCCCTTCACAAATAACTCATGGCAAGTGCTGCTTGTTCTCCCTGCTGGCTGCACCAAAAGGCTGTCAAGACAACACAGGGATGTCTCATTTTGCACAGACCTATTTAGCTGAAAACTGATCTCTTGGAACCACTCTCAATGACCTCCATTATTCTCTTGTTGGCCTGTGCTCAAAAGATTTGCTAATGTCAGTGAGAGGGAAATAATTCGGGTGAATATGGACACACTGTGGCATAGAGTATTGTGACCCCTTCAACACATTGCCTTGAAGTACAGTCAATTTTTGGCTTGATGGCTGTTGTAACCTAAGAGTGCAGTGCATTCAGTGTCATTTGGCCCTAAAAACCCTGACAAAGTGTTAATTATTGGTACTGATGAGTTGATTCTGTTCCTCTTAACTGAGAGATCTAATCCTGCAAGATATCTATGTGGGAGATCCAAATAAGCAATGTGTTTCCCAGACTGGCTGGCACATCAGAGCTAGCACAGATGCACAAATGCGTTGATCACATCACTGGACAGCTGGTGGGAGCTGGACCAAATCTTTTCTCTGTTCTTCTCCCAAGTTATTGACTCCTGAGCCAGTTCTGGGAGCTGGCTCCAGTGGAATTCATTTATAATCCATGGAGGTCATTTGGGGTGAGAAAACAATACTCCTAGAAGTTTTGTGCCTTAGGCAAAGGTGAATTTGAGGTGCTTTGTATGTCTAAATTATGGAAGGCCTTAAACATAGGAAAAGATATGGACTGTTCTTCCTTTCATTTTTTGTACACAAGAGAATCACAAGGCCAAGTGAGGATTATGCTACTGGGTTTTCTTTCATTCCAACAGGATTAAAAAACACTTTATGAAGTGTCAGGTTATTTCATGCCTGCCATCCCCTTTCCAGTAATGGAAAATGGGGATTATAGCCCACTCTGCAAAGGTTCATCACTGCTCCCCTGAGCAAGGACAAGTGGGCCTGTGCATCCAGATCATTCCTAAAAGACTCCTGTGGGAAAATGAGATTGAATTTTGGCTGTCTCACTAACCAGGCTTTACACTGGATTGTTACTAGGCTCTCCCACAGCCTGTTTTCAGAGTTTGGGTTGGCCTGACCCTTTCTGCTTACAAATATATGTTATATAAGGACATCAAGAAGATTTGACTCCTGAGGCACAATATGGCATCACTGTGAGGGAGTGGATGACCCCTTCTCATGATCAGCTGTCATGAGTTATGCGTGACATGGATTAACACCAGCCAGAAAGTCACCCCCTGCAAGGGCAGCCTCTTGCCCACCCTGCCCTGGTGGGATCAGGGAGAGAATTGAGAGGGCAAAAATGATAAAACCTGTGGGCTGAGATAAAGACTGTTTAACATGTAAAGGAAAAGCCATGCACACAGCAAAGCAAAACAAGGAATCCATTCCTCACTTCCCACAGGCAGGCAGGTGTTCAGCCATCCCAAGACAGCAGGGCTCTGTCACACGTCATGGTGACTTTGGATAACAAAGGCTAGCACTCTGAATGTTCCCCACTTCCTCCTTGTCCTTGCAGCTCTACATGCAGAGCATGATGCTGTAAGGTCTTGGATGTCACTTGGGTCAGTTTGGGTCACCTGCCCTGGCTGTGCCCTGTCCCAACTCCTTGTGCACTCCCAGTCTGTGCCCTGATGGGGTGAAGGGAGGAGGAGGAATGTCTTTGTGCAAGCTCAGCAAGAACAAAAACATCCCTCTGTTGTCAACACTCTTTCCACCACAGATCCAAACCACAGCCCCACTCCAGCTGCTGTGAACAAAATTTGCCTTACCCAAAACAAAAGCAATCCATTCTCCACCTCTTCTTCCATGCCCAAGCCGCACACTCTCCAATACACCCTCATTAACCACCACCCCTCTTTCCCTCCATATGGCACAGAGACATTGTTCCCTTAGTCTATGGGCCACTTTTGTAAAATGTCCTTTAAATCTCTAGAAATGTCCACAAAATACTCACTGAGTTTAGTCCATGGCTTTGGGGTCAGTCGGAGGAACAGCAGTGTTGGTGTGGAACAGCCTCTATCCTTCTGTCCCAAAATCTGGATGACTCAAAAGCTCAGAACCTGAATTCAGTGTCTAACCAAAAATCTCAGCTCTGGTACTGCCAGCAACCTCCTGCTAAGAAAGAATCAAACAGCATTTTCCCTTAATGGGTTTGGGGAACCTAAAACAAACAGAAGGAAATAATCTTTTTACGGATTGTATAATCCCACTGCAGAACACATTGCTGCAAAATGTATGAAGGTGTTAGGAAGGATCAGACAAATCCAAAGAGCACAGGCATGTCAGTGTGAAACCAACAGGAGGGTCCACAATGTGAACTCTTGGCTGTGAAACAGAAAGAACGGGGAGGTGTCCTAGGAAAGCACCTATATGTAATGCTGCATTTAGTGTCTCTCCATAATTCTGTTATTTCCTATTTCTTGTATTCTTGTGTCTGCTGCTGGCTGACCTCGGAGACAGCACTGAGAGAACCCTTGGTCTGAGCCAGCAAGGACCAGGCTGGAATATTGCCTCTTAACAACCTTTCAGGTGCACCTTTAAAAACCTAATTGTGTTTCAGACCTGCCAAGTGTTCAGGTGATCTTGGTCATAAAGAGATATTCCTCCTTGGTTTGTATTTTTAATCATAATTAAGTCCATTTTTCTTCACTTGGCCTTATTGCTATTTCATTTACTTAAGCTGTAATGATTAAATCTAATTTACTCCTCTGTGAAATCTTAATCCTTCTGAAAAGTAATGGGCAAAGTACACAGGTCAGTTAAGAAACTGATTCACCACGTAACCTCCATTTAGTAATTCCATTTATTTCAATAAAACTAGCTGGCACATGAAAGAAAGACTCTGCAGTGGCCTTTAGTCTCCAGAAAATCATAGAATTTTTAATATAACCACTGAAGAGATGTCTTGACCTCTTCCTGACTATATTATTTTTCATGGAAAAAAAATCCAAAACAAATCCAGCTCATAAAATCTCTCTAAAGAATGCCACCTACATTTTGTGCTTGTTGTTATTTTACAAGTACAACATTATCCTTTTCAAATATACAAAATGTCAGCTTGATAATACAGGTGAAAGGACTTCCATATTCACAGTGAACATGATTTCTCTAGAAAACAATAAATAAAAAGCCTATTACTAATGTAGTATTCTCATTTAATCACGTTTGTTCGTTACTACCATATTTTAGGTGATATAAAAGGAAGAACAATAATTGCCTTGTTCACTTTGATTTATTTGGCTCAGTGCCTCCTTACCTAGGTAATGTAAAATAAACTGTGCTACATGGGTCATTTATGATGTGATTTAATAAGATGCTTTTTATTTCTAGCCTTTAGGGAAACACATTCTTTTGGAAGCACCTGACAAAAAGGAAAAAAAAAAAAGAAAAAAAAAGAAGAAAGCCTTAAACAAAACCAAAATCAAAACACTCAACAACATTTCTTTTTGTTCATTTTCTATTTTCACTCAGTAGACTCCAGCCTAGAAGTTAATTTAAAGCAGGTTATCCGTGGTGGTAATGTACTAAAACAGGACATCAAAACCCACATCAGGAAATGGTGCCTGGATGTCAAATAAGGAAAGTTGTAACTACAAGCTTGACCAGCTCCTAACTTCCTTTGGGTATTTCCATGTAAATTAAGACTTATTCCTTTTCACTGGCTGAAACAGGTTAATGTTTTTGCTTAGCAGCATATGCTGTCTACAAACAAAGCTATATTTATGTAAGAGGTATCTGAGACACATCTGGAAGTAAAAAAAAAATTAGGTAGGAAATTGGTTTTCCACAGACACAGTGAATAACATGAGCAAGTTTACTACACTGAAATTTAAAAAAACTTACAAGAATTTGGGACCAGTTTCTATGGCTTTTATTTGTTTTTGATGATTCACTTATAGCCGTTCTGGGGGAATAACGTTAACTCAAAACTCTGCAGATGGCACAAAGTTAAAGGAGCTGCTATTTGAAAAGCCTATGTGGGGATATTCCGTATATTCTAAGTGGAAGAGCTGATGCTGGTGACAAAGCACCGCAGAGAAGATCTATCTGTTTCCACTATAAATCCCTGGGGTTTTGTCACTCAAAATTTTCAGACATTTTAATTTGAAACAACACTGTTTACCTTAAGGCTCTCACTGGAAAGAGATTTATGAGTGAGAAGAGTTAAAAAACAAACTAAAACCCAGTGATTGCACCAATTTATTCTATTTCTAAAAATTAGTAGGACTTTACTAGACAACCTCAGAAGGAAACTTTCAGCTGACTCCTTTTTTGGGAGGCAGGTCTTTATCTCAGCTCTAGTGTTTGTGTGTATCTACCATTGTATCTTTGAGTCTAGCATTGGATTGTTCATTAAGTTTATGTCCCCATTAATAAAATTCTGTATTTCCTGGTTTGCAGCCTCCTTCAAAGTTAAAAGCACAAGGAGGAAACCTTTCACTGTAGCTTGAGAAATCCCAACCAACAAAAACCTCCACCAAGTGCCTACCTGAAGTCCTAAAATCCAGCATATTTACTCTCCTGAATTTTAGAAACTTGGCAGCATGACCATGTGGAAGAGACAGGGAGAGTCAGGAGGTGGTGAAGGCTTCAGTCCCCATGAGGCTTTTGGGAGGAATTTAGCCAACAACACAAAACTGTGAGAATGGTGAGTCCCCCTGTAATGTAAATGGGGATGGCAAGAGTACACATAATTTTGTGTATGCTTTATGAGACACCCTTGGATGCCTGGAAATGTAGAACATAAGAACAGGTAGAAATAAGAACAGGTAAGGTGTTTAAAAGTACTGATGGATTAAAGTCACCTGTGATCCTCCTGTAGCTGAAAATCTCTGTAGCTGTACCTGTACAGTGGCACAGATTGTGCTGCACAGATGGCCTTCTAACAGGAAATAAAAATTGTGCCATTATCCTGAGCAGAAATTCAAATTCCATGTTTACAATGGTGTTCTTGAATATTTAAATTTTTTTTAGGTCAAAAATGTGCATGTCTCAGAAGGATACCAACATGGCTCCAGCTCTCAGGGGTCCCAGCACAGCAAGGAGCTGGAGCTGCTGGAGCCAGGCCAGAGGAAGCTCCAGGATGAGCAGAGGGATGGAGCAGCTCTGCTGGGAGGAAAGGCTGGGAGAGCTGGGATTGTTCAGCCTGGACAGGAGAAGCTCTGGGGTGAGCTCAGTGTGGCCTTGCAGTGCCTGAAGGAGCTGCAGGAAAGATGGAGAGAGACAATTGACAAGGGCTGGAGGGACAGGACACAGGGAGTGGCTTCCCAGTGCCAGAGTGCAGGGAGGGATGGGATATTGGGAAGGAATTGTTGGCTGGGAGGGTGGGGAGGCCTGGCACAGGGTGCCCAGAGAAGCTGTGGCTGCCCCTGGATCCCTGGCAGTGTCCAAGGCCAGGCTGGACATTGGGGCTTGGAGCAGCCTGGGACAGTGGAAGGTGTCCCTGCCCATGGCAGGGGTGGCACTGGATAGGGTCCCTCCCAACCCAAACAATTTCATGATTCTATGATTCTTAGCATACAGGTGAAGGATTAACTGATTTCCAGTTAAACATTGTTTTCAGCATGAGGCTTTCAAGACAATTTCTGTTTCTGCTGCTGCAGTAATAATATCTGATGCTGTATCTTCTGGAAATATTTAGGCATGTGAAGTAAAGCACTTACCTAATTGCATATGAGTGTAGCACATCAATACAGTCATATAATCCATAAGCATTTCTCTTTCATAAGCTCTTATCACATTACCACTGATTATTTAGGGGGGAAAAAAACATTAGCGTTACATGGCATCCTTCCCTTTATTATTTTTAGCCTTAAATGAGGTTAAAATATGCCAAGGAACAAGAATTTAAGGTGGGGAGTAATCTGAGGCAAGACTGGAAATGGAGTGATTGGAACCACTTCAAAGATGTGCACGGACAAGTTGCAGCTCTATTTCACAAGCTGCAGCCTCGATATATCTGGTCCAGGCATGAGTGGGAGAGAATATCACAGTGTGCCAAAAGCTGAATTTGCCAATCCATTTGCCATTCTGAGTGGCTAAGTCAGCATAGTTCACCACTCAAAGAGCTGTCTGGGAAAGACTAAGCCAAAATGAAGTTAATTTAGATGATTTTGAGCTGTGGAAGCAGAGATGCTGAAGACAATCATACAACTTGAGAGATTCCATAGAGAAAAATTGTCTCATGGATTCAACTTGCTCAAAAAATGCTTATGAAAAACATCTTTGGATACAAATCACCAAGAATGATACTGATTCTTCTGTAAGATCATGCTTCATTACTCACTGAAATTAGCAAAATTAATTCTCTTAACTCCAGAGGCAGAATCAATTGAGGAACTAGTGAATGTGGTGAAACTGCTCTTACACAGGCAACAAAAGATGGTGGTTTGTGGTTTTGTTATGGCAAACCTGACTGCAGTAGAAGACCTAAGGGACCTAAGATGAATGGTTTTAAGAAATTATTTATGGGTAGCTTTTGTGTCATCTCTCTCGTGCCCGCTAACATAGTAGGTTTACTTTTATAAAAACATAGGAAAAAAATCTTAGTATCTGGTTTAAAGATTATTATTGTTCTTTCAGAGAATCTAATCTTATCCTGGGCTCCCTGCCGAGCTATATTAACTAATAAAATTTTCTTCTGTGCCTTTTTAAAGACACTGCCATGCAATGTGCAATTCACACAGAAACACTTAATTTTTTGTTTTTAAACTTGGTTTATAGACTTGCCATTAATCTTTGGCTTCCATAAAGAAAAGGCTTCGTCATAGCAGGGAGCCTGCTTAAATCTTGTAGCAGCACACACTGCATGGGGAGCGCAACACAACAAAAAGAACATGCTCTGTTCACCCTGATGCCTTACAATTTTAGCTTTTATATTTTTCACATATTTGTAATCCTGCAATTCTTTAGTGTATGACTCTAAACTCCATATGGAGTGTTAGCTACTGCTTTCCCGTTTTGGTCAGACAAAACAATTCCTCTCTAGGCCCTGGAATCAAGGTCACCTCACTGTCCCAGGCCCCAAGAAATGAAAACAAAAGTGAGTGGGCAGCAAACTTGGGGTAAATGACTTCACTACCTGAAGCTGTAATTGGAACCTTAACCCCCAAAATGCAAACGGACCAAACTTATAAAAGTGTGAAAACCCTTGACCTGTCATCCATTTCTTGGGTGTAGCCCCTGGGGGGCTTTGTCTCCCCAAAATGTACCTGAAGGCTCTTCAAAAAATATAACCATTTTTTATTCCCTTAATTTTGTCTGGCCTCTGTTTTTAGGTAGCTCCAAAAGGCATCAAACATTGAGCCTTCACTGTTGTTTATCACAGTGTTGGATGAGAGAACAAGGGGATCTGCCCCAGCACAGCAGTGGCCAGGGGAGTGTGTCAGCCCTGGGACAGCTAGGAAAATGTGCTTTTTGAGACCAAAGGGAGAAAAGGCTGGCAAAGGGCTTGAGTATGAAGTCTATAATTTAGATGTCAGAATGTGTCAGATATATCACTGTCAAAATGGATGTTACCACTGTGTATAAAATTTACCCACAGATTTTCTCCTCCAGGCAATTGGCAACCTGCAGTCAGTGCTGGGAGCAGGTCCAACCACCCTTCTGGAATGAGACACTAGAGTGGCCTGGGTTTCTGCCCTCACAAAGCCAGGACCTCTGGGGTTTTCAGTGCTGGTCTGCTCTTCTCTCACCCTCACAAAACAAAAGGAAATACAACTTTATCGATGTTTGATTATAGCACTGATGTTGCTGCTTCAGTGGAAGTCCATAAAGGTTAGAATCGTCATAACCACAGATTTACACAGATTTCCAGGACAAAACAAAGGTGACACCAAGGCAACGGATGTCCAAGAAATAAATCTGTTCAATCTCTGCAAAGACTCCCCCTGCCAAGTTCCTTTGAGGCTGGATGGAGCTAGGATTAATTGCCCACCAGTTGCAGACCTACTGCCTTTAGTTGTCAACAGCTGCCAACCAAATCCCACATCCTATCTTAGCACAGTGACTGGGCAACTTCTGGGGGATTCTTTCTATTCCCTTACCTCTGCAGTCTAAATCCATGTTGATTTCCCCATGCAGAAACAATATATTCACAGTTTCAGTTACAAATCCCTGAGAAATTTATTTCATTTGCCTGTGTCAGAAAGAGGTTCTGCAGATACTGTTGACTGTCAGCTTAGACTGTGGTTACAGAGTTTGAACCTTCCTGTCCTCATTACTGAGCACTCACAGTGATCAGAAAGTCAGTCTATTGTTGCAGAAAGAGTTTAAAGCAGAAATCAAAAAGAGACATTAGTACTCATACTAAAAATTATGTTGCATTTTTGCACAGGGAAATCTCACAAGCATCTCTCTGCCATTCTCACAACGTCCTTCATCAAATAAACTACAGTCAAATGGATGTAGTCAAATGTAGTTCATCCTGAAAGAAGCTACAAAGCAGTCGTTCCCCCAAAGTATATGTGGAAAAAATTCACAGGTGCAGAGACTTATTTATCAATTTACGTGTTTACAGTCTTTTATTCCACTGCTTAGGAATCAGCTAACTTGCTGTTGTATCATTTCCATGTTTACACCATTGTTAGTGTCAAAATGATCTTACGGGTATCTGCTAAAAACCTATTTAAATGCAGGCATTTGACTCTTAAAAAGTCAGTACATCAAAACTTTGTATTAGTTTTTGCAACGTTTAAAAAGCAAACTCTTTCTTCAGCAGGGGAAAATTATCTTATTTGGAACAGGCTGACTGTTTCAGGCAGGAATAAGTTTCTGAGAGAAGCTGTGGCTACCCCTGGATCCCTGGAACTGTCCAAGGCCACGCTGGACAGGGCTTGGAGCAACCTGGGACAGTGGAAAATGTCCCTGCCCATGAAAGGCGGTGGCACTGGAAGAGATTTGAAGTCCTTTCCAACCCAAAACATTCTATGAATTTATGATTTCACTTACGAAGATAAACATATTTTCCAGATAGTTTGACCTAATCTTTTAATGCCCTTAAAATCAACAGAAACTTGCATACAAAGAAGGGCATATAATGTTTTATAAATTTCATACAACACAGAGCAAACAAGAAATTGAAGAACCTGTGTGGTAGATCCCTGTGTTTGGTGGAGTGGGGGTGAAAAAGGTGTAGTAAATTTTTGTAAGGCATGGGGAACTTATTCCAGTAACACAGTGATATGATTTCTTGTTGGCTCAACTGCTGAATTACTCCTGTTAACAGCACACAAAAAATTATATGACTTGGAAATCCATTGTGGAGGTGGTGTCTTGAGACTGGACCAACAGGCAGATTTTCCTGAATAGTGTAATGCAAACATCCCAAGACAGAGGGTCAGCTTGTCTCCAGGCTACAATCAAATCTAATTTGTTGAGTTTATTAGCAACAGATAAAGATCTGACCAGTGCAGCCTGAATTGGAGATAATGGTTCCTTTCAAAATAACACTCGTAAAATTGATCTGATTGCATTGTTCTGGCATTTTTAATTCAGTCAGGCAATAACGCACCACAAGGCTGCGGGAAAGAGCTCCTGCTGATGGAATGGGGCAGGTTGCATTGCTGTAGCATAGCTGGGAGAGAAAATAATTTCCCAGCCATGTGCAGGTGCCAGGAGCTGAACCATCGAACACCTGTTGGGATCACACTTGCACTGCTTTCACTGGAAAGAAGAGGAGCATCATTTTAACCTTGCTACAGACCAGTGAGAATTCAACATAAATGTACACTGAGCAGAAGGGATTTGTCCTTTCTTTGGTACACTAAGTGTTCTGCAAATCTCATAAATAATTTTTAGAGCTGCCTACTGTGATAAAATATGCAGCCAGGCGGTGACAGGAATACCATGAGAGGCTGGTGTTGAGAGATCTGTTGAGACGTCTTACAGCAGCTTCTCATCCTTTCACCTCATGTTTTCCCCACCTCCCTTCTAATTCCCTATGAAAATTTTGAATTTTTTCATTGTGTAACATCCATCAGGGAATTTACAACATGCAGATTGTCACCAGCAGGATCGCTGGGTTTAAATTAACACACAAAATGCTCTGCGTGCTAAAGGGAGTGATATGCTCATCTTCTGTGAAAACATTAAAACAGTGAACTTGACCAACTTATCTGATTTGGTCATTTTATTAGTGCCAGGGTGGGGGGTTTTGGGCAGGTTTGGTTGGGTTTTTGTTCTGTTTGAATCTTTTTTTCTGTTTTGTTTTTATTTTGTGGAAAGCTACAGGACGTTAGTCTTGGTGAGATTATATTTGTACTTTCTTGCATTTTCCAGCAATTTATTGCAGAGTGGAAAAAAAAGGACCCTCAAAGTATCAAAACTGTCTCTGACACAACTTTGCATCAAATATCTTTGTAAATATTTTTTCCTTCCTGAAAAAATAAAAATGGTGTTAGTACACATTATCCTGAGAAAACTCAGGATAAAGACATTCCCAGATCAATGAACTTGTGGAGAGAAAAACCTGAATGGAATCCTTGCTTCTTACCTGATTAAAATGAGTAAAAACTAGATGGATCAAAGCACCCCATGTGTTTTTATAGGCAAGGTTCATTCCTTCACCCCAGCCCTGTGCTTATTTTAATTTTCTTGGTAAATAGTGCCCTCTGCAGCATTCCTTCGACTCTTGCAAGGTTCTCAGCACAACGCACTCTTTGACTGACCCTTAGTTCATCACGGGCAAGGGATATGGTGCCAAAAGACATAATTCTAGCAAATCTGCATCGCTTTTGTGTTGCTTTACAGTGCCTGCTGCAGGTCTAATGTTTCCCAGGCAGCAGCCAGCACTAAGAAGAGGTTTTACTAAATTTGGGAAAGAGACAGCATCTGTAAAGAAGCCAAAGCTGGACACATGCAAAGAAAGAAAAAAACCTTGCTCATTAAAGCAGTTATAAGAATATTATTTGGAAAACTCCCATATGTGATTTTTTTCTAGTACTAATAGCATTCGCTTGTATGATGTCTTTCAGCCAAGGATTTCATTTCATAAGCATTAAGTGTTTATTCCCGTGGGATTTGCAAAGGGCATGATACATGTTATTAACACTATTTAAGGTATAATTGATTTTTTTTAACATTTATTTTGATTTTATCAAGGATTTTTAAATCTCAGCCTATGCTGCAATGTGTAACGGTTTAATCCCGAATTCATTATAAAGAAGACCTGGTAATGTAATGACAGCAGTTTCTAGGTCAGACATTCTTCCCTTCTGGAATTCTCTCTTGTCTGCTGTACATAATTTGTCTTTCACCCTACAGTCTCTTATTCAAAGGGAACTTCTAATCTTTTGTGGAGACTTGATAGCGCCTGATTCATAAAAGAATAAATTCAGCCAGAGATTTTAAAAGATGCTGGGATAAGAAAAATAAGAGCTAGACTAACATCTGTCAGGAATGGCTTAGCTTTAATTAGGGCAAAACATCAACTAAGTGACGTAATGAGATCATCTTTGTCTCCGTTTCCATTTCTTATTACTCTATGAAAAACCTGTCTTGATAGGACCTTGTCTCTTTTCTAAGGCATTTAACCTTGTATTTTGCGGACATCTCGCCCACTTCCCACCTTCAGAAAATATACCTTGAAATATAGCCATCTAAAAGATTGACAGTATTCCCATATCATGGAATATTGGAACTGTTTGTGTGGGAAGGAAGGTTAAAGCCCATACAGTCCCATCCCCTGCCAAGGACAGGGAGACATTCCACCATCCTAGGTTGCTCCACAAAGAGGTCACCTCCTCTCCAAGCTGAATAATCCCAGTTCTCCATGTGTTCTGCAGTCACAACTCAGTTATTGCCATTTCTACTCATGGCACCACAGGAAGGTGTTATCATGGTTTGGGGCACTGTGACCTCATTCATATCCTTTCAAGACATCACTGAGCATCATGTGACCTTTATATTGCAGGGCCTGACCTCAGTTGAGGTAAGTAATTGCTAAATTATTAGGCAGTAACTATTAGTAGTAACAGAACCCTAAGCCTGATCTGCCTCACAGTTCTGACCTGATATATTAACATTCCATGTATAATTTATCAATATCTAGTCTCAAGGAATCAGAGATGAAGACTTTTCCCAAGTCCAAGTCAGTAGAAATTGCTAGATCTGCACAAGTCCCTGCGTTTCCCTTCCTGCCAAGCAAAGATGCAGTTATTTTAACTTGCAGGATTCCACCAATTTTTTTCTGTTTGGTTTGATAATTCATACACTTGTAAACAGTTCACCAAGTGACAGATAAAAGCTGTTAGAGGAAGAAATGACTGAAAGTTATTCACTTGCCTCTAGATGATCAAAAGTGTCTATCAGCAGTCAACATTGGGAAAAAAATGCTGCAGTAAAATATTCCAGAGTCATTGACCTTTCAGGGTGTTTGGTCCTGTAGCTCAAGACAAGATCATTTCACCTCGGATTTTCAGCTGTGAACATGCATTTGTGGAGGACAAAAAAAAAAAAAAGCTATTCCTGCTGTCATGTCCTAAAAAATTGAATTAGATAGATGATGCAGCATCTGTGCTGTAATACCAGGTAAAAGGCAGAAGAAGGAGGATGAGCACTGAAAGAATCATTGCTTTTCAGATCATTCCTCCTTTATGCTTCCTTTCTCAAATTAGGCTGGAACCTACAAGTAGATAAAGGAATCACACAGACTCAAAAAAATATTTTTCATGTTCTACATGCTATACACTTGCCCTTCTGAGAATTTTGAATGGATTAAAAAAATTATTCCTTTTGTCTGAGATGCTTTAGGAACATTTTTATCTATTCAGATAAATGACCTGTGTTTTCCCAGCATATCCACACTGCCACATTCATCACGTGTCAAACAGCATCACAGCTGATTCCTGGCATCAAGAAGGTGGATTTTGAAGGTGGTGCTTCAAAATTCAGGAGTGCTGCTATGCCAAAGGTAAAGCAGGTGGGCTGCTGAGATCTCCCTGGGTCATGCAAGGCTCTTTTATCATTTTTGGGACCAGATATAGGAAGCCTGGAAAAGGCTAAGAACTCACAGGATGCAAAGTTACCAGAAATCAAATTTATCCCTGATATTTGCTTTTGGCATTTTAGACATATGAGGATATTTGCTCTTAACCTTTAGTTTTAATCAGTTTAGGTTGTTCTTAAGAAAAGGAGCAAGAAACAAAAATAATAAAAGAAATGTTAAGCTTGTGGCATATTTGCCTTTTTTTTTTTTTTTTTTCTCCCCTGTGGACTAAATATATCTTAGGGACTTAATGCCTGAGAAGTAGATTCACTGAACCCTCCCAGTTCATACAATTCTCATTTGTGGAAACACCTTTGCAAGCCTTCATTAAAATCACTCCCAACATGTTCCTTGCTGCCTGTAATTAATGGCAGGTAAAAAAATTAATTAGGAAAACTGATCGATTTCAAACATTTCTTTTTCTTAATTACACAAGAAACTCTTTAAGCCTTCTGACCTTTCCAGGAATCTGTTATCCCACTTGCACAAGTAGTTTGCTTGTATGCCTGTACAGTACAGTCTTGCTTAGACCTATTGAAGAGGATTTTTTTAAAAAAACTTTTTCTTTTTGTTATTTTTTAAGAAAAGAAGTGAGCACAGATATTTAGGTCTCAGTGGGGAGAGACCTAAATATGTTTCTGTGGCATGGCTCCATAACAACTCTTTCTCCTTTCTTGTGAAGCAGTTCCACCCATTTGTCAGGAGACAGAGGAAACTGGATAAATTCTGGAGTTCTCTCAGTCTGTTGTAATGCCATGATCATTGTATTAATGCCTTTAATAGGGTCTTACTTAGGTGATCTTCACAAGTGCTTCACTTTCCGGGGGTTTAATGAAAATGTTCTCCTAACTGTTCAGTATTACTCCATCAGGATTTTATGGAGATGGTATATGGTTTCATCTTTCAATCTCTTCCCGTGAACACATGGGTAATAAATGTATATGTACTAGAATTTGTCCCTAATAAGAGCCATATATTTGACCAAGGCAGGACTCTAAGAGCAGAGAAGTTCATTTACACATTTAAAAGGGACCTATAAAAAAACCTGTTCATCTGACTTAATTATGCCAGTGCTGAACCTTGAATTTACCATTCCTTCATAAATATTACTTAAAATTTAATTTCAGGTGTTCTGCATGGAGTACACTTAAAAATTAAGGTTCACAGAACTTACAGCTTCATATCAATCCAGCCTTCCAATGACCTGCACTAAAATCATTGGAGTCCTGATAAAGAGACTGAAAGATACTTTTTATTTTTTAAAACATTATGAGAACAATAATGAGTAAGTGAGTGTGAAAATCCCTAAGTCTTTTGCAGAGTCCTGTAGATATGTCTGCATATTGATGATAATTGTTGCAACAGGTGCAAGTTCTGCTAAGTTTTATACTAAACCTGCCTATGAAATAGTCCCTGCTACTCTTCCAGCAGCAGTTGATTCCTTACTTTCTCCTTACAGTAAAATGGATGTGGTCCAAGATATAAAGGTAGAGATTCAAGTGGAGAGATCTCTTCCTGGAAAAACTGAGGAAAAATATTTTCCACTCATTTATTTTAAGAGCTATATTGCTTTGGTGACTGAGTATTAACTTCAGCTCTCCAGTTACAAATGTCAGAGAAAAACAGTGTCCCTTCCTCTGCTCTTCCACTTGGAGAAGAGGTTTTTAACAGACAAGGGTAGATTATCCCAAATGTGCCTTGAATTTTCCATCTTAATTAATTTCTTTCTTCCTATTATTTTTTTGTGATTACAGGCAAGTTTATATCTTCACCTCTCAAAAAACATATTTTTTTTCATTCAGAAGTTGCCATTTTTATTTCGCTAAGCTGGATAGAAACTGTGGTTCTTAGGTAAAAAAAGAAAAATTAAAAATTGAAGTCCTTTGGAGGAAGAAACAAGAGAGGATATAATGTCATTTATTAATTACCATTTTTAAGGTTTTGGGGCTTGCTTCTTTGCTCATTTTTGATAAGTAGGCATGTTGATTTAGAAAGCCAACTTTGATTATAAGGTCTTTCTCAAATTAGAGCCCACAAATCACTGACTGAATTTATCAACACCTAAATTAAGCTCTTTTAAATATATAAAAATAACACAGAATACAGAAGAATATTTCAGAAAGCAGCAAAGGGCAACCCCTTGCAGCAACTGTATATTTAAAAGTACTCCATTTAATCTGGTAAAGAGGTATTGAAGTAGTTGTCTTGCTGTGGTAGGAACAGTAAACCTGCTTTGAAATGCATTATCACTGTGAGAACATATCACAGAAGAAGCTTTTCATTGACAGTAATTTAATCTTTCTTGAAGCTAGTTGTGAATCTTCAAAGAAGCTAGTCTTCTTTTAAATATTTCTGTAAGTTTAATCACTTCTCTCAATTTAGAATATAGGTTAAAATCGTATTTTGAAAGGGAAGGACTGTAATCATGAAGTCGATATTTTGTAAAGGAGACTAGCAAAGAAAAAACACACAGAGAGAACTGGGGTCCCAAGAAAATGGAAAAAATAATACTTTTTCAAAGATGTTATTTCTGTTTTCTCATGACTCACTTGTTTGGGTTTTTTTTTAATCTACCAGCAACTGGGGAATAAACCAGATATGTATTCCCACAGAGACAGCAGAAAATAAAGAGAAATCTTTACAATACCTAAACCAGCCTGTTTAGGTGTTAACACTGTTGATACCATTAGTATATTTTGGCAGGGCTCCCTTTCAGTCAATACATCAAAGCACAGTAAGCATCATTAGGTCTCCTGGGAGGCAGACGAGTAGCAGTCACACATCTGTCCTGTCCCCAAAGAGCAAGGCATGTCCCTAATCTCTCTAATGACCCCTGTGACCTGGAGCAGCTCTTGGCACAATGTACAGAAATCATAAAAAACTGCTCCTACCACACTGTATAAAAAGTACACTTTGGAAAAGGCAGTAGATGAGATTTTATAACCCATAATTTTTAATGGGATTCAAATGCACCGCACAGCATCTTATGAGTTGGACCCCCCCTAACCTGTGACTAACAGGGACAATCAAGACACATGAAACAACGCATCAGCAGGCAAGCAGCAGAGCTGCAAAAAATGAGGATGCAAATGCCTCTCCTGTATCTGAATGCCATCCAGACTTCCTGTATCCTCCTCTTCATTTAAAAAAAAAAAAAAAAAAAAGGTGTATATTTGTCCCTAAAGCATTTGTCAGAAATAGTGTTTGGCATTCTCCAGGCTTTCCCCTTATTGCTTGAGGGACAGCTGGTCTTTCACTCATGACTCCCCTCTCCCCATCACCCTGATGCTCTTTCAGAAACTCCTCCAGCATCATGGCCATAGGAGTAATTCCTGGGGCAGGTCAACATGGCCTTGGGCCTGTGGGGCCCTCATCCAGCAGTGTGGTGTGAGGGGAAAGGGAAAAGGCCCCAGGAGGAACCAACACCCAGAGGCTGGGTTAAGGAAATAGCTATTTATTTTCTTTTTCTTGACTAAAGAAAAGCCTGGTAGTGTCACCGATAAGGCCCGAGGGCCCTCCACTTTCGGGGTCATCACAATGCCATGGCTGAGGGGTCCCTGCCCAGACTGGGATCAGGGGCCCTGCAGCCACTGCCACCCCCCCGTGCTCCTTCTAGGACTGCTCTGGTTCTGCAGGGATGGTCCCACATGTTTTGGGACTCCTTTCGAGGGCTTCCTCCAACGTGCCGGCCTCCTGCTCCACACTGGAGTCTGGTGGCGTACCCAAGGTGGGAGCATCCCCAGGGGAGGCCAAGGGGCCAGGGCTGGCCCCAGGGCTCTTGGCCTCCTCCTGTGCAGCACGGCAGCCCCGCAGCCTCCACACCTCCTGGCTGCACTCTGTCTCGATGATACTGAGGACGCCGTCCACTAGCAGTGCAGCGTGGTGCTGCAGGCAAGACTGCAGGCGCTGCACCAGCACCTCCCTGTCCGGGCCAAAGATGCACAGGGCCAGCAGGATGCCACTCTCCACAGTCTTTATCTGCCACCACCGCTCCCTGTATATCTTGTGCAGCCACTGCTGCAGCCAGGAACGCACAGGGTTCAGGAGGTTCCATCTCCTTCGGAAAAGCTCTGCCCAGAGCTCGGGCAGGATGCCACCCACGGCCTCTGGCCCTGTAGCACCCTGCTCAGCTGGGGACAGTGTCCCCTGCGAGGCAGAGGCAAGGCGTGTCACAACACTGTAGGTGCTGCATCCATCCCTGCTGCCACCAGTGTTTCCTGCATGGCTGGTGGCCTCTCTGGGGTGTCTGATGATGCACTGCAGGCAGTCCTTCTCCTGCTCTGAAAAGCTGACGGTGGAGATCAGTCTTCTGCAGAGAGGGCAGGTGCGTTTACTCCGCAGCCAGCGCAGGATGCAGCCCAGGCAAAACTCATGGCGGCAGGGCAGGGCGTGGGCCATGTCCCCTGGCACCTCGCAGCAGATGGGGCAGCTCCACTCCCTCCTCCTGCTGGCCATGTCGCCTTCTTGCTTCAGTTCTGCCACTCAAATCTGTACAGCCAGGGTCATAATCCATCTCCCTGTGATGTCAGAATGCAACACCAGTTCATGTCATCCTTCACTACCCAGTGATGTGACAATGGGACAATCACTTGGCATAGTTGCCTGAAGACTCACAACTAAAATTCCATGTACAGTTGCTTAAACACTTTCAGGAACTCTACCTAGAGTTTCTGTGGTGTCTGCAAATGTTTTTCAGGCTACCTAAAAGTGTTAAAAAAAACAAACAAAAAACCAAAAAAAACAAAAAAAAA
>WAAE01020932.1:0-31565 GCA_013400495.1 Nicator chloris
GACCTGTGTATTCCCACAGTTTGATGTGCTTGATCAACTCTCTGGTTTCAGTACATTTTGGAATAGTTATTTTCCCTGTGTTGTATTTTCAGTTATTGGGAAACTTTCTCCAGTGGTATGGAATCCTTTCAAACAAAACCCTACAGGAGCTGTCCATAGATGGGTTGCTAAACAGATACATTCTTATGGCTTTTCAAAACTCAGAGTATGGAGAGGACAGCATTAAGAAAGCTCAAAGTGTAAGTAAAATCAAGCAATGTTTAAAGTAATGGATTTCAACTGAAAGGAAAATATACTTCAAACTTCATGTTGCCTATGAAATCTTGGCTTTGACACCTCAAGAGCTGTAGTTAGTGAAAAATACTTTTTTTTTTTTTTTTTTAGCGTACAGACTAAAGAACCTTCTATGGCTCATGCCTGTAGATGGATTAGGCATACTGTGGGTTTCAGTGCTTTACTGCTTGTATTTTGGTGTGGGGTTTTTTGTAGTTTTGTCATTTTTTCACTGAGTTGGGCCTTGTCCCTGCAGTCTTACTAGGCAGACTTCACAAGTCATGTTACATAGCTTTTAAAAACTCTGTTTTGTTGGGTTTAACTTCCTTTTTCCTGTTTTTTGTAGGTAATTGCTTGCTTCCCTAAGCAGTGGTTCACTAATCTAACAGGAGACAAGACTATTTCTCAGCTGGAAAACTTCTGTAGATACCTTGTTCACCTGGCTGATACAATTTACAGAAACAGCATTGGTTGCTCTGATGTAGAGAAGAGAAATGCAAGGTAACTTATTTTGAGTTAAAGCAGTTGCAGTTCTTGTGATTTGATTTATTTTGGCAATGCATGCAAACATGGGTAACTCTCTCCATCCTGCTGTGTGTCTTTAGAAACTTCTTTGCATTCAAATGTTAGAAATGGATATTTTTAAAGTGTCTGAAAGTAGCAACTGCTGGAAATACTGGAAACCTGATAATATATTTTGCGCTACTGCTTAGTGTCCTGGATTCTTAAGGGGGTTTTTAAAAAGCAGGGAGAACCCCCTTTTATATGAGCAGATAATGTCAACAAGGGGGAGTGGCTTTAAACCTGAAGGAGGAGATATTTATGTTAGATTTTTGGAAGGAATTCTTGGCTGTGAAGGTGGTGAGGCCCTGGCACAGGTTGCCCAGAGGAGCTTCCTGTCCCTAGGAGTGCTCAAGGCCAGGCTGAATGGAGCTCTGAGCAACCTGGTCTGGAAGGTGTCCCTGTTCATGGCAGGGGGTTGGACTGCAGTAAGCTTTAAGGTACCTTCCAAACCAAAGCATTCTATGATTCTGCCAAATTTTGTAGCTACCATGTTTGGACTATTTCACCTTGTGAGCCTGTTGCTGATTCCTGCATAGTGGTTTCTAAATTGCAAATTGTATTTTGTATACAGTTTCAAAGTTCTGACTATTTACACAACCAACTAGATGAACCTGTTTTGCCTGAGATCCAAGAGTAATTTTGCTTGAATCCAATGATTAAAAGTTTGCATTAGACATGTTACTGCTGGCCAAGTAACCTGACATGCTTTGGGAACAGTAGCAGCACAGGAATTAACAGTCATCCAGTCTTGGTACAGTCCTGTGTTTAATAGTTCGGGATTTAAGTTTTTGAACTCTCTTCTTTTGGTGGTGTGTTTCTAAATTTAAAAGAACTTTATTCACCAGTGTGCTGGTTTGAAAGCAAAACTAGTGAGACACTCCAAGTCAGAAGTATAATTTAATAGAGCGAAAAAAGAAATAAACAACAAAACAAGTAAAAACAAAATAAAAAGATAAATGCAATAGTACAAAGGACCACTGACAGAGTCAGAATACGAACCCAACACCCTGTTAGTTAGGGTGGTAGTAGCAGTCCAGATGAAGTAGTCTTGTTGAAGCAGTGATCCTGTAGAAAAGGTCTGGTAGGTAGCTCTTGTCCTCTGGAAATCCAGTGGCTAAGGCTGCCTGTGGTGTTCCAAACCTCAGCTTATATTCAGGATGAAATGCTTGGTTCCTCCCTCTGGGCGGAGTATCTCACAATGGGATGTAATCTTATCAGCCATGCGGTGATGGCCCATTAACAGAAGATGTCCCCCTGGAGGGAGGATGGGTCATAGGAGAGATAAGAACTCTGCTGCACCTGGTGTCAACAGCTGGCCCATTAACAGACGATAGCCCCAGGAGCTTATCAGGGATGAGTCATGGAGGGGATGGGAAACACTGTCCCACCGCTTCCAACAGCTTATGAAGATGGTAACAGAATACATACTTTTGGATACATCTTACACTGTAACCTAGGACAACCAGGTGAAATGATAACTTCGTAAATATTTTTATTGGAAGAGAAACATCTAATTATCCTGTGTTCATAGCAGGTTCTAATTTGATTTCTATATTCTGTCATTCTGTTTTTTCCCAGGATTTAACAAATCTGTTGCCATTACCCTCATTAAGCAAATACAATAAATCTGCAACAGGATTGTGAAATATATGGCTCCATAATGTAGTCTTCAGTTGGAAAATTAATCCATGTCATTGATTGTTCTGTTTCTGTACTGACTTCTCTTGCCTCTTTTTTAGGGAGCACGTCAAGCAGATCATAAAGCTTCTAGCAAGTATCCGAGCCCTGGATCATGCTGTTACTGTTGCAAATTATCACAACGTAAAAGAGTTCAAGATTCTAATAGAAGGAAAATAGACTTTTCCCACCACTCATTTTGAGCTTTAAAACCATTCCTGATGTGTAATTTATGTACATATGTAAAGTTTCCTAAACTGTAAAGTATTGATCTTTGTTTTAATACAAAGTGCATTCTTATATACAGCATCCTTAAAAATAAAAATCATTGACTTCATTGAAAATAAAAATGGAATCCCAAGGTTGTCATCTTTCTGGAAACTAGATTTTCCCTCAAGTTTCTCAAAATCTTGTTCACAAAAATACTTCGTGCCCATAATCAGTGGTCATCTACTTGTGTTAATTGTTCCATGGTTAACTGGAATGTGTATAATAGATTCTGTGTAATACAATGTATGCATATATTTATACCACCATGTTGCTTTCACACTGGATATAGAGATGTTGTACTGTTGCAATAAGCTTTTCATTTGCTAAAAAATACTTATTTTGACAATAAAATGATTGTATTGGTCAAAAGGGCTGGTAAAATATTCAAATATCTGAAAAGTCACGAGTTGAAGAGTAGGGACACATTGAAGTGGATCCTGACCTTTAAAAAGCACCTGTGCACTCCAAGTTGAGTAACTAAAAAGTGATTTGCATTCAGAATACGGAAGTCTTATGAATTCTTCAAAGGGAAGATCTGGATAAATGGTGGTGGGCTTTTTTGATACAGGCAAACATTGAGAATTTGTGATTTTTGTGCATGTGTAGATGGTGGCACTTCCTAAGCTCCAAATGCCTTTCATTTTGTAGGAGTAATGGTTTACCTCGGAATTCTGGACCCTCGTTCCTTTTCTAAGTTGCTTAAGTTGTGTCAGGATTTGGGGGCCGGGGGGGCGGGGGGGGTTGGGTTTGGTTTTTTGTTTGTTTGCTTTGGTTGTTTTTGTTTTGTAATGTCATTCATGGAACCTATTTCTTCAGGTTGAAGTGACTGAAGATACGGAGCAAAATGAAGGTGAAAAAAGCCTTTGAAATATTTATATTGTAGTAAATATTCAAATGTTACACTTCCCACTAAATATCATTTAAGTATAGTCCTAAAAAAACCAAGGCATTTAATTTAAATGTAAGTGAAAAACCACTTCAAAAATCTGTTGATATACGTGAGAACAATTGTGACTTGATTTTGGGGTCCAAGGCAGGTGGACAGCTGTAATAGCCTTGGGTTAAGAGCTATTCTCCATGTGTGCCCAACTTTTTGGGGGGTAACTGTAGCAATTAATTTGCATACTGAATATGTCATGTGGTATAAATGAGTATATTAAACACGTACCATTTGTAACATGCACGCTTCCTTGGGACACTGGATAGTTGTTTTTTGAACAGTTGGGGTTGATCAAGCACACTCAGAAATACCTGCTTTTAAAAATTGCTTCAATAAACTCATCTGTCAAGGAATTGTTGCAGTGCAAACTTGTTAAGCATTGTTCATTTAGGAAGGGAGTGAAAGAAATTATGTGCATGCTGGTTCTGGTTGACCATTCCAATATATTAGAAAAAAATAATGTTTCAAAGCTGGATTTCTGGAGTGAATACAATAGGATAAACACTGGACTTCACATACCTACATAAATCATTGTTTAGATATTTGAAATACCATTGCAGTTGTAGTTGCATGATTTAATGGTGACAGATTTGATCTTTCAGTGCTAAAAATGTTACTGATTTCAGTATCTTGAAGAGGACCAGAAGGGAGCCTGTAAGCTGGAGAGGGACATTGGACAAGGGCTGGAGTGACAGGTAAGTGTCAATTGGAGCTGAGGGAGCGGTCACAGTTCTCTTTGTTATTGGTGCTGTTGCTGTTACTGTTTTTTTCTCTGTTGCTGTTTACTAGTAAATTGTTCCTATCTCAACCCATGATCTTTCTCTTTTGTGCCCCCAAATCTGCCTGGGGGAGGGGGAGAAGTGAGTAAGCGGCTCATAGTTTAGAGTGGTTTCAATGGGAGCAGTAAATCTGGAAGTACCATTCCTAAACCAAGACAGCCTTACTTGCATCCCAGTGTGAGGCACAATGAGGGCACAAACCCCAAAAGAGTGGAAACAAACTTGATCTCAGCATTTGCTGTATTAGGTCCAGAGCCACTGGTCACAATGGTGCTTGGTCTGTTCATGTGTATGGTACCTAACCCTGGCTCTATTCCTGTATGTGCTCCTCAGGGTGACATTTTACAGAGCAGGGACAAGGATTGGCATTTCTTTGTTGCGTTACTGTAGAATATGAGTTTATGACATGATAACATCAAGATCAATGAGTGTAATGAACAGGGCCGAAGCCTTTATTCAGAGATGCAGCTCTTTATTAGAAAAGCAAGGCAGGGAGGGGACCCGTCTGGGTTTAAGCCTGTGCCACTCGAAGGAGGAGGCTGTGATGATCCTGTCTGCGGTGTGCAATGCAGTCAGGATCAGACCTTCCAGGCCTCACAAGCAACCCCAGGAAGTCAATGAAAGGCTCGAAAAGTCCAGGGGTAGCCGCCGGAGGAGGACTCTGCAACTCATGGCTAGAATTAATTCTGCATTTATAGAGTCACCTTACTTGTGCCGTCACGATGGTAGTCTTTAGATGGCTCGTTTGATGTCTAGGGACAGCAGAAACAGCATTTTCTCTTGAAATGGTGGTACTTTGGCTACAGATGGCTTTCATTTACATATTCTCGGCAGTTGTTCCAACCAGGTGCTTGAAACCTCCTCTCTGAGGCGGCCGCCGGCCCAGGGTCCCCTGCGCCCCCTTTTGCAGCCATGGAAGGGCTGGCGGCTGCGGCGGGGGATGCAGGGGACCCTCAAAGGAGACAGGGACTAGACCGCAGCGGCACGGCTGGCGCCGCTCCTGCCCCCTCTGAGCCGCCCCCTCGGGTGGCCACCGGTCTCCGCCGGGCACCCTCCGGCAGCCGCGGAGTGGCCGGCAGCAGCGGTGGAAGCTCCAGGGTGGGGGCGAGCCGCGGCCACCATTCACGCGGCCACGGAGCGCAGCGCGCAGCTGTTCTTGCAGCGGCGGCCGCGTTCGCCGCCGCCTCTCCTCTCGGAGGGGCTTCGCCACGCGGCCCGACCCGGCCCGCCGCTTCCATGCGGCCCGCGTGGCCCGGCTCGGCTCCCCGCAACCCCCCACGGGCTAACAACTAACAATGGGTACAACTTAACAGGAACTTCTTAATTAACAATGGAAGGTATTTATAATATTTAAATTTTCATTTATAACAATGAGGGTACTCTGGGATGTGAATTCGGTGCTGCTCTCCTGCCCTTACTTCAGCACTGCGTTTGGGACTCCATTAATAACTGTACCCAGTCTGTGGGGAGAACAGGGGAAGGATGATTTTCCCCTTTTTCCTCCTTCAGCCCTGTTACAACAGCTTTTGAGAATTTTGAATTCCCTTTGGATGGTAAGGAAAGCAAGTTCTTGTTGCTATGTCTCAGTACAGTCCACACGGTTTAGAGTCATGTTTGGAGGCAGAACAGAGATTTCCAAGAAAGCCATTCAGAGGCCTGTCCTGAGGGGGAATAGTCAGGAGTGGCATGGAATGTGTAACAAAACTGGCCAATGTTTTGAGAAATTCTCTGCTCCAGTGATTTGGGAGTTGACCCATGAACAACTACAGGACTGATAAAATGACAGAATATTTGGAAGGAGAATAGTATGGCAACTCCAGAGATGAGCAGCTTAGTGCACTGTGTTGGGCCCTGGCTACTCTTTATTGGACACTGGTGATCAGCAGACAGCACCCGCAGGGGAGGAGGGGGAAAAAGAGCAACAGGCACTGTGGCCACACCAACTGCAGCTCAAGCGGGGGAACAACCCATGCTGGGAGCAGTCACCCCTGCTTAGAAGAAGGAATCCAAGACAAAATCAGTTCAGTTAGTGAGGGATGGCAAAGCAAGGCCCTCAGAACAGGAGGAGGCAGGGCCAGAGAAAATCACCTGGTCCATGTCTGCAGGTGAGCTGTAAGATCTGTGAAAACATTCCAGCCACCAGTTAGGTGAGGCCCTGGTGACCTGGCTACTCCAGTGCTGGGATATCCTAGTCCACAATATGGAACGGGATGGTAGTGAAGCCAAGGAATTGGGATCCTTGTCCTGGGATGTGAACATTGACAAGGGCGTTGGGAGGAGGACAAAAACTCTGAGGCTCTGAAGGCAACTCCTGTCAAGCATGAGGGAAAGGCATTCTCTCAAGGATGATCGAGTAGTGCACTGAGACAAGTGAAACACCATGGAGCAAGGTACCCAGTATCCTGGAGAGAATTAGCTGTGCTGGAGATAATCTGTAAGGATTGAAATGATGAGCAATCCCCTCTAAATTCAGATGAAGTCCAGTGTACACAAACTGTGTGGCAGAAGTTCCCATAGAGCATGCCAGTGTCATATGCCAGGTCATTGGCAGTGATGTCATGGAAGGAAGAAGAACAAAGATTAGTTACCCAACTTTATAAAACTTCAGCTATATGAAGTATTTTTTCTGCCTCCCCACCCACCCTGCCCCCCAGGGCTTTGTCTTGTCTGTGGAAAGACTGTCCAAGGACCTGCAGCTATTTAAAGAGGACTACTAGTGATTAAAAGAAGTGTCCCACATCGCACCACTGGAGCCTGGAGTCTCTGCTATTGGGAGCAGGAACCTCCTGCTTGAGAGAGGGTGCTCACCACAAGTAACCTGTGGTTTTACCTGCATGACTATGGAGAGGACATGAAGAAGTGGGATGGAAAACCCACCTCTGCCGTGGCAGCACAGGTATGAGCTGATGGGAAGAACATCATCCTTGAGGAAATGCCTTAAGGATAAATGCTTTTCCAGTTTCCTGTGGGCAAGGCCTCAGACACCATAGGAGGCCTGATGTTACTTCGATCCTCTTGAAGGATTCCAGTTCATGTTTACAAGAAGTGAGCAGTGAGTACCATGAGCAGAACTACAGGGGCCCTGTCTCAGGCCAGGTGGAGGGAAGGGACAATCTGATCTATTGGAATGCGTGGATCCCATGGCCTGGCACAAATATAAGGCTTTAACTGACACTGGTGCACAAAGTACCCTAATGCCATCAAGATGTAGGGGCAAGAATCCACCTGTATTTCTGGGGTGACAGGAGGATCCCAGCAGTGACTGTGCTGGAAGCTGAAGTGAGCCTGATTGTGAACAAATGGCAGAATCACCCCATGGTGACAGGCCCAGAGGACCTGGACATCCTGGGCATAGATTACCTCAGGAGAGGGTATTTCAAGGATCAAAAAGGACATAATTGGGCTTTTGGGATAGCTGCTATGGATACAGGAAATTAAACAGCTACAGCTCACACAGAAAAATGTACTAGTAAAGAAGGAATTGCTGGACTGCCCCTTCTCCTCACTGCTTATCAGTGCATGACAAATACTGGAATTATGCACTCTTCTTGCCATCTGTATGTAGGGTCTCATACTCCTACAGTCTGGTGAGCCCACCTGCCAATTTGAAATCTCCAAAACCCCTCAGAGTAAGGTCCTAGAACAAAAGAAAGGGCTGGGCATCACCTTCCACTTGCAGCCTGTGCACACTCTGGTGCTATTCAGTATCTTTCTCTATGTACCTTCCTTCTTCTTCTGTATTCTTTCCCTGTTACAGACCCAAGATCCCAAACAGTTTACTAACTGCTCCCACACTAACAGTGTCACAACAAAAGCTCATGGTGTCTTACCTTCCCTGTCACGGTTACTCAGTTCCACACAATGGCAGCAGTGTAGTTGTAAAAGAGGTAAATCTCCTGACTCTCTGGAAGCAATGAAGTGTGCACATCCCAAGTTGAAAGTGTCAGTACTGGCAAAAAGCAATGTGCCAGGACAGAAAAGTTTGTCTGGACTTCAGATTCCATTTGCAACACTTAATTCATGTCATGGTCTATCAGCATTCACTCCCTCTTATGACTGCTGTCCCATGGGAAGGAAAACATGGAGATCCATGGTTTTAAGTGCTGGTCATAGGCTGCCCACTGGAGGCGAAGGCCAGCAACAGCTTTCTAGCCTGGTACCTGTTGTGTTGGAGCAATCCTTGGACATATTCAATTTTTGAGCTTAGCCTGAAATTTCCAAAGTGGGGTCCAGGAACCAAGCAACAGTACCATTCCTTTGGAAATAAAGAACCAGTGCCAGTGTTGCTGGTGAAGATCACAAGCTTCCAAGGGGAGGTAAAGGCCAGCAAGAACTTTATATCCTAAAACTTTTTTTGTGCAAGTAACCCTTGGATGTATTCAAAATTGC
This sequence comes from Nicator chloris, assembly GCA_013400495.1. Lineage (NCBI taxonomy): Eukaryota > Metazoa > Chordata > Aves > Passeriformes > Pycnonotidae > Nicator > Nicator chloris. The sequence continues at coordinate 8,893 of WAAE01020932.1, forward strand.
AGGAGGTATCCTGAAAGAGAACAGCAGTTCTTTTACATGGGAAGGAAAGCACCTAGACCACGTTTCAGTAGGAGACAATAACTTTCCCAGGGGAAGTAAAGACCAGCAACATTTCTTCCCTTTGCAGCTTGGATCCATTTGTCAGAGCTAGTGTCCTGAACGTGAATCATATTGCCTTTCCCTGGAAATATGAACAAGCTCATCCTGCAGATGATTGTCTGCCCAGCGAAGGTAAAGACCTTTCTGTCCTGGCATCCTTCTCTCTTAGATCAGTCCTAGGATAAATTCAGTATTGGAGTGGTAGGCAAATTTTAGCTGTAAGCTCCTGAAAAAGGATGACTCTGCTTTTACCTGGGAAGGAAAGCACTGTATCCCAGTGTGGCAGCTGCAGGTGAGAGGCTGCCTCACAGAGGAAAAAGCCAGCAACTGCTTTCTGCTCTGGAACTTCTTGTGTGGGATCATTCCCTGGATGTATTCAATTGAGGAGTGATATCCAAATTTGTAGGAGGGAGAGAGAAAGGGGGTGAAAACAGCCTTCCTGGAAAAGGAGAGCACCTTGCCCCAGTGGTTTTTGTGTAGATGGTAGGCTGCCAAGGTGAGGTAAACAGCAATAAAAGCTTTCTTCTTGGGACATTTTTTTTTATGAGAGTAATCCTGTGCCCTATTTAGTTTTGAAGATTGAATTTAAATGTTGCACATGCCCTCCGAAAAGTGAATGGTAGTATCTTTCCTTGTGAAGGACAGCATGTAGCCCCAGTGGTGGTTGAAGTCAACAGGCTGCTCAGGAGACCTAAAAGCCAGTAACAGTTTTCATGGGTCCTCTTGTATCGCCTCAATTTTGGGACCTATTCAGATTTGAAGGTTGTATTTCAATTTTGGATGTGGGCTCCAGAAAGTGGATGAGATTGCCTTTTGTTGGGCAGGAAACACCAAGCCACAATATTGTTGGAGCAGATGAGAGTCTGCCAAGGAGAGAGAAGGACCAGTATCAGCTTTGTGTTCTGGCATCTTTCATTTGGGAGCAATCCCTGGATGTCTTTAATGATGGTGCTCAGATTCAAATTTTGGAGGAGGTATTCTGAAATTTATGGCAGCACATTCACCTTTTCAAGGAAAGCACTCTAGTTCCCATGGTGGTGGTGTAGATGGGAGGCTGCCCAGGAGAGGTAAAGGCCAGCACAAGGTTTCTGTCCTGGCACCTTTTGTTTGGGCTCAAAGCCCAGACTGATTATTTTTTGGAGGTGGTAATCAAATAGGGGATGTTGTTATCCAAAGACTATGAAAGTAAATAATTTATTTTGATGTGTTGGGTTTGCTGTCCTTGATCTTGCAGGACAAAGACAAATTCCCACCAACACTGAGACTATTGTGCATTCCTTCCCAAAGAAAAGTAGTGACATCCTATTTCAGAATCCCACCTCTGGAATTTGCAGCTGAGCTCAAAAATTGATTATGTTCAAGATTTGCTCCCACATATAAGGTTCCAGGAGAAAATGCTCTTGCTGGCCTTTACCTCCCCTGATCTGTCTTTTCTCTGTAGCACCAACACTGGAGTTAGTTATATTCCTTTCCTATGGGAAGTAATGTCATCCTCTTTCAGAAAACTAACTCTGCAAATTCGAGTTGGGCTCCAAAACTGATTACATTCAAGGATTGCTCCCACACAGAAGGTTCCAGGACAGAAAGCTGCTGCTGGCCTTCACCTCCATCAGGCAGTCAATCATCTAGAGCACCCAAACTGTCAATACGTGCTTTCCTTCCCCAGGAAAGGTACTTGTCATCCTCCTTCAGGAGCCCACTTACCAATTCTGCATACTACCTGCAGAATTATGGAGTACATCCTGAATTGCTCTCACACAAAGCGTGCCAGGATGGAAAACCCTTCCTAGCCTTTATATCCCATGAACAGCCTATCACCTGCATTGCCAACACTGGGAGTACGTGACTTCCTTCCCAAGGAAAGCTGCTGTCATACTTTTTTTTCAGAAGCCCCTCTCGTAACTTTGGATACCAGCTCCAAAACTGAATACACTCGGGGATTGCTCCCTTAGGAAAAGTGCTAGAAGAGAAACCTATTGTTGGCTGTTATACTCCCTGGGCACCTCCTATTTCCAACACCAAAAGTGGGATCAGGCTCTGTCCTTTCTGTGGATAGGTGTTGTCATTCTTTTTCAGAAGACCTGCTCTGAAAATTGGAGCCAGGCTCCAATACATCCTGAATTAATTCAATTTTCAATACATGTAGGGACTGATCTCACACAAAAGCATCCTGGACAGAAAGTTGTTGCTGGCTTTTACCACCTCTGGGCAGCCTTTCATCTGAATCACCAACACTGGCACTATGTGCATTCCTTCCCAACAAAAGCTGCTGTCATCCTCTTTTATGGCCACAACACTGAAATGTGAAGCTGAGCTCCAAAACTGGACATGTCCAGAGATGCTCCCACACAAAGTTTTCCAATAAAATGAAGTATTTCTGGCTGTTAACTCCCCTGGGCATCTTATTACCTGCACCACCAACACTGGGGCTAGGTACTTTTCTTCCCAAGGAAAGGTAATTTGATCTTCTTCCAGGAGCTCACTCCAGAATCTTGATACCACCTCCAAAATATGTCTGGGGTTGGCTCTCACACAAAAAGTGCCTAGAAAGTTGTTCATGGCGAGGAATTTCCATAGGCACCCTACAAATCTGCACTAACAACACTGGAGCTGGGTGCTTTCCTTCCCAAGGAGAGGTAATGGAATCCTCCATGAGTCAACCTCTGAAATTTGGATACCACCCCCAAAACTGAACAGCACTGGGGATTACTCCCACGGACACAATGCCAAGAGAGAAAGATGTTGCTGGCCTGAACCTCCCTTGGGCAACCAATCATCTCTATATCAATACTGTGGCAAGGTGCTTTCCTTCCCAAAAAGAGGCACTGTCATCCTCTTTCAGGAGTCCACCACATATCACGGTATTTTCTTCCTCACTTGCAATGACAGCATGCATAAGGAAGTTTAATGCAAGAGATTAATTTGTCTTCTACAAACCTAGAAACTCAGAGCTGCATAGTACTACAAGTAAGCGTGAAGAGTTCACAAAGGCAGTCACACACATACACAAAATCTTACTTTTTGAGGTCAACGCAGATGCTCTGCCTTTTAGGGCAGAGACAGCTCCCAGTTCTGTCCTTAATGCACTCCTAGAGATGGATGGTGAGAGCTGGTTTGAACAGGCACATACCCTCTGATGGCAACTCTTAAGTAAAATAAGGATTGAGGCTTGTATGCCCTTAAAGTCTGTTGCTCTGAACTCACAGGTCTGGCTGCAGTACACAATTCATGTCAGCCTGGGATATAGCAGAAGGGAAACACCTAAAGGAGAAAGCCTGCAGAAGAATGTCCCCACACACCGTTCTGTTGTTGCCCGTTAGTCTGAGACTTCCAACCAGTCAAGGGTCCAGATTTCTATGTAAGAATTTGAAGTCTTGTAAGTCCACCACAAAGCTGAAACAGTAGATTTTATAACTGAGAAGACCAAGACAAATTCTGGTATTCTGTATAACACAAAGCACAGCATTTCATTCAGTCCTTCACCCACTATTTTGATTTGCATGTAAATGTTTGCTATAATTCTTGTGGAGGGAGGAAAAAAGAAAGGACATTAAAAACACTGATGATTTCTGCACTTTTAAGTTCTTATAAAAGCCTGTGAAACAATTCATAGAACAGATTTTCAATGAGGATGATAGGTCCATAGGCTTTTTGGGATAACATCTGGATAGATGCAGGTTAGCAAAGTTTCTTGGCTTTGTGGGTAGGACTGTTTTATTTCAGAGACCAGAATAAGAGTCTGAAAATTATATGTACCTTTTAAGAGTCCTACATTCACACACCATGTGTCAAAAATGGACCAGCCCAACAGACAGTTGGTAGTGATATTCCCCAAACTCCCATGGTCTGATGTTAATCCAAATCTGAGGATTCTGTGACTTTTATTGTCTTTTAGCCCTGCAGGTCTCCCCTGGTTTTCAACCTTCTACTTTGTAACAACTACTAATTTCACACAATTGCTAGCTGATTATTCTGCATTCAAGTAAATGTAAATACGGGTAGTTATAATCACAAGGAGCAATTATGTAACTGTACCAACCAACAGCGTTACAACATCTGCATTTAAATTACCTTCACATGCTGATTCAATACATCATTTTCCCCTGCCACCTAAAAGTATCTGACAGGCCTGTGTAAGTGCAACCTGATAAGGCTCCATCTGAAATACTTCAGTGGATCCTGTATTAAAACAAATTAAGTGAATTTTTAACAAGAGTCAAAGTAACAGGAATGAAAACTCAGAACCAATAGAGGCTGTTCACTGAAAATCTTTCTTATTTCCTAGATCATTGCCTGAAAAAGTCCCAAATGTTGCCACGCTGACATGAAATGTATAGTCTGATTTATCACCACTGGGCTGAGAAATAAAATTGCAATATGATTTAGAATTTTTTGAGTCTCTCTCATCACCAAATACTTTTAAACAAAATCATGCCATTTCGCCTGAAAGCTTGAGACTTATGGCCTTCAATTAGTTAATGAAGTTGAATATATACAAATTCTGGGGTCCTATTTTGATTACTGAGTCTTGTTTCTTCCCAAGTCTCTCCCATCCATCTCCTCCTCTTTCCCAGTAAATATGAAATGGTAGATTGTAAAAAATTAGGAAACCTTCTTTAAGTATCATACTGAATTCTTACTGGACTATTATCTTATATCAAGAAAGCCTTAAATGTTATTTCTCAACAAGATATACTCAACTTACTTGCATTGCAGTATTATTCTCACTCATTACTTATTTGTTAACCATTGTTAGGGTTTTTATTTTAAATTCTGCCTATCTTGGCTCTGCCATTCATATGAAACAGCATGTCTCCCACATGGCAAAATTAATCTTCAGTAGGTTGAGAAGAATATTCATGTATTTAAGAATATGCAATTAAAAAAGAAAATCAACAGAACAAAATACACACTACTGAGGAAATATCGTGAGTAGTTTAGTACATACTCAACTTTGGTACAATTACCTCTCTAGGTTATTAGATTTCAGCTTTGTCTGAAGAATCCTAAGCTAGTGGTTTGGGCCTGATAAACTTACAAACTATATAGAGACGACTTTGCTACCATTTTCAGAACTGTTTGAGCAGTACTACATAAGTGAATAATGCACCAGTAGCAACTTTCACAGCAGAAGACTTACACAAAATAGAAAAGCCTTTATAGAAAGGATAGTGTTTTTATTGTAGACTTAGAAAATACTGAATTATGAAAAATACAAAATCAACTGTTGTAATTATCTGTTTATTTTACAATCTGCATGCCATCATACCCTCATGGCTTTAAGATAGTCTGTCAAAGTATTTTAAAACATGCTTTAACAAAGTATTTTACAATTTCAAAACTGAGTATTTCTTTACTGGAAGAAAAAAAATAAGACCAAACTCCAAAAACATTTTCCTGAGAATTCTGTATCATAAAACTGTCATTCATTCGTAACATTTGCAAGTTGATGATATAGGCTTATTGAAGTCAACATGCAACATGTAGGTCTACGGTATTAAATAAATATTTTAAGAATTATTTAGATGCAGCTGGTCAGGCAAAAACCTACCTTCAAACTTCATCAAGTTCATATCAGGTTTAAAAACATGATGTTACTTTTGTCATAGGTCAATGCCATGATTCCCACCCTGGAATCCCTCCACCATCAGCTATATGGAATTCAGGCTGTGGCTGATCCCAGACAGCACCAGTGGAGCACAACTCTTTAGGGATCCTCCACCCTCACACTTGGTCATCATTGACCTCATTTTCCAACATCTGCAGCCAAGTGTGTCAGGGCTTTTGGCCATTGGATAAGCTGCCAGTCAGCCATTCCCTACAAAGATGCTCCATCTCATTATAACAAGGATTTACCCCAAGCAATTCTATTTTCAACTATGTGCACTATTAGGACAATGCTTTAATCCCATTGTCCATGTCATTTCAGAATATCACCAGCTTTAAAAGTGATAGTAGTGATGAACAGTCAAGGTTTGGGCTTTGAATTTTGTTTTTGATTGTTTCTTGTTGGTTTGCTTTTTAAATGAAGTGGAGACATAAGAGAAAAATGCTTCCCAGCGTGGCAGCTTGGGAGGGAGACAGGATTATATTAACCAGGAATCTACAGAAATTGGAGAAAAATCCCAGAGCTTCATAAAGTAATACATATACAGGATCATCATATCTCAATGACAGTAATTTAAAAGAATTTCAATTCAATTATCATGATGTCTGCCATGCAGTATTTATTTCTGAATTTCAATTACTGCAAGCACTGTGATTTATACAAGCTATGCTCCATTAGCATATTTTCCCCCTTTACTTTTTAAGATATATGATGAAAATCCAAGGATTCACTAGAAATTGGAATCAACTTTCAGCCCCACAGGTGAGGTAGTATAGTCATTTGTGTTACGTGCTGGTTATGAGAAGTCCTGCTGAAATCTGTCAATTTAAAAATTTTTGTTTTAAATAAGTGGCTTACTGTATTTATTAATGCTATGTTACCCATGGATGGTGGAGAGAGGAAAAAAAAAGAGCCTTGACAAGAACAAGTTTTGTCTTACTGCAAGGTAAAACTGAACAGCAGTATTTACAAGGGCCTTTGCTTAGTTGCTGCCTACTGTACATGCACACAAAGACACAAAAAGCTAATACACATTCTGAGGTAGGAAATGAAGAATTCCACTGGCTTGTACAAGATTCTTCATGTTTTGTAAACCAGCAAACCCAAAGTTTTCTGTGGTGAGGTTCAATACTTAGTTATGGTGTGAGAATAACATCTAAATAACAAAGCATCATTGGTATACAATATGCATCCACTGCTATGTAAAAATCTAGAAAATGGGGATTATTTTCAGTAGCTGAATTTCTCCTTCATAAAGTAAAAAAGGACGTATCTCTAGCTCATTTCTTCAATAAACTTTTTATATACCTATGCTAATAGTACAAGCCATTGAAAATATACTACGGGTTTAGCCAAAAAGTATCCTGAAGATTCATTCTGAAATAGAACTTTACTGGTCCCAGTGATCAGAGAACAAATACTTGTAACTTACTTTAGGCAGTTAGGCACTGAAAGAAAAAAATGTGGCGCCTGAATACCTTATAAAAAAAAAAGTCTGTCCTTAGATTTTCACAATACTTTGATTCCAACTTGCCACAAACAAGCAGCAAGTTTGAAGGTGCTAGGACAGCAAGTCACAATACAGCAGTGAGTTTTAATGAGCCTATGGTATTCAGATGCCAGAGGTTCTTGGATGAGATGTACACTCATGCAAGAACTGCACCTGTTTCAGATGTCTGTCTTTCACGGTGCATTGTTATTCCTCTCATTAAATTTAGAGAAGAGAGCAGTATGTGGCAGCACCTCTGCTGCTCCAGTTCTTTTAACTCTGTACTAGAGAGACAAGACCAAAGCACTGATTCAATAAAAGCCTACTACTAATCAATTCTACTACTAGTAGTAGCCTACTACTTTAATTCAGTAAAAGTCTTCTCTGGGAGGGGAACAGCAGGAAGCAAGGAGCTTTTCCAGAGTGCACTTTCCACAATCTCCTCATCCTGTCATGTTACTTAGCCCATCTACAAAATGAACATTTACAGAGCTATATATGCTTCTTAAGGCTTGTCTACCAGAAAAAAAAAAATCTTAAGAATCCCAGGTACAGAAGTCATTGTGCATAAACAGCTGTCAGGAGGCTTTCCTTAAAATGCGGAGTTGGCATTAAGTCCTGTGGCATAAATCAGAGTAGGCTGCTCTATACATGAACAAAACTTCCTCACAAATAAGCACCTGTGAATGGAGTTTGTACTTTCCAACAGCTTTCCTGAACCCTCCGTGGCATCGCCACACAGAAAAAGCTCCAAGGCTGACACATACAAATTATGTTCTGGAACTACACAGAGCAAACCCAAAGCTTGCCAAGTAATAATGATGACCATGTAATTGTCAACATAGTTTCAAAAGATTAAACTTTTATCTTGTCTCTCACTTAGTAAGTTACTTTCCAATAATGCTTAATCCCACTTCTAGTTGCAATGTTGAGAGGCTGGCAATGGGAAGGAGAGATTCACTCATCTGTAGTGCATTTGTCAGTCATTTGCTGGCAGAAGTCTGTGATGCCACTGCTCTGTCCACACGGCTCCACGAGTGACGTTTGCTCCAATGTTCTGGCAGAAACTGGATGCAGTTCTTGTACTTGATCATACAAGGCCTCACACATGCTTTTGACACACTGATAACAGGAACTCTGCTCAGCTGTAGATGTGACACCTGAAAGACCATTTGCTGATTCTACAGATGCTGGTACCACAAGCTCACTATCAGATGGAGCTGTTTGTTCTCTTTTCAGGAACAATAATGAGAGTGGACAATCTGAAGAAGAATATTTTGCAAGTATTTGTATTTGCTCTTGACTCAAGGCTGCTTCCTTACACACCTGCTGGCAAAGTCCAGTCAGATTCTGCTTTGTCTCACCCAGAGTTGATAAAATGTGGTTTCTTTCCTTCAGCAAATTCTCCTTCTCATTTTGCTGCAAAAAGAAAAACAGTATTTTAGTCTACCTTTTAACTTAACTATGGTTTAAGCTCCTACCAAAGCTAAAACAAGACTTTAAATACTCTGGTCTGCTGAAACAGAAGTAATTTGGCATTAACAAAGTAAGCAGCAACACAATCAAACACATATCAAAGGCCCAATCCTAACCTCTCTGGAAGCATCATCAGCTAAACTATTTGATGTGATTTTTCAGATATGCAGCTTTTTCCAAACTCATGCTGGCAGACAAAGGAGTAATTTGTAGTTATTGAACAAATGAAACTTAGTTGCACTTACTGTAAATATTTCTGAAACACTAGATCTACAGGGTAACACAAACCATTGCCAATGAGTCAACAAAACATTAAGCAGTCTCAATAGAAATCTGTATTTTAAAATGGAAATGCTGAAAAATCAAACAATACATTTTAATTATTGATACTACTCCACTAGCTGAAAGTAACTTCCATTCTCAAGAAGTGCCAAATCCACTATAGGACAAACAATGGAGTTAAGTACAGTTCCTAAATTAGATAGAAAATTTCAGAAAGAAAGATGTGCTGAAGATCTGACAACCTAGAGAAAATGTAGCAGGATTGTCCAAGCATAAGACAACAAACAGGATGGCAACTCACTAATAAATATCAAGTAGAAAAAAATAGCCTATATTAAATCAAGCTTTTTTTTTTTCTTTAATGTTGTGAATTTTTCTGAGGCTTCTGATAGAACTGGCTAAAGATGAAAAGACACTGAAGTCTAATTATGGAAACAAGCAACTTTTTGAATAAAGAAAAATGAGGAAGTGGCAAAGAAGGACAGGGAACAAGCAAGACCATCATGAAGAAGTTGAATGAAAAGGACAAAAAACCCAAATCCAAACATGTTGCAACATATACATTTTAAATTCTGTAATTAATTAATTAATTAAAAGAAGATACAGCTTTGAAGACACACAAAGCTTTAAACAGATTTCAAGTTTTAATCATGTGTTACAATTACTGTTATGTCAATTCACTCCTGGAAAGTTTTATTATTTTCGCTCCTCCTCACATCCCCTTTTTGCAGGGAAACCTCATAATGCAACCTCTACAACTTCTTTTTGAAAGAACTGATTCAGTTTAGGCAGCATTTGGCAAGAGGAACAGTTGCCAGTTCTTTTTGCCTAAAATTAGTAGAAAGAGGACATTATGAATAAATTTCTACTTGTCAGCATACTGGGAGCAGCTGCTAATCATAAAATATGCCACACTGGAAAGGACCCATCAGGGTCACTGAGTCCAACTCCTGGGCCTGCAGAGGATACCTCAAGAGTCTGAGAGGCACATCTGGTGCCTGAGAACTTTGTCCAAATACTCCTTGAACTCAGTCAGGCTGGTGCTGTGACCACTGCCCTGGGGAGTGTGTTTCAGCATCCAATCACTCTCTGGGGGGAAGAGGCTTTTCCTAATATCCAACCTAAACCTCCCACGACTCAGCTTTATGCTGTTTCCTTGAGTCCTGTCCCTGGTCACAGACAGAAGGGATTGGCACCTGCCCCTCCTGAGAATGTTAAAGACCTCAGTGAGATCTCCCCCCAGTCTCCTTTTCTTCAGGCTGAACAGACAATGCCCACAGTCACCCCTCATAAGATTTCCCCCCACCAGCCCCTTCCCCATCCTCACGACCGTTCTTTGGATGTTCTCTAATGGCTTAATGCCATTTTTTAAAACATGGTGCTCAAAACTGCACACAATGTTCAAGGTGAGGCTGCCCCAGTGCAGAGCAGAGCAGGACAATACCCCCTCTTGCCTGGCTAGCGATGCTGTGCCTGCTGCCCTCCAGGACATGGATGTCCCTCCTGGCTGCCAGACCATTGCTGACTCATGTTCAGCTGGCCATGGTCCAGGAACCCCAGGTCCCTTTCTACAAAACTGCTCTCCAGCCTCTTATTCCCCAGTCCATACACAAACCCAGGGTTGCCCTGTTCCAGAGCAGAATCTGGCACTTGCCCTTGTTACACTTCACACAGCTGGGGATTGTCCAAGTCTCCAATTTGTCTACTACGTCTCTCTGCAGGGCCTCTCTGCCCTCGAGGGAGTTGACAGCTCCTCTCAGTTGAGTCTCAATGGCAAACTTACAGTCTGTTCCATTGAGTCCTGTGTCCAGGTTGTTAAATGAAGATGGGGAGGAGCTCACAGCTCAGGATGGAGCTCTGCAAAACCACACTAGGAACCAGTGCCAACCTGATGTCACCCCAGTCACTGCCACCATTTGTTACTGATCATGAGCCAGTTGCTCTCCCACCACATGATGTGTTTATCCAGCTGTGGGCTGGACATTTTGTTCAGGAGGCTCCTGGGATAGCCTGTCAAAAGCTTTAGTGAAATCCAAGAGGATTACATCTACTGGGTTTCCTAGATCAGCTGGGTGGGTTACCCTGTCATACAAGGAAATCAGGTTTGACAAGCAGGACTTCCCCCTCATGGAGCCTTGCTGGCTGTGACTGGTGCCTGCATTGTCCTCCAGGTGCTTTTTAATACTCATCAGAACAATCTTTCCATTCTGTTAGGCAGATCACCTAATACCTTTTGGGTATGTAGAGGCACTCAGATGTGTATTATGGACTGATGAAATTATCTGGACTGCTATTTAAAACAAACACGAACATTCAGAAATAGTTATTCCAGCATAAATTCGTCACCCCTGTGGGAATACACAAGTCGGAGAGTGAGGCAGACTTAATTAGCATATCTAGTTTGATAACCAAGATGCCCTGGCAAGAACAAACAGAGCTTTGAAGAATACAGAAGATGGGATTACATCTGCTCACCGGAATAAGGAAATGAAATTAAACCGTCCTAAACAAGATATGTTGTAAAATGCATGAGTTTGTCTGTACCATGATTAACTTTATCTTTGTAGTAGTAAATATTAACCTTCCTAGAAATGGTATATAAGCTTTGGAAAAATCTCAGTAAAACCAAATTCTGATCCCCGAATCAGGGTTCCCGTCTCTTACTCAATCGCCGATACACCCCTCTTCTGAAGCTGCTGACAGGTTAATTTTATCAGCATTACTAATATTACAAAGTAATGTCAGTTAGTTTTGAGGTCATAATAAACTGAGACCTCTTTTGAATCTTCTGGTAAAGAACGTATTTAGTTCACACACCTCACCCTGCTATAATTATATAACAAGATCTCAATTACATTTTTTCTTGGAGCACTGACACATCCTCCTGCTCAGCTACAGAATCTTCAGCGAAGTAGTGCTTCTTGAGACCAGTTGTCCTCTACTCTGCTCCCCCTCGCAAGTACCCTCCTTTTAAAAGTTTCATAGTGAAAATCAAAGGCTGGGTCAGATTGGAAGGGACCACAGTGGGTCATCTGGTCTGACCTCCCTGCTCAGACAGGGTCATCCCATTGTACAGGAGAAAGTACAAGCAATGTGAATATACACAGGGTCTCTGAAAGAGCTGTTTCTAACAAGTCAACATCTCCTTAAGTAGCCCTTGTGTATTCTCAGACACAGAACATTAGTAACCAACAAGAACACTGAGATTCACCTGAAAAGTCAATAGGCAAAGGCTATATGAGGAGGTAAAAATAATACTTTGATCATGTGTCTTGATCTTCTGTACTGATAAAGGTAACTCTCCCAGATAACAGATTCAGCACTGAACAATATTTTTCTTCAATATAAGTAGAATTTAACATAAGATGTCCAATTTTACAGAATCACTTGGTAGGGGAGGTACCTCAGCAGGTCTGTAGTCTGACCTGCTGTTCAAAACAGAGATCAGGTAAGATCAGGCTGCTCAGGGCTTTGCTCGGTTATGCCACAAAACCCTAAAAGACAGGGCATGCACAGCCTTTCAGAGTGAACTGCTCCACTGCCTGCCTGTCCCCACTGGAAGAAAAAATTTCCTTATATTCAGATGAAATCCCCCCCTTGTAATTTAAGGCCATGTCTCTTGCTATCTTGCTGTCAAGTACTCTCCCCAGGAAGCTGATGATCTTCCACTACCAAAGGCTGTATAAAACCTCAAGGACTGCTCCACAGATATGGGCAGGTAGCCATTAGGTCTCCCCATTCCTTTTCCAGGTAGAAGCCCCATTTCTTCTGCCTCTGACCACAGAAGTACTTCAGGCCTGGCCATTCCAGTAGCTTTCACACAACCTTTCTCCTGTCTATCAATTGTGGAACTCCTGGAACTGGGAGGGGTGAAAACCCAGCAAAAGATTCAGTGTTACATGTGCCAAGATAGGTAACAACTACTGCCCTCCAACAATGGGCTGCACTCCTGTTAACACAGCCCAGGACACTGATGGCCTTTTTTTCAGTCTGGACACGTTGCTGGTCAATGCTCAGCCTGCTGTCTGCCCAGGCCCCAAGGTGCTTGTCAGCAAAGCTACTTCCTAGCTGTCAGTCTCCAGCCTCTAGTCAGGCAGGGGTCAGTCTGTTCCAAATATAGGACTCTTCCAAGAAACACAGCACAAGCATCTTCTGAGAGAGAAAAAAACTGATGCAGCACCAAATAGAAACTAATACAAGAAAATATGCTTACATACTGGAAACCAGGATGATGAATTCCACCAAAAAGTATTTTCTAACTGGTAGTACAGAGTATTATCTACTTGTCAAGAGTTGTTAAACTATAGCTACACCACTCTATTCCCTCTGAAAGCCACATTACAGATGATACCATGAGAAGATCAAAGTCTAAAAGGTCTGAGACACGACTGACCAGAGAACAGGAACAAGGCAGGAGCCATCATGCATGAAGCAACCTGGATGTGCCACACATAACCCTTCTGAGACATCTCTTTTCTTCCACCCACCTGGAAATCATGCCTAGACAGATCTTGTTTCTGTATTCGTGTACAACTTATACAAATTTGATGATCTGTGACTGTCAGGCATGGTCAACAGCCCCAAACAGGGTCTTTCCAGGAATTTCTGAAGAAACTTACCAGCACAGTTGAAAAAAAAAACAACAAAAAAAACCCTGGAACATGTTTGTGCCTAGAGGATGATTCATATAACTCAGACCTCACCACACCTCTCAAGACTCAACACTCATTATCTAGGCCTTGCACAGAGTTACCTGTCAAACAGCATTCAGTCTGTTCCAACACAGGTCCACAGAAGGAAGAATATTATTTTATAATTATTAGTCTCAAACAACCACATGTCTAATCTTGCAGATCAACATTTAATTCCCTGCCCAAGTATAGCAAAATATTGACAGAGTTACATAAAAGAAATGACAACATGATGACAAAATCAAGCAAAAAGTTCTGAAATGTGAGAACTGCAACTTCTCTCTTCGGTAAGGATATTATTAATACCATCACCTGATTACCCTCCCTCACCTTCTTCATTGGGCACAACCTGCTCTGTCAGCTTATCAGAGCTCTATGGCACTTGAAGCCCTACTTCAAAGCCTGTCTCCTCATTGCAGAAGTAGGAGTAGATGCAGTGAAAGATGATGATCACAGGAAAATAAGTTTCCAGTCCATGGCACTTGGCTGTAATTTTATTTTCCGTTTCACTTTGTAGTCAAAAAAGATGCAACATGACTGCTATGTTCTAGCTGATGCAGATACCAAATTCGGGTACACCAAGCCTAAAATGCTCCACAAACAAGAATAAGAGTACAGTAGTTCTAAACAACGGAACTACTTCATGCACATGGTATGACCGGCTATGAAACTGAGATGACAGTCAAACACTTATTTTTCTGAAAAAGCACTCAATTATCTTTTTGCCATTGCTATTTTTGCAAAATCCTAACCTCAGATTACCTACATTTCTCTTAAATTACATATTTATCTTTTTATTGCCTTCTTAAGGAGGAGAAAATATATTAACAGATGGCTGCAGAGAATCTGGATGCATCAATTCCTCAGCTACAATCTCGATGTAACTGCTAAAAAGGCAAGCAACTTCCCAAGTTCCTCTATATCTTCTGCCTTTCTGCAAGAGTCTCATTTTTAACATTCAACACTCAGGAAACACTTCGCCAGCCCATGTTGCTATGTTCCAAGAACAGTACTTACACAACTAACAATTGCGTAACTGCAAACTTGATCATGAGCAATACTGTGAGCTGAAGAACAAAATCTTGAAGGAAGAAAGGGCAAGAGGCAAAAAACAGTGTAGGACGACAGTCTGGGAATCATTCTGTACAATTAAATTAAAAACTTATGGGTTTCAGAAACATCAATCACCAAAAATTACGCTGTGATGCATGTTTTATTTGAATGGAAACAAGTCCACAGAAGGAAAGATGTGTGTACTTTAGAGCAAGGCTCAGAAAAATCTAGAACTGCTGTCAAGAAGTTATATAAGACTGATAAAGTTTTTTAAGCTTGAGTGGAGAAAGCAGTAAACCACCTCACTCTCAAGCTACAGCCAGATAGCCAGCCAATATGTTTAGAGAAAGCCATGACAACAGCAATGAATATTTATACATACCAGTTTTTCAATTTCAGATTCAAGATTTTGTATACAGTCAAGTTTTCTCTTGCGACATCGCTGTGCTGCAATTCTGTTTTTACTTCGTCTTCGGATATCATGAATACAGTCCAATTGTTCAGGAGTTAATTTATGCATTTTCAGAAATGACTGGAAGTCATTTCTGGAAAGTGAGATAATCCTTTGTGCATTAAACGGCAGTTTTACCTAGAATGTGAGATACAGCTGTAAATCCAAGGTGGAAGTGATATATACAAATATCAACAAGTCAAGTTTCCATTTTAAGCATTCTTTACCACACAACCCATCTTTCTTCCTACATCTTAGAGACAAGAGCAAACTAACATAACCATCAGATGATGGGATAAAATCCAGGGGATTCAACTACAGGAGTTCAAGCACAGGTGCAGGAGAGTATGTGCACATTTACACTAGATCCTTACAAGCATATTTAGAGTAGGATGAAAGCTACTTGTGTGTGCATCAAATGCAGGTGATACACTCTAAGATGAGTTACAGTTTGGTGAGGTACAAAACAGGTGTCAAGACTCACAGTCTAAAGTTTTCCCACAGCTGCTATTAAGACTGCATCCTGCATACATTTTTATACCTATGCTTTTTTTTTTTTTCCCTGCAGGAAAAGTTCTTCTGAAACGGGCATTTCCTTAAAATACAGGAGTTACAATATTTGTCTTTTATTTCTTGGTGTTGGAGAAGAGAGAGGACCATGCTCTTGCTACGGTTGTATACCTGAGCTACAAAAGCATTTGAGATCACAAAGTGTTAATTAATACTGAAAAACATATTTACCTTTACAAAATAATCTTGGTTTTTTGAGTATCCAGCTAAAGACACTTTATTTTAATCCCTACACTTGAGTATAGTAAGTAGCAGAATACGTTACTTTGGTGTGGTCAAATATCTGAATTTAGTTTAAAAAGAACACAGAGAAATCTTTTCTCTGATTGGCTACTATTGGTGATAAACAGGCAAAAAATAATTAAAAAACCTAGAGCACTGTCCTCAGCAATGATGACATCTTCTCTGTCACATAAAGGTGAGGAATGTATTTAACCAATTCTGGCCTTTTCTTTCGCATTCCAGCTTTTTGTATTGATGGCAGGTTCCACTTATGTTCAGCCTCAGTAAGGCCCTGCATCTTGAAAAGATTAAAAACCCTAGTGCTTTAAGAACAACTGAATTTTTGTAACATTGAATCATCCATCATGCAGAGTTACACTGCAATTCTATGATGCTAAGAACTGAGATGGAAATTGTTCCAGGTATATCACAAAGTCTTTTAGGATTAGACTATTCTTGCATGGTATCTGCCTAAACCACTACTAAAGCAGTAACAAAGAAAAGAAGTGCCAAATAATTACTGCAGTTGGAGAAATAAAAATAACATTAATGTTGGAAAAGGTCATATTATTAGACAGTCTTAAACACACAGCTACTGAAGCCAGTTTAAAAACTTAATTTTTACTTCACATTAAATCTGAAGTATCATTTCTCTCCCACCATCACCCCACAGCTCAGAATAAAACCAAGAAAACTGATAAGTCTCTATTAAACAAAGGTTCTAAGAAGTTTAGTTTTCTTAAATCTAACTGAAGCAGATAAAAGAAAAAAGAAATCTAAGAATGAACCTTCATGCTTTGATTTAAGATTCACAACCTTTTCTGACAGCTGTTCCAGAAAATTTTAAAAAATCTAATATGTAAGCATCTGACCAAAAATACTTTCGTACCTTAATTCAGTCTCCCTGAATTAACAGTGACCTTCCATATAAACCTCTGAATGGTTATTTAAAGTTTCAGTTCCAGACTTTTTAAAACAAGTCACAGAAAAAAAACCCCAAAACAATGAAACACGGAAGACTCAGAATTAGATTTTTTAATATGACCTTACAAGACTGAGAAGCAAAGGATACATCAGGATGTTCTTACCTCACATTCTTGCTCTCTTGCTGAACAGGATTCACTGTCTCCCTCAGTGTCAGTCTCTGAATCCTCTCCCAAACTTATCACATAGTTATAGGGGCACTGTTCTTGTTGCTGTCCCTGAACATAATCTCCACTGTTTATTTCAGAGGTGTTGGAGCATCCTTCAGTGGTAAGGTTGCTTATAAAGGGGCAGTTGACAGAATTCAGTGTTGTAAAAGTTTGCTGAGAGCAAGGGTCAGGACTTTCACTGATACTGATCCCCAGCCACGGACACTCTGATTTTTTCCCCAAATACCCTGGCTCGAAGTACTCTTTAGAAACTGCAGGTGATAAATGTATTTGACAGGCATCTGTGCTGTGAATATCACTCCAGAACCCCTGCGCTAGCTGTTCTGCTATCTCTCTCTCCACACTGCTTCGATCTCCAGCTGAGGTGATGTTCGTGGCTTCCCTAATGCACAAATCCACCTTTGAAGATGGGTTCCCTTGACTTTCAGTCTTGTCATTTCCAGCTCCGGTACTTGACAAAGTTTTTTCAGCTAAGATTGTGTTGTTTTGCACACTACTGAAATTCAAGTTACCATATTGCTCACAACTATGTAAAACAGACACAGAATTGAGTCCATGAGGTGCAGCAGAGTTATGGGGGAAAGTAGCAAGATCCATTTTCTCCACAGGACATGACACATTCTGAGTTACAGAATCTCTCTTTGACTCTTCTTTTTTCTGAATGCGTTCTTCCCCTTCTTCCATTTCTACCTGAGTCTCTTCACAGTTTGAGATCAGCTGCATAGGCACACACCCCTGAGTTTTTTGTATGCCATCATCATCAGGTATTTCCTTCTCAAGAGAAGTTGCAAATGGTGGTACGTGAACATCTTTAATACTGGAATTGGACTCTGAAGTGTGAACTTTGTCATTTCCAAAAGCTTTCTGGAATTTTCTATATTTTGGGCATTGGGAAGATAAGCTGGAAGCACTACCCCTTTCTAAATGTACAGGATCACAGTTTTGATTGGCATTATCTTGGGGAACAGGCAATGATTTAGCATTTTCTTCATCTTTACAGGGTGTTGTGTCAGGTATTTGACTATATTCCTTTTCTAGAAGTGCTTCTACTTCGTAATTTACTTCTAGGTCTCCATCATCCGCATTGCCAGTTTTAGGGTTTGCTTTCTGACAATGCTGTGTGCAACATTTCTTCCTAGGACATTCCTGCTGATCCAATTTAAAGTCCAAATATCTGAATTTGAGAAACTGAAAGCAGGACTCTTCAATGTTGTGTACACCCAAAAATTCTGCACATTTGCAAACTTCAGACACATTGTCTTTATTTAAAACAAGTTTTGCTGTATATGCAAACTGAAGCAAAGGACTAAATCCTTTAAGTGTTACCTATTACAAAAACAAATTTAAAAAAAACAGTAGTATGGTCAATTTGGGTTTAAGCAAAGAAATACAGAAAGTTACCTGTCCTGCCAGCACAACAGAGTACAGGACAAAAGCAGCAAATTTGTTCTTTTGTGAAAACCTGGTCAAACGCATTCTGAAACAATTCTTCAGATACAATTTTATCATGCACATTTTATGATGATTTTCTTCACTGATCAATCTCTTAATAAAATGTTCTGGCAACACTACTAAAAGTGAAAAATATTGCTGTATGCTGAAAACCAGTAACTAGATTCCAACCTCACAAAGATGTATTTCAAAGCAAGTTGTATATTAATTACTCTAGAATATGCTGCCAGTATTTAATTGTAATTTTTGAAGAGCAATTACTGTTAATCACTTAATCTTATGTACCACCGATGTAAAAAGTTTGAAAAAATGGAGTTTGACCACATATGATTATTTACTACTACAGCCAGCTACTTTTTTCTTCTTCACATAGATTTGAAGAAATGCACTCAAAAACTGTACACCAAACAGAATTCTCATTTTAAAGTCCCTTTAGAGCAAGTGATTTTAATTGAACATTTATGTCTTCACAACAGTTGCCTATCAGGGAATCAAGAGATAAACAAAAACTGTATCATTAGAAACTGCACAAGATCTTCTACACATGAAAAAATGTCTAAGGAATCAAGTAGAAAGCCAGAAATAGATCCCACAAACAGATTACCAACTACATGACACTTCCTTTAGCCTTTTCACTGCAAATGAAGAATAAAGCAATATGCCCACTATTAATACTCAAATTCAAGTCCACACTCTGCTTCCTGTCTTTACTAAAATGAAGAGTATTTTATGCTAAATAAAGCATTATATCACGGCATTAATTACACTGGATCCTTCTGCCAGCAAAATAATGAATTATTCATGCAATTCAATTTAAGAATCAGTTGAGGGTTTGTTTACTTCGAGTTTTTTAGTAGTTGTTGGTATGCTCTTTTTAAAGGACACAACACATGAAAGGAAGTTGTTAAGATCTGCACAGAGACCAGTTCTGTAAAACTGTCTGTAAACTCTTACGACCTACCTACAGAATTCTTAAAATAGCATTTGAAATATGCTCTGGAGATTACACTACTAATGATTACAGCACCACATTAATTCATCCTTTATAAAGTGGGGAAGTAGAATGTAAAAGACAGGTTATCCATAAGCTGTCAAGATATCTTCAGACTTAGTGTAGTTAACAAAACATTAAAGTGGCTTTACAAATAAGTAGCATTCATAAATGAAACAGAAAGAAAAAAAACCAACGGTACTTTAAAACTGTACCGTTCTATTTAAGGGAGAAACACTGCAAAAACTGCAAGGATCAAGAGGGGACAAACACTCTATTCCTTTCACTTTCTCTTACACATTTCCAGCTAGCTATGCTCAAACAAGAAAAAAAACCAAACTCTTAGTGTGACTGACCTAGAAAAGCAACTCTTGGAGTAGTCATTTATTTAATTTTTATTTGGGATGAAAGTCAAAAAATAAAAACACTTGCAAAAAACCCAACAGACCCTACACCAAGATGGCAGTAGTTAGTCTTAACAGTATAATATATATGAAGTACTTGATTTCAAAAAATAGTTTAGGTATCCCAGACTGTGGGCTGGTGTCTTTCAGCTCTTAAATCCCCTGCTCTAACTTGTCAGTTAAACCCCAGCCTACCATAAAAGAGAACTGAACAAAGCAGATTAGAAGCACTGGCAGGTAAAAGGCAGAAGGGAATGACACTCACCTCTTCTGGTAAAGTGATGATAAGATCAGCATCCACCTGACCCACAATTCTTGAAAGGAAATAACTGCTGCAAGCTGCAAGCACAGCTTTGTGAGCCCGAAATCGCTGATCTTCCACTAAAATTGTAACATCACAAAGGATATCTTGCTTTCGCTGATCATCAAGGCTGAGAAGTACATTGGTACTGTGCACTGAGGATTCATAGGCAAACACCACACTGTTGTTCTCACTTAGAGACATTCTGTATCACAGGTGATAGTGTGAGGCTCAGTGGAAAGCATGCTTCTGTGCTTCAGACCTAGGAGAGCAAAGAAACAAGTTGTACCCCTGAAAGTCATGTCCAACAGGAACCTATTGATACTGAGACATGAGCATGTTAAATGTGTACTGCCCTGGTCAAATTATTCTTCGAATTAGTACTTCAAATAAATACATGCTTGTGACCATTTAAAGTATCCAAACCTTGATACATACATCTTAACACTGCTTTTGTAGTCTCATAGACCAAAAAATGGACTTCAGCAATAAAGAACAGTTCTTTCTTTGCCAAGTGATTCAGAGACATAAATTTACTGTAACATCTACAAATTATCTAAGCTTTCACTCGTAGTAATTGGTATATTCTAACTCCAACACCATGAAAATGTAAAGAGAATTAAAACAGATGCATTAAACTAAAATTCACCAAAATATTATGTGAGCTACTTCTGTTTACTGATTCAGTGCAGACTAAAATATATGTGCTCTTCTTTATGTCTTCTTTCAAAAGTATTTTGTCTGCTAAACCAATCAGGCATTGGTAAAATACTCTGATTTTTCTCTCTAGTAGGTTGGTGTTTTGTTTTAAATGCAGTTAGAGAATTCAAATTTAGGGGTTTTTTCCCTCTTTTCTGTTCATGACTATTGGATTTGTCATTGTTATAGATATATGATATGTTATTGGCTTTTCGCAAGTATTGAGATGAATGTTAAATGTGTAGTGTCAGAATGACTCTGCTGTATAGTTCTCTTTTTTACTTAGACACTGTAGTGGGATAGCTGATGTATAGTTATGCTTGTAATTGAACTGTCTGTTTGGTTGGGATAACTTCCAATGAACATGTGAACAGGACCCTGCTATTGATGTGCCCAATTATCAGCACCTGCCGTCTGAGGAAAGCATGGGCCACAGCCCAAACTGGAGGGGATAAGGAAACTACAGCCAAGGAACACGCATGCTCTAAAAAGGCGGACCCAAGGAGTGGCCATGCAAAACTGTTCTTGGAAAAAGATGAATATGCATCACACCCTATGCATATGCAACAGGCAGATGTAACAGAAAATGTATTTAAAGGATCCCGGAGAGATTTCAGGCGTGCTCTTGGCTCAGTGCCAAGACACCTGGCCATAATAACCCTTGCTTGTTTTCTGTCTCTTATTGTCTTTTTATTAAACTTTTTTTAAATTTTACCAGGAGAGTGAACCTCGTTTTTCACAGTCATACTTGTTACACGTTTGCTTTCCCAATGGATCATTATGATTCAGATCACCTGGCAATGGAATACTGTCTCTTCTCTGACAAAGTTCTCAAATAACAGTATTGGTCGGATAACATACAACAGTTAAAGTTATACAATATTTAAAACCTTGAAATATATAACTCATATATAACAGTTCTGAAGGTTTCTAAATTTGCAGAAAAAAAAGAAGGGCTAGGGAGAAGGCAGTTCTGCTAGAGAGTGTGAAGATTGAAAGTATTTCCAAGTCTGATCTTTACACTGCATTTCACTTTCAATTGAGCCCTTCTTCCAATTAAAAGGAAGAAAAAAGATTATTAAGTGCCCTTGCTCAATCAAGAAACGACTTAAGTCAGATTTGGAACAATCCTGCAAAGAAAATATGCTATTACTAGGACACTAGTAATAGCAAGGACACTTGTTATGCCTTAAAAAGCCAAGCATTCAGATTACACTTGACCCCAGAGTTCCTGTAATTAAGCACAGCTGTGGAGACTCACTTCAGCTGACATGGGACTACCTCATCATTCTATTGCTCAACAGAGGCTGTTACCATCTGCCAGCTCCCAAAAACAATGAAACTGTAGCCAGTGCAAATCCTCAGGTTTCAGACGTGGGGAAACATTCATGTTGTGGTTTGTTTTATAGCTGTTTGGTTTGTTCTGCTGACCCCCATTGTAATGGTTTTATCACTATGTTTGTCCCCTCCTCCCCAGTGTCAATCTCCTTCAACTCCTCCCTTTTTTCCCCCGAGAGTTTTTGTGCCAAGCCCCTAAGTACTTCCCCTACGCCCTGTCAATTTCCATGATTGCCCTCCCCTGCTTCCAGAAGATTCCCCAAGATCCATCGAGTGGTTGGCTGGGGATTGCTGGACCCTCCCCCTAAATGCCCCCATTTGTTCCCCAACTGCCTTGGTCCCTTCATGTTTTACCCTATTGGCTTTTGGTTTGTACCCTCCCATAGATTCCCC
>WAAE01020932.1:31593-59024 GCA_013400495.1 Nicator chloris
CCCCCCCCCCCCCCCCCCGGTAAAACCCCGTGTAGGCTTCAGGACTACGCTCTCAGACCTCCAGGGAAATAAAGGGTTGGATATTGCAAGTTTGGGAGTCCTTCCTGCATTCCTTTGCCTCCCCCAGACGACAGAAGTCCTTCCGTGCAGGGGCGACAGCTCCTAGCCGCTCTCCGGGTCTCCCCGAGTCCTGGGGAGTGTCCCCAGCGGACGCGGTGCCCGCGTCTGAGATAAGCCGGGAAAGGAGGAGTGGGAGAAGGCACTGCGTAACTTCCAAACCATGGAGAGTGCAGAGGGCATGGCCATATTTAAACACACTGTGGAAAAAGCAACCACGCTGCCAGCTGTGCTCCTGGTTACTCCCTGCTCAAGCTATTTCCATGGCACACAGGCATTCTGAGTGAACTTTTGAACAGAAAGAGGGAAGAAAAAGATGCCCATTTCCAGTGGCGATAGCCGCACAGTACTAGTCTGGACCCCCGTAAAGTGCAGAGCACATCAGCATTACCTTACGGAACACTGTATGCTTCACTTCACCAACAAAATGTACAAATGTATGGTGAAAACAAAAGTTTTGAGGGAAAAATCGCAAAAGTTCCACAAACCTAAGTTTTCCCCTCTAAGAAGTGGTAGAGAAAAGTGCTATACACCATGCACTGTTAATCCTAAAGGGCTTATTTTTGGAAGGAAACAGTTTAAATGTTTTCATATACCTAATAACAAGACGACAGAGTCATTAACTTAGGAAATATTTAATTTCCATACAATTTACATAGGAACAAAATAATTCCTCATGGAACTGCTATTTATGAAATTCCATTTTTATAAGAGCTTACAAGAAGTAACCAGTGCAATACAAATTATGTATTCCTAACTGGATTGCTCTATAGCCTAACTTATCATATTGCTCATATCTTACAGCACACAGAGTTAAATGAAGTACAACTCTGTATTTGTTACAAGGTAAAAAAACCCCCCAAACCCAAAAAAGGAACAGAGGAAAAAACGGAAAATTGAGGACTAAATCCACAGTGGTGGGGAGGGCAGGGAAGTATTATAGATGAGGACATATCCTGGGTGAACACTTAGGCAAAACTCAGGAGGGAGACGATAGTTAAAGATAAGCCTTACAATGTTCTTTTTTCTATCTTCTTTGAAGAAAGAACCCTCAGACAGACAACACACATATCATATATGCTGCTTTTGGGTTTTTCCTGATAAAATAATCAATTCAAATATCCAGTTCAGTTCATTACACTTCCATAGCACAGAAAGCTAAAAGGAACACTAGTTTATTTCTATTTTTATAGCTACAGACGAATGCAGAGAAGAGTTAAGCTTCCTGCTCACTTATCTCTGTGAGGCACACACCATCCTTTCAAAACAGCTTGTGGACTACTCGGTGCACTGAGAGAGAGCTTCCAATGTTTCAGCTGCCAAAAAAAAAATAGCTTTCTATAAACTACCTTCTGTTTCTTGAGAAGTTAATTAAATACTTAGTTTGAGCACAACTCCATTTAACACTTTACGCTGACAGAATGTTGTACTTCCTAATTGTGAGGACTTAATCAGCCAAGTCATGTCCCCTCTAAATAGGATGACGTTTGAGGTATCCGTAATATAAAATGCAGCACTTAATAAGCATTTCAAAATTTTAGACAACCTTTTAAAAAAAGCCACAAAACCAAAAAATACCACCCATACACTACACTAAAACATTAAATTCTTCGCAGTCTTTGTAAAATCTAGGTACCGTCAAATACAATAAAAAGAAATCCAAAGGTAAAGCACCAGAAAACTGAAAATGCTGGTGAAAACAAAAGCATCAAATGAGAAAGAGAAAATGCAACCACTGCAAAAAGCTGTCAGACTTCAGATCTAACAAAGGTGAAACTTGTAAATGACTGAATTCTGTTTTCCAGTTGTGTAATAAGGGCAGGGTACCACATTTATGATAGCATCTGTCACGACAGCCAACCACATTTTCCACAGCAGCGAGTACAAAGTAACTTTTCTATTACTAAATTTGTTGTACACACATCCACAACAAGAACACTTACTGTCATAGCAAGAGAAAGAGTACATCTCTTCTGTAAACTGTTTAATTTCTCTTCTACCATAACTGCTCTTCTAGAGCACACAGAATTTTTAAAATTAGTTTTATTTATGAATGGGTGGACAAAGAGGGGAAAAGGTATGAACTAGAGAAAACAATTCCATTAAACTTACAAGTTTGTGCTGCAACACTCATGAGGATAGGCCTTCTAGGCTTTTCTGTCCATTTAATATAATTTTCTACAAATATTATTTATCAGGCTCTTTTTTCCACTCTCAGAAATATTTTTAACATCAGCAACCAGGTATTAAAAAGAAAAACTGATACTACACACAACAATAACAAATCATATCCTTGGAAAACAGCCTAAAACTCCTATAATGCTATTTGTATTTTAAAAGTAACCTTCAATCAAGGAAAACTAGCAGCAAGCACAGATAATTTGGAAAAGTATTCCACAAGCAGATGACCGTATGTCGAAATCACTGCTCACAAAGGAGGTGCCAACAACCACATAACTGAATGCAAAAGATGCTAAGAAAAAAAAAGCAAGAATATTATTTAAGATATTTGTAACAAAAATTACCATGAAAAACATGGAGAGTCCAAAAAGATCTTCCAAAACTTAAAATAGTTCTTATAACACAGGTCGGAAGGATTGAAGAAGTAACAACATGAAAACTCCCTTCCTACAAATCCTCAGTTTGTGGAAGAAAACTAGTACTGTGAGCATTCCTCAAATTCCTCTCACCTGAAACCTTGCACACCTAATAATCTCATACTCTTGAGACTGAAAATTTAAAAACCCCGTGAACATAAACATACACACGTGCTAGTATAAAACCTACATAAACACTTGAAGCACAATCAATCAAATTCTGCTTTGAGAACACAACCAAGCCTGCTACTACAAAGTTTTCATTCTTTATCAGTGATCTTGAGATAAATAATGTTTTGCATAAGGACAAAAATATTTCCTCCTAAGTATCAGCTATAAAATTTTATTATGCTTTATCAAAGAGAAGTAACTCCATTTTTTTCACCCTACTAGTATACAATTATGAAAACTATGCCCAACAGTTATCTGCAAAATTACCATATCTTCAGCAAATTTAGACATCTCTACACCCAAATGACTACATATTTATTTATTTATTTCCAAAGAACATATAAATATTTATCTTAATGAAAATCAGTACTGCAACCACATTTAAAAAAGGAATACATGCTTAAGTACACAGTATAGAGACCAAAGCAAGATGCTTATCAGGATTCACTGTAAAATACATATCGCACGCAAGGCTCATTTTCCTCATGCATTCAAAGTCATTCATTACATTACTACAGGAAGGTAATAGTGAGGTATAGTGAGTGTAAGGTACTTTAAAATTAGGCTGCAGGTTTGCTCATTTGCTTACAACTGGTAACAATTACTGCTCTTTACTAGCTGACTGGAGGATAAAGGTAGATATAAAATCCTTTACTTCCTACTGCTCTGCTTTAAAGCGTCACTTGGTGCAGATCTTCAAGTAATTGATAACTCATTGATAATTTAAAAAAAAATGTATTCCAAAGATGAGAATCATGATGGCTGAAATCAGATAAAGCTATAAGGATCTGCTGCCAAGTTACTGAAGAAAAATAGTAGTAAAACAGGTAACGTTGAGGAATGTACCCAGTGCAGGTAGAGTACAATAGTAGGAACAGAGTACCAGAGTAGAACTCATAACAGTGTGATGTATTCCTCATGCACACAAAAATCTCACACAAAGTAGACAAACTTTAAACCAAGCTCAGCACCATCACCACATGCAAGAGTGCACTCAGCATCCTGTGGACAAACAAGTGTCCTGAAGAGTTGAACGAAGCTAAAAGGCATCAAGTTGTCATTGAAGGTGACAAAAGCACACACATTTGTGTACATATTTACCAAAATGCTTTTTGAACATTCTGAGTCTGAATGTTTCAAGTGTCATTAAAAATACTAAATCAGAGCACAGAAACCCATGGAAATCAATGACAGTTATACCTTCACTACTTTGAAGACTTAGACTTTCAGGAAAAGCAGATGATTACATTTTATAATCTTAA
This sequence comes from Nicator chloris, assembly GCA_013400495.1. NCBI lineage: Eukaryota > Metazoa > Chordata > Aves > Passeriformes > Pycnonotidae > Nicator > Nicator chloris. Next base: position 35,741 of record WAAE01020932.1, read on the forward strand.
ATCTTCATGCTAAATCCAAGGTCCCAGAAAATGAAATTCCAGTATCTAATGGTCACCAAGATACAATGGGAACACCAAATCCAGAGGCAGCATCCATCCTCACATATCAAAGTTTGTCTTCCAAATCCTTCCCCTCCCAAACTACAGGTTTTTCAAATTCAGGAAAAAACAGACTGAAGAGCAGAGTAGTCTGGAGAAGGTTTTGATACAGAAATCATTTGATGCTCTTCCTCTCCTCCTGGACAGCTGAGGACCCGGCACTGGAGTCAGCTTTGCAGAGCAGCTACTCCTATCCACCTCAGTGTGCCTCTGTGGCCAGGAATTTCCTTATCACCAGCTGAATGTTGAAGAAGAGGACTCATCCAAAGGCACTCAGATTTAACCCAATCTAGGATCCAAACCTAACAATTGTCTCAAAGACTCACTGCCAAAAAAACACAGGAATCTACCTTGTTACTATCAATTGTAACATACCTAAGCTCAATTGGGCAACAAACTAGCAAAAAGGGACCTGTGGTCCTTCACTTTTAAGCTCCACTACGCCATAGTTCTAGCAAGAGCCAAGCAAAAACACTCGAGTTACAAGAGTTACATCCTTTGAGCTCAGTGCTTTCTTCTAAAGAGCAAAAGCATCTTATTTTCCATTGGTGAATAAATCCAATTCAGGTATTCCTATAAAGAAGAGCTAACCTTTTATTCCTAGACTCAGATATCAATTACGCAGCCCTACCATCCAAATCAACTCAGTCTACATGTGTTTGGCTTTTTTCTGATCTGCACCTACCATAAAATTCCCATACATGATCCAGCTAAAGGTTAGCCAAATTACTAAAAATGTAAACAAACCCCTGTTCCTTCATCTTTTCTTAGTGAACAAGCATACAGCAATATCACACTGGATATCAATCCTCTCCAGCAATCACAGTAAGTGTTACTTGTACACTGGTGAAGTTCTGAAATAAGAGAGCAGAGAGCAAAGCTCCCCTTGGTAGCTGCAGAACCCAGGCAGGACACACCTTGGCTGTCACTGCTCTCTAAGCTGCTTGAACTTGGGCACCCAGATGTAAAATCAGTTGTGATCACCAAAATGATAAAATTAGCAAGATTAATTTATCACCTAGCAGACAATAAAGGTCTGTTCAGTTAGCACCATGCTACTAACATATCTGTGTTCTTGGAACGCTTCAAATTCCTCAACAGTTGATAAAAATACAATTGTAGACCCTCAAAAATATAGCCTGGAGAAAAAAACCCTCTTGGCGCTATGTTGCATCGCGTTGCTGCTGGGTTCATTGTGTGCGGGAAGGTACACAGCTGCTGAGGCCGGCAGGGAAACAGGAGACAAGTCTTCGTCAAGCTGGAGAATCCATTTATTTCACCCCGGGCCGGGGAGGGGGAGCAAGGCGGAGAGGAAGAGGGAGAGAGAGAGAGGGGAGGGGGAAGAAGAGAGAGAGGCAGGGGCAGGGTGGTGGGGTTTTATAGGGTGAAGGCAGGGGTGGAGTTTAGGGTTTAGGACAAGGGAGCAGTCTACAGTGCTACTCCTGTTATTTTGATCTATTGAATAAGTTCTAGCAAGTCAGTCATTCCATCAGTTCTCTTAGGGTTGACATTTACATTTACTGTAGCCTATTAAAAAAAAAAATCTGCCATCCACAGATGTGAAGGCCAAAGGGACAACTGTCATTTACTACTGCTAAAACAAGACAGTTTAGATAAGACACAGCTCATTCAATACACACTGCAAAGGCTTTTTTTCTACTGTTTTATCTCTCTATCCTTGCCCCCAGCTAGCTCTCCTTTTAAGGAAATAGTTATATTACAGATGAGTACCAACAGTGGTTAATAGCTACTGATTCACATTATGTTGACAAAGAATGAACAAGCATTTAAGTGTGCATGTTCATTGCTTCATCTTCAAAAAGACTGCAAAAGGAAAAAGTGATAAAAAAAGCAAAAAGCAAGCTTTGTTGCCCAAGAACAATACTTTCTCTTTTAGGAAAAAAATACATTTAATCTTCAATTATTAGCAGAGTCATAATTCTAAATTGTCTTCTTTATTAGTCCAACACCTGGATGATACTCTTCACAGCTTAATTACACAAACGAGATTTTTTAAAATTACTGGATTGTATTATTGTAACATAATTTTAAACGCTGCATTTGGACTCTTGTGAAGTCACAAGTGAGTATTAAAAAGAATCATGGGAAGTTTGGCAAGTCTTAAGTCTGTGCTAAGAGTCTTAATTTATTTTCCAGGTTTTAAGACTGAATATACACTTTTTTCTCAATATTTGCAAGCTATATGAGAAGCTGGGTCATGGGAAGGAGAGCATGGGAGATCCTGAGAACGCTAGCAGTCACGAGCCTCCAGAAGCCATGATTTTAAAAGGAAAAAAGAGATTGACACCATGTAACCATAGCCGTTTTCCAAAGAACAGAAGTTTGAAAAATTTCCCTCAGAGGATGACACAAAGTCAATATCAAAGCCAAATAAACTCCAAACTACTCTGCAGTTTCCCATTATTTCAGATGGCACTAATTGTTTAATTTTTGGATCAGGGATAAAAATCATGTTGTGGGATTTGGTTTGTTTCATTTTTTGCGAAAAAAATGAAATAGGTCTGAAGGGATTTCAGAGACTCCTCTGAAAAATTCCATCACTTAGAGCCCTTCAGTTGTGCTGGTATTCAAAGAGAATTACTCTGGAAAGATAACAATGTACAGACTTTCTAAAGAACTTAAAAAAAAAAAACACCAAAGCACTTATCAACAACAAAAATAACCACAAACACAACACCCCAAAAATACAAGTAAAAACTGTTTTTATTTTTTCTTAAATAAGAACTAGGTTAGATAATAAATATTCACTTAGGATAAGTAAAGCATGCACAACTAAAATCTACTGTCAACTACTGCCTTTGCTTAAAGGGCAAACACCTTTGTATTTAGAGCTACGTATTGGACTCATTGCTACAGTTAAACAAACCACATGAATAACTTTGTCTGAATGACTGTCACAATCCACTTACAAGTATAATGAGCCATTTAATGTACTTTAACTTAGAAGGACACAAGAAACAAGCAGAAAGAACTGTGAAACAGCTGTATTGCCAAGTCAAAGAAAATACTGGTTGGAAATTATATTTAGAACCTTATTTCTGGTATTATCTGTTTAACTGTATTTCCACAACTGTTCTTCACAGTGTGTGAAACAAAGAAATCTGAAAATATTTTAGACGTAAATCAGAATGAACTTCAGAAACATTTCTATGAAAACAGAACACCACAGGTTTATCAGAACTAAGAGTATCTATATAATAATAAAACTGAAAAAACTTATATATATATATATGCAGTAGACCAGGCTTCAGATAGTAGCACTAGTAAAGGTCTCTACCAAATCACATCAAACTGTCTCCGTCTCCCCATGCTGAAACGGTAGACTATTTCCTATCTGACATATGATGTCAAAAGACATGATCTTACTAGCTGACCTGTAAATAACCATTTTTGTGATGCTACCACATAAAATAGTGCTCTCCAGCTCATGACCCCAATATCAGAAGGACATGGATCTTCTGGAATGAGTCCAGAGAAGAACAGAAAGATGCTCTGAGGGCTGGAGCCCCTCTGCTCTGGAGACAGGCTGGGAGAGCTGGGAGTGTTCATCCTGGGGAAGGAAGGCTCCAAAGAGACCTTAGAGCCCCTGCTAGGGCCTAAAGAGGCTCCAGGAGAGCTGGAGAGGGACTCTGGACAAGGGTCTGGACTGACAGGACAAGGAGGAATGGCTTCAAAATGACAATGGGCAGGCTTAGCTATTAGAAAAATTCTTCCCTGTGAGGGTGGTGATGCCCTGGCACAGAGAAGCTGTGGCTGCCCCATCCCTGAAGTGTTCAAAGCCAGGCTGGACAGGGCTTGGATCAACCTGATCTAGAGGAAGGTGTCCCTGCTCATGGCAGGGGTCTGGAAATGGATGATTTTTAAGGTCCCTTCCAACACAAACCACTCCAAGATTCTGTGATTTAATGACCTTAAAAGTAGCATGAACAGGGCAAGCAAGTGCCATGTGTTTACTTATCACAGTTATTTGTCAATGGGCCAAGACTGAAATCTACAAACATCATGTTGACAGTTCAAATAAAGTCACTCACAAACAAAATATCTCAACACAATTTTTAAGATTAATTGAATATTCTGGAAGACACAGGCTCTCATTTAAAGACATTGACTTACTGATATCCTAGGCTACACCTCTCCCAATCTCCAACGTATGTTTAATGATTAAACTCAATTTAATTGTATTTCACCAACACTGCTAAAGTCAATTTACCCTTCAGAGCACACTTTCCCCTTTTTAAAGCTTCAGTAGCTGATCGGTCAGTTGAGCCTTACTCTGACCTTCTAACTCACATTTATACCAAATACTATATTTTCCCTTCATACTTAACAAAAACAAAACCTTCTTCCACCCTTAAGAGGGCCTTAACCAAAAAACACTGCATACTGCTGGAAACAGAGTGACTTGTGATGCAGCCTATGATTTGTTACAGCAAAGTAAGTCTTTCTATCACTTTTAGTCCCCTCTCCAGACTCCTTACCTCTGAATTAGAGGTGGGGGCAGGGAAAGCTGCAGGTGGATCCTCACACATTATCCCCACTGTGGTCACGCTAGGCTGAATCTACACAGCTTAATGATTGGTTCAGCAGTTAATTTTGGCTACTCAATGCTTTGTTCCTACCCACACTTGCATAAACTAACACACTACCTCTGGTTTAACTAAGGACTACATATAAACAGGACTCACATTATGAATACCACAGTGTTTTTTCCTACTCCCAACCCCCCCCCCCCCCCCACCCCCCCCCCCCCCCAATGAAACTTTCAGTGGTGGAATTCTACAGGACAATTAAAATGCCAGCATTCAGACAAAAACATGAACCCTCTGACTGATCTACCACTCTCCTTTGCCCCCACACCAGCATGCCCAGTGCAGGGAGAAAGACAGGACTATGGTTAAAAGAAAACCCATGAAGTGTTTATAGAAACCCTTCATCAAACTTGGAAGGTGGGGATGACATGACAAGGAGACTTGTTGAGCTATGTTTCCCTGAAGAATAGGGCAGAGTTATTTGGGACTTAGAGAACTCACATGCAAAAACATGTCTATTCTATACTTAACAAAAGTGACCACCTGATCTAAATGATCAAGTAAAGGGTATGAGTTTTAATACTAGACCATTTCTATCATGACAAATTTATTAGTGTTCAAAATATCCTTTGCATAAGAACTTTAGAACCTACCAAAAGCAATTAAACATTTAACACATTAAGATCTTCCATATTTTTACATATAAACTCAAAGATACAACTGATGGAAACTAAAGCTGTACTTCAGCATTTTGGTTAAAATCAGGAGTGTGCTAGTGAAGCAAACTTCCCCAAAACCCCATTTATTACACTTTCATTGACTTCAGAAGATGAACGCAGACAACAACAGTAGGTTCTTTTTTAGAGTAAATTGGAAAACACACTCTAGAAGTTCTCAAGAATTTCAAATACTAAGGGGTTTAGCTTTTTTTCAGATTTACTAAGCCAGGTCAAAGGGAGCCCTTCTGAAAAACACAGTGGGTATTCAGTTTTCAGTGAGAACTGTTTCTCTCTGCAAATCTGCCTATTTTGAGCCTCACTGCTTGCTATTGTACACACAGGCTTACTCACCTCAGGGCATCCAAGAGTAATTATGCTATTTAAGGCATCTTTAAAGTTAAACTCATATTACAAATCGTATTTCGTGGTCTACCTTAGAAGGTTTAATTCAGACTCATCATATTGACAGAAATATAGTCCTTCCTCTTCTTGCTGTGTGGTGTAATACTTGAGATTAAAGAACTGACTCTATATGCTAGAGCATTCTGAGTGCTGCATCAGCTTAATTTACAGTGCTTCTGGATTGCAATTATTCCATTGTTTTGCAATTATTCCACCAGCGAGATGTTTTTCACACAGAGAAACTGCCTTCCTCAAGTGCCTCAAATTAATGTCTGTCAAAATTTACTACATATACAATTATCTTTACTGCTAGAACACTTTCTCCCTCTTTTTTTAGTTCAATAAGGATTTGGAAGACCGAGTTTTAGATGATTTTGGGATTACTGTCAGGCTAAAATGGGTAACTGTTCTTTTGTGATTACTACATTTTCACCAAGCCCGAAAACGTGCCAAGGATGTCATGGCACAGAATAGGACGGATAGGATTTGTATTTTGTTGTTTACAGTCTGGAACAGACCTTCCCCGGCTCCCCTCAAAGGGAAACAAACACCAGCTGCACGCCTCACTCCGGCAGAGCGGGCTCCCGCTGACTTCCCAGTGGGCCTGAGCTGGCTCTTTCGCACAGTACTGTGGAACGCGGCGTGGGAGAGTCACGCCTGTGTCAGCGGGGCACAAGGGCACCGAGCAAGGAGCGATCTCGGGGGAAGAGGGGCAACACCCGCAGCGAGGCACTGCCGAGGGAAAGCCGCCGGCGGTGCCCGGCGCTGACGGGGCACCGCCGCCACCACCCCGGTGCCCCCGCGGGCAGGACCCCGACCCTGCACGGACCGGGCCGCGTCACAGAGCACGTGCTGCGGGGGAGAAAAGGCCGCATCGCTGACACCAGCCCCGCGAACGCGCTCTGACCCCCACCTCACCGCGCCCTCCGCCCCAAGGGTGCTGCCTTAGCACCACCGCCGCCAGCCCTTCACCGCGCACGCTCCCGCCGGCGGCCGCTTCGGTGCGGTTCGGCTTTACCTCGGTGCGCGCCGCCGCAGGCCGGAGGGCAGCGCCGCCGCCTCACCCTCCCTTCTCGCCTCACGCGCGCCACCCCGGCCTGGCCGCTCCCGGCTCTGGCTGCGGCCCTACTGCGGCGCGCGCCGTCAGGTGACTGCCCGCAGCACCGCCCCCCCCCCCCGCGCGCCTTCGCACGCCCCGCGCGCCCATTGGACATGGCACTCGCCACCGACGCGCGGCCGCCCACACCGCCGCGTGCCGCGCATGCGCGGCTCCGCCGGCACACGGGGTGATTGCAGCGCGGCGGTTCTAATGCCCGCTGCCCCCGGCCCTCCCTGCCTTCCCTGCCTCTTTTGCCTCTCTCCCTCTCTTCCTTCTCTCTCTCTCCATTCTCTGTCTTCCTTCCCTCCCTCTGTCCCAAATTCGACGTACGTGTTTATACGAGGGCACCAGTGAAGGTGCCTCCTCCAGAAGCTCCTGAATAAAACGTTAATGACAGCAAATGATGCACTGCCAAGAGTGCTGAGGGGGATTTCATTGTTGAGATATTTTAACCCAGTTTAACAATTTAGTGTGCCTTTGAATGATTGGTTTTATTCTCGTAGAATGATACACTGTTTTGCTCGGTATTTAAGTGTCACATAACTTTCTTCAGCTGTTTTTACAGTAGGCTTTCAGTTTTGGTAGAGGCTAATATAGATTTTCGTGCACTGTCTGTTTACTAATGGCCTTTCACCTTGTTAAGAAAGCAGAATTTAATTATTTTTATTTATTAGTTGGTCAATGTATTTGCCAGTACAAAGAGTTGTGTTACAAAATAACCTAAGCAATTTGTTGGAATTTAAATTTAAGAACAGCTGTTAGGTAATGGTATCCAAAGTGTAGCATTTGGCTTGAGATTTGGGTACTAACAATACTTAAGGTATTGTGATTCAAAGTTTCTGTGCCTGCTTTTTGTTTTCTATGACTTGTAGTTGTCATGCTCCTACACATCTTGGGAATTCCTAATCCCCTGGTGCTCACATGTGAAGAGGGGAGCTTAAAAACAACTGTTCAGCTGGTAAAAATCGAGTTGCAGGAGTATGAGATGTTTACAATGTTTAAGCATAAAATTTAAAATACCTACTACTAGACTGAAAGTTGGGGGTTTGGGGTTTTTTTTGGTCTTCTACAAAGAGAAGACGTAGGGAAGAGAGGGAAACAGAAGAGAGAAGAAACTAATCAAAACAAAAGGAGCTTTTACTTTTGTTGAAAGATTGACTATAAAATCTTGGACTGCACCCATCAAGAAGGGATCTTCATCTCCTGTTCTGGATCTTAGGGATGATGCAATTCTTACTTGGAACACAATACCGAGTGAAGATACAGTGTAACAGCTTGGTTCTCACTCATAGTCAGACCGAAGGACTGCATAAGTACTTTTGCATTGAAATTAGACACAACTGGAACAGGGAAAATGATAATAATAATAATAAAAAAAAACTAGTCCATTTTTTTTTCCTAAATAGGAGAAGTAAAACCAATAAAAAGAAGATCTGGGAATCTAAGCTGAAAATCAAGGACATACATCTTCCTGCAGATGAATAATAAATGTTTTAAGCATTTAAAACAATATAAAAACTTAGGAGATAAATGCTCACAAAGTTAGTGTGTATGATAACAAATAATAATCTAATCAGAAGAAAGCAAGGGAGAATGTCCCTTTTTTTGAAATAGATTTATTTTTCTGATACATTGGTGGCATTAAGGGGACTCTAAGTCCCATTCTATCAAATGTTGTTAATTCCTTATGAAGCCTGGCTGTAGCTGTTTCTGTGTTGTTTACTGCTTCTGGCACTCCAAAAGCTCCAGCCTTAGCTACCACCAGTTTGTAACTTGATTTATTGAGCTCTGGCTGGTCTGTGGATTGATACTGGCTCAGAGAGATGAAAGTCTGATCTGCAGGTTAGTTGTGTGGACTAACACGCAACTAGGGCACAAGGTATACTGTGGAATATTTAGGCCATCTTTAATATTGTGTGTGTTCTCTTCTGCCCTTGTTCCCTCTTTTTATGCTTTCTATACTGAAGCTGGTTTCCTACCATAGAAACTTAACGAATAAATTCTCCAGAAGTAAATTATGACATATCCCAAGGCTAAAGGTGAGATTCATCTTACCTATTTTTAGCTATCTAAAATTTTTAACTGTCTAGTCTAAGCTACTTATCTAGGGTCCTGTGTAGTTGACAGAACTAGATAGGCATCTCCATGGGGTAATTGTTCCCTTTCTCTGGCTGGTGTCTGAGACAGGTGTGATGAAACTCCTTTTGGAGATGCCTGTCCCATGCTTTTGTCGTGGGAGTGTGTATAACTGGGTTAGGCTAGAGACAAAACTCCCTGATTAAACCCATGGCCACATAGTTCTGCAGGATGTTGCCATCAGAATCCTTCACAGCAAAAGTGCTGGGCAGTCATTAAGAAAAACTGATGTGAAGGCCCATCTCCTAGTTTCACAGAGCAGAGGCTGATGACCCTGTTGCACACATGGCCACATCAAATATGACTTCTGTAGGCATAATATAGAAGATTCGTCCATTTTACATTCCAGTAAACGAAAGCCAAACCACTCCCTTCCATGAACTTGCAAACACAAAAGCTGTTTTCTAATCTACCTTTAGATAACATTTTCTAACTGTAAATTTAGCTATCAAGGAGCTACTGTGGTATGTAAGTGATTGAAGCCTCAGGGCTGTGTCAATATGTACGAGCTGAAAAACTGACTCTTATTTTAAAATGGTTTTTGAAGCCTTTGAATACATTATTTTAGAATTTATTTCCATACTGTCTTCCACTGTATGTGTGTAATACTGTTCTAATCCTTGGGAACATACATGCTTATTTTTTATGGTTTCTGGCTTACAAAAGTCTTTTGTTCGTTCTGGGAAAGCATGGTGTCAATCATGGGAAAATATTTTTACATTCTCTCTTTACAAAAAATGAGGAAAAATGCTTTCTGTCTAGAAGTAAATCCTATTCTAGTAAACTATCTTTTAAAATGCAATTGTAAATGTGATTCTTTTAAACCTACAGTTAATAGGGTCCAGATTCACATAATATCATCTTAAAATGAAAACTGGTGTCTCGGTTAAATCTGGTTCGTTTCCCTTTTTTTCCCCCCCAGATATCATTTTTGAAACCATCATCCTTAAATTAAGCAGTAACGTTTCAATAGGGATAAAAGGAACTTCTTTTCTTGAATAGAACGAGAATTATTTTTGATTCTGTGAGAAGGGATATAAACCATGTGTAAACAATGGCAAAAAGATAGGAAACAAATTTAAAAGTTTCTAGCTGCAGAAAATAAGAGGTCTGCTTAGATAGGCTGGGGGAGCTGTATGAAAAGACCAAAGAATGGGAATTGCAGCAGGACAGCTAAAAAAGCCTCCTAAGTGTACTGTACTTAATTTAAAAGAGGAAAACTATTTATTAATGAAAAATGGATATGCCTTCCTGGCAGCTTGGAGTAAGCACTGTCAGTGGCTGTAATTTTGTCAGACAGCAATGCCTGAGCTGATTGATCTAGGAAAAGACCAGAGGTGTTCAGGAGGTGAAGTGAAATGACCAGAGCCAGGCTGTCCAGATCAGGCATTTTCACACAGTTAGCTCTCTTAAACCCTGTGAGAAAATGCAAGTACATATGGGAAAACCAGAGAATGTCATGCAGGGCTCAATGAGTGTTTCCAGCTGCGAGTAATGCTGTGGGATCACACCTGGGAGGGCTTTGGGTGAATTAAATCCCTGCCACGGGAAACTGCTGAGCCTGAAACCAGCAGGCTCTTAGTTTCCAGCCAGATGCATTTCCACACCTGGACTGATGGAAACACCAGGAATTTGGGAAGATGGAGGGAAACCTGGTGAAACACCTGATGCTCGAGGGACTGAGGATGTGCATTCACAGGATCACAGACTAAATACATAACGGATCCCACTGTTTCTGTGTGCTGTCCTCCTGTGAAGGGGTCACGCTGGGGAAAAGAGTTATCTCTTCACAAAACAAACTACAAGGGTGCGAAGAACTCATCTCTTTTCTTTAATTTATAATATAGTCTATTGAGAGTCTCCTGAAGTAGCAATTTGGCATGACCCCTCTGCATATGCTTAGTTTAGGAGAACTAATTGCTGCTAGTGCAATATTCCCACACATATCTGGTCATTGCTTTCACTCTGAAGTGTTTTAACTCAGAAGTCTACTCCCTAGCACTTCATTATTGGTGCTATCTAGAGTACTGGCTTGTTTCTCCTCTAGAAAAATGCTAACACTCCCCACGCCAGATTATAACCCAGGGAATGTTCAGTGTATCTGCCAAAATAGGTACCCTGAGTTTTCTTAAATGACAGAAGTATTTGTGGGTGAGACACTTGAAATGTTGAAACTTTGGACCTACTCCCTATGAACTGTAGTCATACCTCTGAGAGAAGGATGTTGAGTCATTGTGAAGAAAGGAAAGAAAGAAAAACTGAATATTTTTCTATTGCAATCATCCCAGAGGTCAGACACAACTAAGACAGACAGCTGAACAACAAAAACACTAGTTAAATTACTTAAAAGTTTATATTTTCAGGCACTGGACTGAAACAGTTCAAGAACTCTAAAAGAAAATATGGAAATAAAGCATATTTTCTTTTTGAGTCTAGTGCCTGAAGAAAGATTAATTTTAACATTTATTGGTAGAAAGCTTCTGAAGGACTTGTACTTAGGCTGTCTGAAGGCTACTGTGAATATAAAAGGACCACGATAGAGAACAGTGAAATTGCATTTGCTTTCGGAGGTGTCTGACAGTGGCATGGAGTAACATCTTTTGCAGGATGATATAACATAATTTTTTAAAGTACCTTATGAAGCTACACTTTTGCTTAAATAAATTCTTCTTTATGATCACTCACCTTGCTTTTGCTACACAGAATGATTGCAGAAGTGAGTGATGTATCTGATGATCTGGCTAAGGCTAGAAAGCACCTACTGAAAGAAGGAAAGAGTATCATGCATTCAAACACTTGGCTAAGTTTCAATTTCCAGCATAAAGTTCTTATTGTTACCTGCTATTCATGTATTGATCATGCAATGACTTGCCAGGAAAATAGTTTGACTGTTTGACATAGTCACTCTCCTGTTACAGCTTTCAGAAAAGGTGATTTATTTTCCCCGTTTTGTCACAACAGAGGAAAAATTGATTCAGTATCTACTTCTGTCTAGAGCTGCACATTAAAATGCCCCACAACAGAAGCTGTTCAGTTTCTGGGACTCATTACCAAGCTGGAACCTCAGTTGAGAAACCAGGGTGATTGGTGGTTTGTTTGTCACTGTGGTGATCCAGTAAGAGGAGGGAGCCAGCCTTCACCCATCTGCTGTGTCTATCTGGATTGCCTTCTGTTCTCAAGACTGGCCAGTCAGCTCATCATGGGCCTGGGTGTGACTGCAAGTCACGATGAGTCATGGTTTAAGTGCACAGCTCTACTGAAGGGAAAATGAGGCCAATTCTAACTCTACTTTTACCTCCAGGTTAGTTCTGTGAAAGTCACCAAAACTGCTACACACAGCAAAAAGTAACCTGGTGCAAATCAGACACAGAAGGAGATATTGCCATCAGCACGAAAACTATAAATAAAAATTTTAAAAAAAGGAAAATATTAAAAAAAGAGAGAGAGACATAAACCTCTGTGCTGGCTCTGATAGCTTCTCAAAACCAGATCATTGGATGATGCACAAACTAGTGGTTTGTGCTTGTCAGAGCATGAAAGTTGCTGAAAAGAGCAAGCTGACAATTGGAAAGTGCACTTGCAAATCTGGAACTTGTTATAGAACTGATGAAACTGATTATACAGTGTCATTTCCTGATAACTTGATTCTTAGCTAATTTTTTCTCTTGTGAGGTATAGCTTAGCACAAAATAATCAGTGAATTTCCTGCTGTTCATACTTTTCCTCTCCCTCCTTTTCACCGCTTAGGATCCACACCTTAGGGGTCTGGTTGTACCAGGACTGGAGGAGACTCACAACCTTTTTTTTGAAACCTTTTGGAGTTGGGTTTCTCACAGTGCAAGTAGGAGCTTCTTGAAACCAGGATCAAAGCTTATCTCAGGAACACACAGTTTCTCTTCCCCTTTCTCTTTGTGGAATCACAGCATGACTGAGATTTTAAGGCACATCTGGTCCAAACCCCCTGCTCAAGCAGGGCTACAGAGGGTCCAGGACCATGCCTAGACACTTTTTGATATCTCCAGGGACAGGGATCCTGTTGGGGAAGGTGATACAGGGAAACCTTATAAATATGATTGTTTAGCAGTAGGTTCAGAGAACATTGGGCCAGTGAGTGAAGTAGAAATGACAGTCACTTTTGATATGGGAAGGGATGCCAGTTCAGGGGACAGGATATTGAGCAATACCAGTGACCAGGCAGAAAAGGAGTCTGCAGGATAGCAGGAAGAAGGGATTATAGACATTAGCATAAGAAGGTAGTGCCTTATTCTAATGTAGTAGTTCTCATAGGCTGTATGTAAATTCTATAGGATTTGTGTCTCACACCGGTTGGTCACTGTAAATAGAATATTCAACACAGAATAGGATAAAATATACTGTAACAGGAAATTCGCTCTCTTGGAACTCTCTTGGAACCATGCCAGCAGCTGGGCTGGCAACTGATGGCAAACGCTGGCACCCACGACCCCTGAGAATAAAGCATGTGTTCCATGAGCAACCCTGTCTCCTGAAGTATATCATCTAACCATCGAGAGAACGAATCCACAGGATCCACCACCTGTCTGAGCAACCTGTGCCAGTGCTTGGTCACCATTACAGTGAAAAGGGGTTCCCTGATGTTCAGATGGAGCCTCCTGTGTTCTAGTTTGTGCCAGTTGCCTGTCACTGGATGCCATTGAGAAGAGGCCATGTCCATCTTCTTTATACCATCCCTTCTGCTATTTTACCTGCTAAGATCCTCCCTCAGCTTTTGCTTAATGGGGATGAAGTACTAAAGGAAGGCTGAAATAGGCCAAGATGCCTAGTGAATGACATATTTACTCAGCAAAAATAGCTGGTGCTGTTTTTGCATGATTCAAACAATTTTGAGGCTTGCTTTTTTTCAGACAAACCTGTAAATATCGCTCTTAATGACAGTGCAGGTCTTGAGTGTTGTTGGAGCTTGGATGCTGCTCCAGCCAGAGCTTACATACCCTGGGACCTTTTCAAAACATTCTGCAAAAAAACACCTCAAAAAGTCAATGAAGGCTTTTTAAATATATCCTGGATTGTGCAGCAGCCTACTGTTACAGTATGCCTTGGAGCTGGTTTGGTACCCAAAATGGTCAAATGTATGCTAGGCTTGAATGCAGTGGTGAAAAGCAGTCTGTGAGTATATTGGAGATAGTTTCTTTGCAAATTTTGTATCTTTCCTGAAATTGGCCCCTATCTCTTGATTGCAGAGCTCACATAGGATTTTCAGTCCCCAGGAGAAACCAGCTTAGTTACGTGTTGGCTGCTTTACCTCTCAGCAAGTATTTGGAAGGTTGAGGAAAAAGGAGGGAAGGCAGAGGAAGTGAAGGGCTGCCACACTACCAAAAGGCTGTGAGAGAATCCAGTTTTCGTGGGTCCTTCTTTGCCCACTTACTTCCTGATAAAGAGACCTACAAACTTCCTGTAAGGTCAGGATTCCCAACTGTTGTTTTGCTTAGGAGATAAATTTTCTCTTAGTAAGTCCTGTGCCACTGAGATTCTTTACTCCAGTACAAAATCCTTCTCTTTTTATCTGACTAGCAAATTCCAGCTGTACTGACTCAAGGACTGTCCCACTGTGTAGCTGGTTGTAGTAAGGCTTTATGTAAGACTTGTTTCTGCTGGGTGTACTCCCCAGGAGGGCAAGACCCTTACAGTCTTTCCAAGAGGATGTGACCATTTATAGGATCTGCAGAGCAGTCTTCTCTACCTGCTTATGCCGAGCACACTTCTACTCTTGGGGCATCCAGAGGAAGTGCTTGACAGAGCAGTCTGCTGCTGACTAACCTCTCAAAATGCCCTGGGGCAGTGATGTTCTCCATAGTGTGTTGTACCTGTGCTCATTACCTACTTCTCTTCATGTCCCTCTACGTCAGAATGACTTGGAAAATTTGGGATTCTGGAGTTCAGGTTTTGCAAATTAGGGTCAACTTGTTTACATCTCTGCTTACATCCACAGCAGAGCATAGTAAGGTTTGGACCTGATAAGATACAAGCCTTCAGCTCTGCGTGCTCCCTCACGTGCCTTAGATTAATTAAAAGTAGATATTTTTCTCTGAACATGAATTTAATAAATACATGCAGATATTGCATGTGAATACACAGTAGTGACTCCTGCCTTATTAATAGCTCACGAGGTGTGGATAAGGATGAGCGATACAGGGGCATTTTTAACAGTGTTTCTGAAGTAAAGTAACAAATATAACAGAAGCATTTGGGAATGCAAAGCAACTGCCACTGCAGTTGGGAATGTAGGCTTTGGGACTGGCACTTACAGCCTATGTAAGGAATGTTTATGCAAAATTATACAACTCTATGGTTGTGAGTTAAATACTCCAAAGAGGGAGTAAAATGGAATATAGTATGGGCTGAGTCCCTCTTCTGTTAAGACATTTAACAGAGCATATGTACATATGTAGAAGAGTAGTCCCACCAAGATCTGAGTGAACAAGCCTTTAAAAATTTGTTCAAAACATACCCTGTTCTGTTGCATATCAGGAAATGTCAGAGAAATGTTTCTCCATCGTTCTGATCTCTGCTGTTTTAATACCACTTGGCAGTTTCATTGGTGGCATAATGTGATTTAACAAACTGAAACAATATAGCAGAATGAGAAGGAAACTTCCAGACATTAATCTCAAAAAACAAGGAGTAACAGATATTTGGTGTAAAACCAGTTCTGGGCAAATGCCCTTGTGTAATAATAATTAATGACCAATATCACCATCTTTGGAAAATTACTTTTTCCACAACTGTTCCATGTATGAGGCTTCTAAACCTGTCAATATTCATTCAGATCAGCTGACATGTAAAGTGATATATAGATAAAATACAGTTTGACGTTCTACCCATTCTGTTTGTCATTGTCCAAATCTTGCCTGTTTGACTGAGAGAGGTAATGTGTCATCACAGGCATTTTGATTTGGATTAGTAGCTGTTCTTCTTCCAACAAGAAACTGTTAACTGTTTTTATGTGGCCAGCAGTTGTATTTGTAAGGACATGATGACTATGTTTCACATGTTTCCATTAATATCAAGTTGGCTGCCATTTATATCAATCCTTGCTGTTGCAAAAGTGAGAAATACTTTTGATAACCATTTTAAAATTTCTAGAAACTTCTCAAATGTACATCGTGGTATAGATTTGGGTTTAAAGGTTCTCAGTTGCACAGGGCAAAGGAAAACGTATTTCTGTCAGAACATGAACAGCTTTCTTGGGTTTTTTTGTTATTTTCCAATCGCAGTGGAAATGATGCAGCAGAAAAAAACTGCTGAAGAGTCAGTTGTATTTTCTAGGTACTTTCTGGTTTTGAAATAACACTATCGATTATCACAAGTGGTGCAGTTGTTTGAATTCAACTGCTGCCAAGTTTTTACACTGCTGATGGTGGTGAGAACAGAGAAATCAACATTAGAAGCAACTCCTTAACTAATATGTTGTTATTTTCAATATTAAATATAAAATTATATTTTAATTGTCACATATTGTTTTCATGACATTTCTTAAATTACAGTGTATCTTAAGAGTTGTAAAAAGAAAAATGTATATTGGAGAGCAGTCTGCTGCTGCTGCTGCAGAAAGCTGTGATTTACCAGAACAGGTGGACAACCAGAAGGTTGTGAGTTAATGTGCAAGGTGACACAATGTCACTGGTACTACAAATCCTCTGATGAATGATAATAAAGAATATATTTCTCTCAATTGAGAAAGACAGCATTTTCACCAGATAAAGCCTGTGATGGAGGTCTCTGACAAAGAAAAGCATGATCATAGAATCATAGAATCACAGAATATCCTTAGTTGGAAGGGACCTAAAAGGATCTTCGAAGTCCAGCTCCTGACTCTGCACAGGGCAGCCCCAAGAATCCCATCCTGTGCCTGAGAGTGTCGTCTGAATGCTCCTTGAGCTCTGGCAGGCTTGGCGACCTGACCACTGCCCTGGGGAGCCTGTTCTTCAAGGCTCTTAGTCTTAATCTGAGAGCAAGTGCCCCCTGGGAAAGCAGAGCACACCCGCACCCCAGGAACTTTCCAGGGGTTTGCACACCTCAGCCTTGGGAGAACCTGCTGTGCTCAGTGTCTTTCCTTGCAAGGGCCACTGTGGGCCCACCGTCACTTCTACCCTAAGGTTAGGCAGGGCCTCTAGCTAAATAATTACCAAAGACATTAGCAGAAACTTGTGTTGCAAAATTAAAGAGCTTACGTTTTATGTGCAAGTATTGCTCTTCAGTGATTCTTCTGGGGAGCTAGAAGTAGTAAAATATTAACTTGACAGAAAGGGGAGGGAGGCATACTTCCTAATAGCTGGTGTGTTTGAAGCACTGCATTTGATAAAGCAGTTCAAACAGCAGCCCTGAGCTGGTGACAGAGTAGCACAACTGCAAATACTGCTCTGTGGGAGGAATTTGGAAATATCTGGCTATGTCTCAGTATACAAATACTCCTGGTTTTCTAAAACTGACCTTCTCTTACATCCAAAATGCAAAACTAAGCAGTATGTACCTTGTTTCTTCTCCTAAACTTGATTTGCTCCACCCTTCCCTGTTTGACCTGAGCATCTTCTCAGTGCCCCCGGCTGTGCATGCACAGACCAGCCACAGCCCAGGAAAGCTGTTGCCTTGTCCCTGATTAAGTGTAGTGCTTGAGTTTTGAGGTGCAGGAGTGGTGTTTCCAATGTCCTCAGTCTGTGAACACAGGTGAAGCCCAGCCTCTGACAAAATGGAGCCCTTTGCCTTTTGACTGGGGTACCTTGCTGGAAACAGAGAGGACTTGGCCCGTCACCTCAAGACTGTAAATTATATTCCAAAAATAGAAGTATGAAATTTAGGTGGAGAGCTCCAGTATCCAAACTCTTTGAAACTGACAAGACTTTCCATACATTCCTCTGAATTATTTGGTGGAAATTATTTGAATTATTTTGGTAGAAATTACTAAAAAGCCACAAAAAACAGAACCGCCATCACCAGTTTTCCTTAGTTCTTCTCATCTCCTTCTGGTCATTAGTTCTCCAGATATTAGCCTGTTTATGTTGATCAAACACTGGTCTTGTGAAGACATCACCTGGATTTTATTTTAATCCATGTGTATTATTTTAAGCTTGGAATTAATGAGTTATAAAAAACAGGGAGCAGGCCATAAAAATGTGATAATTAGCTTGGATTAAACTGAGCTTTTTCAGATACTGTCAGAGTTTCAAACTGCAAAATACAACATATCGTCAACTGCTAGCTAAATCCCAGATCCACTATATCCTTGATTCATTGGCTACACAGCCATCATAGTTGAGTGAGTATTACAATGTGTGTGTGTGTATATATGTATATATGTATATGTTCTGGTTTAGGGCAAATTTGGGAGGAAACTTTTGAATGGAATTCTTCTGGGAAGCAAGCCCAAACAGCCCCTCCCCTTCAGCTGGTCTGGGAATAAACTTCTTCTGAGAAAAAGTGGAAAAAACTATTTATTTAACAAACAAAAGCCTACAAGCACAAACAATTGAATAATATGAAACAATAAAACCTCTTGCCGCTCTAAAAGGGATGGCCAGAATGAAAGTGTCTTTGCCATGGGAGTAGCTCGGCTCTTTTTCAGTCTTCTTGGGCTGTCTAGGCCCCAGTGGGCCACAGGTGCAAGCTCCTGGTGTCTCTCTGGTCTTTTCAGTCTAAGACAGGTTTAAACAATCCCAAGAAAAAGGGAAAAAAATCTGTCTACAGAGCTTCTCTGCTTCAGCTAGCCAAAAACTAATTAAAAGGAAAAAGGAAAAAAAAAAAAAGGACAGCGCTCGCTCTCTCTCTCTCTCTCTCTCTCTCTCTCTGTCTCTGTCTCTCTGTCTCTCTCTCTGTCTCTCTGTCTGAAGACAGCACAGTCTGAAGAAGAAAGAGTAGGAGTTCTAGCAGTTTCTTAAAACAAACTACGCGCTTCTTCTTGAAACGAGCCTTAAAGGTACAGGACATAATATTTAACACAATCAGAGCAGACAAATAGGGGGATACAAGCATCATAAAGTCACCCTAGGACAATATATAATAATGAAGCTTCACCCAAAGGGAAAAAATGGTATTTAGGTAGATAAAGCAGTGGAATGTTGTTACAGTGAAAACATAAAGTTTAACCACTGACGGAACGAATTAGAATTAGTCAACCAAAAACTTCTCTGGAAAGCAAATGAGAAGTGCTGAGAGAAGTTGTGCTATTGTGGGTTGAATTTAAAGTCAGCATGCTTATAGAAGCTGTTGAAAAACAAAATATGTTTGCATTACCAGATAAAATCAGAAAACAAACTTCTATGAAAATGAGTTCCAGAAAGGAAAGGTGCCTCCATATCAATGTCAGAGCAGACATACCAGAGATAGAGTCCTCTCCCTACCCTATAAGGTGTGAGAGAGAAATAAGCTTATACCAGGGAGAAAGCCTGTTATTGTTAGTTTAAAAAAAAAAAAAAAAAAGAAAAAAAGGAGTTCAAAAGAGCATTGAGGAAAAATAAATCGAGTCTGTAAGAGATTGGAAAGCAGAGTAATTATAAAACAAGTAGTTAATTGCGACACAATCAGAGAAAAGCTGCCCATTAAGAAAGTTAATTGGCTGTTAATAAATTAAGATGGTTGTGTTGCTACCAATAAATCCTTTTTTTCCATTAATAAAGCATTGGTATGGGTATTAAGTTAATTTTTCTATAGAAAGAGCCATCTGACAGAAGGTTAGAGCAGTTCTAATGCAAAACACAATGAAATGGTTCAATTCAAAAAAGGAAATGAGAAACAAAAATTCTAGCAGAGAACAGGTAACAGAAAAATTCAGCCCTGAGAGTGTTAGTAAACAGCATTAAAATTAAACATTTCTGCTTTATCAAAGAGGACTGTTGGCTCAGACCAATGATGGATGGTTAAACAGTGCACAGGGTTTCCAGAAATAATTAGGCAGAAGGAAGGATGAAACTGGAGCTGACTTCACAGAGTGCACAGCCCAACTTTAAAGAAAATTAATAATAAGAACAAGGAAGGAATCACCTGGAGTAGCAACTGAAAAAACCCAGCAATCCAGATCAGCTGTCCAGAGTGAATGGTCAAAGTGGGCACAGCAAAGGATGCCAGATAGCCCAGGCACTATGTCTGCCTGCATCTGTCCTTCCCTTGCTTCCTCTCTCCCTTCCTTGGTGGTCTGTTCCTGCTTGGAGTTTCCAGGAGTTCCTGCAACACCAGAGAAGAATCAGTAGATGTGTCCTGAGGTTTTTGGTCATACAGACTTACTCTGGAGAGGAGGATTGGTAGAAAATCACTGCATGCTTTTCTCTTCCTGTTTGCTGCACATGAATGAAATGGTACCAAATAGTTTTCCAAGGAAGTTCCAAAAGATCCACTTACACTGTCACAAAGTTTATAGTACACACCTTTCCAGATCTTTATTACTCTGCTAAGTCTGTTCTTAAGCTGAGACAACATCAAAACCTTCTGGGGGTCAAAGAGTGCAGATGAGCAAACTTTCCTCCATTTCTTAGCTCCAATCATCAAGCAATAGCATTCTTTCAGCATGTTAGGAAAGCAGTGTCCTGTCCCTGATCAGCTGTCTTGCTCTAGGATTTCCACTTATTGGAAGAAACTGCAAGCTGAACCCTGAAAAAGCTCAAGTTCTTCTTGAATATAATTGTCCATATAGTATAGACAGCAGTCAGTTTGTGTCTCATACTTCTTCATTGCAGCAACACAGTAATAGTTTTTAAAAATTTTGCTTCTTTTTTGTTTTGTTTTATTTCATTGTGTTTTGGGATTTTTTTTTTTTTTTTTTTTTTTAACAAGAATGTTTCCACTGTGCTTTCAACCTCATTTTCCATTTAGATCTCCTTTTATTGTTGAGTGCACTAGAGCTCTCTGGGGCTGCAGGGCCACTTGGCCTGCATGTTTGAAATCTTTTTGGCTTCTTTGCCACAGTGCCTCTGGAGCCCTGGTGACAGGGCCACATTTTCTGTTCTCTACAAATTTTGATGCCTTTTGCCAGTTACGTGAAGAGCAACAGGCAGAATCATCAGAACAAATTGTGGAGCAGCCCCTTTGCTCTGCTTTGCCCTGCAAAAGTTGGAGGTGACTCCATAAGGAACAGAGGTCACACAAACCTCCTCTGCTGTGTGTGGCCCACGGTGGGGATTTACATGAGACGCCCAACTTCAAGAGAACAATGTCTGCAGTTTCACAGACTTACCATAAGTATTTGAAATTCTTTGTCCTGTGTTGTGCTTGTGCCTGTGCCATATCCACCTTTGTGTGCTTGGCAGAGTAGTTTGTTGATAAGTAGTTGATTTCTGGAATGGTTTTTTCAAGCAAAGCCAGAACAGTATGGTGCTGATGCTACTCAGAATCTGAGTTTTAGGTACTTTTTATATCCACATAACATGACTCAGAATACCAGGAGTCTCAATCTTAGCAGTCCAAGAAGGCACTTGAGTGAAGAGAGCCAAGTTTCAAGTGAATCATAGAACCATAGAATCAGAAGGTTAGAAGGGACCTTAAAGATCATCTTGTTCCAATGCCCCTTCCATGGGCAGGGACAGCTTCCACTAGACCAGTTGGTTTCTCCAAGCCATGTCCAGCCTGGCCTTGAACACTTCCAGGGATGATGCAGTAGCAGCTTCTCTGGGCAACCTATGTGTAGGAGCGTTCTCTCGATGGTTAGATGATATACTTCAGGAGACAGGGTTGCTCATGGAACACATGCTTTATTCTCAGGGGTCGTGGGTGCCAGCGTTTGCCATCAGCTGCCAGCCCAGCTGCTGGCATGATTCCAGGAGAGTTCCAAGAGGGTTCCAAGAGCCCGAATTTCCTGTTACAGTATATTTTATCCTATTCTGTGTTGAATATTCTATTTACAGTGACCAACCGGTGTGAGACACAAATCCTATAGAATTTACATACAGCCTATGAGAACTACTAGATTTGAATAAGGCACTACCTTCTTATGCTAATGTCTATAATCCCTTCTTCCTGCTATCCCTGCAGACCCTTTTTCTGCCTGGTCACTGGTATTGCTCAATATCCTGTCCCCTGGACTGGCATCCCTTCCCATATCAAAAGTGACTGTCATTTCTACCTCACCCACTGGCCCAACGTTCTCCGAACCTACTGCTAAACAATCATATTTATAAGTTTTCCCTGTATCACCTTCCCCAACACCTATGCCAGGGCCTCACCATCCTCACAGCAAAGGAAGAGGGGCATGGAGACAGCTGGTGGGTGACTAGACCCCTATATCCCTAAACAGTCAATGCAGAATTAAAAGACCTCTGTGCCAGGCACTTCAAGTTTGAACAAACATTTACTGCCTGCTCTTGATCCCATTCCCAGGGCAGCATCATCCCCACATAACATGTGATCTGAGTTGCTCACATCTCACTGGGGCATTTTCTATGTTGTCCAAGTTCTTGTTAGATGTAGAGGAGATCTTTATACAGTCTTAATTTTCAAAGGTGGAGTCTGGCATGATGTAACACGTCAATTTTTGCTTATTTCAGAAAAATAAGATACTCAGAAAGCCTTATTACCCAGTCCCTGAGAATTAAGTCCAAAGAGACTCTGCATGCTGCTTACACAAATACTACTTAGTTTTGAAAACTCAAACTTCACAGTGAGCAATCTAAGCCTAGCGTAGACTAATCCTCTTCTTCTAACTTCATCCTTTAGCTGGCACTGACTCTTTAACTAAAACAGTATTTAGAAATATGTTTAATAAATATTTAAATGGTGCTAGAAATATGAATTTATTTATTTGTTTTTAAATAAAAGCCCTCAATTACACATCAGTAAGGCTGAGACTAGCTGAAGATGATGTGCTTCATAGATCCTCTGCCTGCAGCAGAGAGATGTTTAGTAAATCCTTCTCTTGAAACAAAAAAGTGCATCATCAGACAAAAACCTTCAATGCTGAAATAGTCATTTTGTTTGTTCAGTTGTACAGGTTATGATACGTCTGAGATCACTGCTATCTGACACCTTACAAAGGCACTCAAAGTTCCTTATATTTTGTAGGCATATCATATATTACTCCTGAGTAGGTAAGAAAAAGAAAAGGGAAAGTAAATAAAGGGGGAAGGGAAGAGAAGATTTCAGGAAGGTTTCAGGAAGGTTTTGGGAAGGGAAGGTTTCCGGAAGGTTTATGGAAGGGAAGGTTTCGGGAAGGGAAGGTTTCGGGAAGGGAAGGGAAGCTTTCGGGAAGGTTTCGGGAAGGTTTCCGAAGGTTTTAGAAAGTTTTCGGGAAGGTTTTGAGAAGGGAAGGTTTCGGGAAAAGG
>WAAE01020933.1:0-11239 GCA_013400495.1 Nicator chloris
CCAGAGGAGGCAACGAGGCTGGCAAGGGGCTGGGAGCACAAGCCCTGTGAGGAACGGCTGAGGGAGCTGGGGTTGTTTAGCCTGGAGCAAAGGAGACTCAGAGGTGACCTTATCACTCTCTACAACTTCCTGAAGGGTGGCTGTAGTCAGGTGGGGGTTGGTCTCTTTCTCCAGGCAGCAACGGACAGAACAAGAGGACACAGTCTCAAGCTGTGCCAAGGGAAATACAGGTTGGATATTAGAAAAAAGTTTTTTACAGAAAGGGTGATAAAGTACTGGAATGGTCTGCCCGAGGAGGTGGTGGAGTCACCATCCCTGGACGTGTTTAAAAAAAGACTGGATGTGGCACTCAGTGCCATGGTTCAGCTGAGGTGTTAGGGGTGGGTCGGACTCGATGATCTTGAACGTCTCTTCCAACCTAGACATTCTGTGAAATCTGTGAATGCAATGCCACACAGAACCTGAGCAGAGAAGGCCAAAATCTTCAAGCTGAGGTGACATACCGGCTTGAAGATCTTTCACTGTAGTAAATTAAGACAACATATGACAACAGTGTCCTAGATGTGCAGCCAGCATCTTAGGGCAAATGAATGCAAATAGCTAGAGAATTGCAAAAGACCCTGTTCTCCAAGTGTGCATGTCTCTGGGATCCAGAAATGCGATACACAGAATAGTTCAAGATTGTGCCAGAGTAGGTTAACAACTGACATCAGGAAGTATTTCTTTACCAAGAAAATGTCAAACACTAGAATGGGTTTCCTAGAGGAGTGGTCAATGTCCTCAGCCTGTCAGTGTTTCAGGGCATATGAATAACACCCGTAATAAATGCTTTAACTTACTGGTACTAAAGTGGGCAGGCAGTTGGACTATATGGCCATTGTCAGTCAGGAGGGCAGCAGCAGCAACCAAAGTAAGTTTGGGGGTTAGCATTAGATCTGTGCCTTATGGACATCATGCTTTGTTTACAAATGGGATTTTTTCACTCACATCCACTGGTATTCATTTCTCATTGGCAAAAAGGGATTACTGAAGCCCTTCTCTTTAGAGGAAACACTAATTCCAGAGCATTTTCTCCTAAAATTTGTCTCTAAACCAAGACAACAATCAAACCAGGAGGATGCTGGTTGAAGATGCGAAGGCTGAGGCCAGCCTTGGCTATAGCAACCATGAGATGGTGGAACTCAAGATCCTGTGTAGAGGTGGCAATCAAAACTAGAACCCTAAACTTCCAGAGAGCTAACTTCAGCCCCTTCAAAGACCTTCTTAGCAGAATCTCATGGGTTAGGGCTCTAAAGTAGAAGAGGGTCCAAGAAGGCTGGTCAATATTCAAGCATCATTTCCTCAAGTCCAGCGCATTCCCATGAGCAAGAAATCACGAAGAGGGGGCAAGCCACTTGCATGGATAAGCAGAGAGCTTCTGGTAGATTTCAAATGCAAGAAAGAAATTTATGGGATGTGGGAAAAGGAGCAGGTCACATGGGAGGACTACAGAAACATCATCAGAGTATGCAGGGATGCAACAAGAAAGGCCAAGGCCCACTTGCAATTAAGTCTGTCAAATGATATCAAGGACAACAAGCAGGGCTTCTACAAGCACATTAGCAGCAAAAAGAAAACTAGGGAATATGTAGGGTCACTGCTGAATCAGACAGGTGTCCTAGTGAAGGAAGACAGAGAGAAGGCAGAGTTACTGAATGCCTTCTTTCCTTCAGTTTTAACTGCTGAGACCAGCCCTCAGGAATCTCAGACCTTGGGGCAAGGAGAGGAAGGCTGGAGAAAAGACTCCCCTCAGTCATAAATGGTTTGGTAGGAGATCAGCTGTGCAGACTTCTAACACACATAAATCCACAGGCCCTGATGAGATGCACCCATAGGTGCTGAGGGAGCTGGCAGATGCTATAGCTAAGCCACTCTCCACCATCTTTGAAAAATCATAGGGAACAGGAACAGGGCCTGAAGGAAAGCCAATGTTACTCTCATCTTCAAAACGGGCAAGAAGGATCCAACAAACTAGTGGCCAGTCAGCCTCCCCTCCATCCCTGGGAAGGTCATGGAAAGAACATTCTGGAGGTCGTCACCAAGCATGTAGAAGAAAAGAAGGTCATCAGGAACACTCAGCAGAGATTCTCCAAGGGGAAATCATGCTTGACCATCACAGCCTTCTGTGATGGCAGGGCAGGATGAGTAGATGAGGGGAGAGCAGTGGTTGCTGTCTGCCTCCACTTCAGCAAGGCTTTGAACAACGTCTCCCATAACATCCTCACAAGTGAGCACAGGAAATGTGNAAGGGTGTGGCCAGCAGACCAAGGGAGCTGATCCTCCCCCTCTTCTGGGCCCTGGTGAGGCCACAGCTGGAGGGCTGTGTCCAGTTCTGGGCTCCTCAGTACCAGAGGGACAAGGAGCTCCTGGAGAGCGTCCAGCAAAGGGCCACAAAGATGATGAGGAGCATCCCTCTTACGAGGAGAGACTGAGGGAGCTGGGCCTGTTTAGTCTAGAGAAGAGAGGATTGAGAGGGGATCTCATCAATGTACATAAATATCTCACAAGTGGGTGCCAAGAGGATGGTGCCACACTTTTCAGTGGTGCCCAGATACTGGACAAGAAGCAGTGGCAATAAACTAAAATACAGGAAGTTTCACTAAACATGAGGAAGAACTTCTTTACATTGAGGGTGGCAGAGCACTGAAATGGGCTTTGTGGAGTGTCCCTCTCTGGAGACCCTCAAAACCCACCTGCATGCATTCCTGTTCCTGTGTCACCTGCTCCAGGTGACCCTGCCTTAGACGAGACAATCTCCAGAGACCCCTTCCAACTCCATTCCAATCACTATTCTGTGATTCATTGTATGTCCCTTCCAACTGAAAATATTTTATTCTATTCTACAGAATTCCCTGACAACTTAAATTACTAAGGAATTATGCAATTTGGAATTGTAACACTGCATATTGGAAAAAAGACCAGCATGTGTGAAAATAAAACAGAACTGTAGATAAAAGTGAAATGACCAGATAAAGTTAACCTCACACACAGTGGTTTGCTTTGTTGGGTTTTGGGATCTTTTTGAACTTCAGTCTGAAGTTCTTCCTTTTGGAAAGGAATATTCCCACAGATGTACTTGTAGCAAAGCATCTTCAGTTAAGAGGATATAAATCTTCTCACGCTTGTGAAATTGCTATAAAAAACTGTTCATTTTGTACAGCACAGTTTGTGGCATACAAAAAAACTTATAAAAGATTAATAATAAAATAGACCTTTCCGCTCTTTGTGTAGAATATTATGTTTGTAACACAGCAAAAGAAACGAAATGTTTCAAACCAGGAAAGTTCTCCTACAGCTATAAATACTGACAGATGAGAAATCAAAGAGATGTTACTTTAGGAAGTTAGTTTCACTTCATCTCAAAATGCTCCATTTCTATTCAATAGTATTACTCAGCTACTAACCTAGAATAAAAATAGAAGAGAATAATAGAAGAGAGTAACATGCTACAGACGCCACATTTAAAAATTTTTCACTGAAAACCTGAAATGACAGCTCAGTTTATTCACTGTATGAATCTTCTCAAGGGAGATAAAATTCCTTTTCCTGAAGATATTACAAAAATCCCTCTTCAATATCCTTCACACTGTCAATGTAAAATTAAAAATTTCTAAGAAAAAGTGACATTTCTGAAATTCCAAGTATATTTTTCATCCATACCCCCTTGCTGATTGAGACTTTGCATTTCCCTTTCTCTGCGATCTAGTTCAGCTGCTTTTCTTTCCAGTTCTTCTTGACGCTTTAGCAGTTCTGCCTGGGCCAAGGCATGCTCCTGAACAAAGTAAATATCACAAGATATTGATAAAAAGTATGAATATGGCATAAATATTCCAAGTCTTTTCACTATAATTAAGCATCTTCATTTATGAAGATGGAGCCAATATAGCACAAATTCAGATATTACCAATTACTTAACGGCAGAATTAATTTTAATTAAGAAAGCAATGCTTACTTACAAAATACATTATTCCAGAAGCATATTTAAATAATTATTATTAAAAGGAACCTAGTGTCTAAAAGCTGCAGACAAACCTTTGCTATTTGTGTGTAGGAAGATGGTTCTTCTGTTGGTTTCATTATTGCTGGCTGGGTGCTGGGTACATTAGGCATTTTCACATTTCCTGGAGGAGGCTAAGAAAATGAAAGACAATTATAGAGAAACATTTTCCTATTCAAATAAACTTCATTATATCTGTAAGAATCAATTTAGATGTTTTAAAGGAAGTGCTACTGATATGAACTGAAAACTTGATATTCTGCTTGCAGTATTTACAATCTTCAGAAAAAAGACATCAGTTGAGTTCTATGGTACAGCTTATCTTCCACTACTTTCAAGTAACACTTAAAGAATTTTACGAATTCAGTAAAAGTAAATGGAATTTAAATTTTGTTCAGACATGGATATTAATACAGCCAGTTACAGTTTCAGAGAATTGCAGCATTTAAGAGTCATCTATTCATACTCTGAAACACAATGTAATTTATTAATAATGTCTTCCAGAGCCTTCTACTTAACAATGGCTTATATCACCTGGCTAACTAGAGACGTAATGTACCATATGAAACTTTCAAATTCAAGATGCATAATCTATTGCTTGACTATTTCACCAATTTTTGCTAGGTATCACTCCAGAATTTCTGCTAAGTTGATACATGTGTTAAGAATATAATCCCAACAAAAGTTGCATTTCAGCCATTGTATTCAGTGGATACAGACTGTTGCTGAAAACAGTAGTATTTATTTCATTAAGTACAGAAAAAAGTGCATGTTTTTGATACTACTGTGTTTTCATAGTTACTTAGCTTCATAATGTGTGCACAGGGAAACAAAGCTGTAGTGATCAAAATTATCTTAAATGCTGAAAGTTCAATATGGCTTCAATGTGTTTTTCCAGGTTACTATTCAAAGATCACAACAATGCACAATAGGCACGGGTATTATAAACCATCTATGATGAAGAACCTAGTGAAGAAAGAATCATGATCATGGAGCATTTAAAGTTGAAAGGGACCTATAAGCATCATGAAGTCCAACTCCCAGATTAAGCTGGTTAAGCAGGACATTGCCCTCATGGACCAGTTCTGGCTCTGACTAATGACTGCATTGTCTCCCAAGTGTTTTTCCATTGCTCACAGACTAACCTTCTCCATTACTTTACCAGGCACTGGAGTGAAGCTTACTCATCTGTAATTACCAAAGTCTTCCTTCTTAGTCTTCTTGAAAACTGGGACAACATTTGTCAGCTTCCAGTCAACTGATACCTTTCCAGACTCCCAAGACCATTGAAAAATAACATGGAGAAGACCCACTATATGATCAGCCAGCTCTTTCAGTACAATGGGATGAATTCCATCAAGCCCCATTGACTTATTCAGTTAGAGCAGTAAATCTTGGACAACTTCAGAGTTTACAAAGTCTTCAAGACACAGGACTACAGGGGTCCCTGGGCCCATCAGTGCTGTTATAGATAGAGGTAAAAAAGGCATTAAACTTCTCTGCCCTGTCCACATCCCTAATTGTTAAGTGACTGACCTCATCAAGTAATGGACCAATATTATCTTTGAACATCCTTTTGCTGCTGACCTTTTTAAAAGGTCATTTTACTGTCCACCACAGTGCTGTCCAGCTTGGATGCTCGTCAAGCTTTAACCACACAAATCTCCTCCCTGCAGTGGCAAACAGCATCTCTGCAGCCCTCCTGTGTCATCTGTCCTTGCTTTCAATGTCCAAACACCTCCCATTTTAATTAAGCTCTAGAAAAAGATTCCTGCTCAGTAAAGTTGGCCTTCTGCCTCACTTCCTTGAATTACAATACTTCGAAGTTGCTTGCTCTTGAGCTCTTAAAAGATGGCTCTTTAAAAAATTACCATCATGCTTTTTAAACTCAGTTTGCTCTAAGACTTCCTGCCAAATCAATGTACTTATTTTTATAACCCTCATCAAAGCTGAGAAGCAAAAAGAATACTGCAGCTACTTACAATGAAGCAAACAGAGGTATTCACATGCCTTGGAAAATCATTTAGCTCCCAAAATAATGCTCAACAAAAAAACCCTGCAAAACATAGCTGCACAGTTTAGGATTTTCCTAGAAGTGAGAAGTACTGAAGTTGTATCAACACACTCTCAAGCTCTAGCATTGTGCTCGCAACCTGTGCTGCATCCCAAGAAGCTTAACCAGAAGCAGCCCATGTCAGGGGAAGCAATTCTGCCCCTCCCTCTCTGCTCTCACGACACCCCAACTGGATTACTGCATCCAGCTCTGGGGCCCTCAATCTAAGAAGACCACTGACTTAGTGAACTTGAGTTCAGAGGGAGGATACCAACATGATCAGAGGAATGGGGCACCTCTCTTGTGAGAACAGGCTGAGAGAGTTGGGTTTGTTCAGCCTGAAGAAGACAAGGCTCTGGGGAGATGTTATAGCACCTTCCAGTACCTGAAAGACAGCTTCAGCTGGGTGCCTCCTGAGAGAGATCCTAGAACAAAGAAGTCCCTGGTTCTATACCTTCACAATCTATGAACTCATTCTCCATGGGCTTTTACACTGTCACAACCTATGAACTCATTCTGCACATGCTTTTTATGCACCCTGCATATGCCTTTTGGTCCCATATGACTTCTGATGTGGGGCCCACTAGTTCTTTATAGAATTCTTTATGCGTTGCTACTTCTATCTGCACAGATTGCAGCTTCAGTTGACAGTTGCAGCTTCTTAATCTTTCAGTTTGCACTTGTCTTACAGGCTCCCTTCACACAATTAAGTAACAGTTAAAGAATAGTTCAACTTCCCAAGGTGCAAGTTTGTAGTTTGCAGCCTAAGGTTCTGGCAATAGTCAGTTTAAAAAAAATGAGAATACAGTTAAAAAAATTCATCTAACTAAATTTGTTTTCAACAGCTGACTGGAAATACGTGCTCTCTTGTATTGATTTCTTCATACAGGTGAAGTTTGGTGAAGTTTATATATTGGGGACAGGTTAAAACTTCCAGAAGAAGCCAGGAGCGGATGATCAGTTTGGTTTCTTACAGACTTCTGTGTTTTTCTGAAGTGTTTAGATACAAGATAGGATAGGGAGCTATCCAGGAATTTGCTGGACAAAAAAAGTCCACTGGAATACATTTCTTGAAATGACAACAGAAAATCCAACTCCACTAATTATTTTTTCCCAATTTTTTTAATGCAGCAGTTTGAAATTGGTTGCTATATGCATTATTATGTATAGATATATATGGGCATATAGGCTTATCTATATACACAGAGCGCTCAGAGAATTTCAAATCTTAGAAGCAGGAAGAGATTAAAAGCTTTCTTTAACATAATTTCATTAAATGATGAAGCAGAAATACTAATTATAAAATCTAATTTTCACTGCTGATCTTCAGAAACATGACAAAAGACAATGTAATCTCCATGGTGATTGTTGGAGCTGGAGACAAAACCACTGAAGATCAGCCAAAGGTATTTAATCTGACATTTACACCATTCCCTAATTTTTTTTTTTGTTTAATGATCAAAAGTAAGACAGATTTTGAAATCTGATAAACATAAAGGAAAAAACCCAACAAAACTCATGATTTCTCATGTTAGATATGAAGATGGTGACACATGCAACCTAAAATCTCCCATGCCTACTTGCTCTTCTCCACATCTTATATACTACCTTCCTACCACTGAAGGTGAAAGATAAAAAAAAAGTCAAGGCACAAAAATACGAGAAATAAGTAAACAAAATGAAGAATACTGAAAAAATTAGAATTTACTTTTTCTTCCCCTGTCTCATCTGTATCCAAAAAAGACTGGTAGGAAGCGCCTCACCTGACAAGGGGAGCACAACTGAGATAATGTAACCAATATCAGTATTCAGTTTGAAATTACTTTCTCACAGAACAAACATCCATTGAAACCCAGTCTGGATTTGAAATGGAGAAATATTTTTGTGCTTTAGCATGCTTCACTAACCTCCACTTGAAGTGAATGGGGAAAAAATCACTAACACCAGGCTGGAAGGAAACCTCAAGGACCAACCTTTCTTAGCAAAAGCACAGTCTAAACAAGATGGCCGAGCACTGTCCAGCTCAATCTGAATGCTGCAGAATCCAACAATTCCCTGGGGAGATCAGTATAGGAAAGTTGCTGATGATGTTGCTCTCATTGTGAAACATTTTCCTCTTGTGTTCAATGGAATGCCCCCAGCAGTAATTTTTATCCATCACCTCTCATCTTTCACATGTGACTTCTTGTAAAAATTGAATCTCCCTCTTCTCTGTAGCCACCTTTTAGAGGCTGGAACACGGAATTAAGGTCTTTCCTAAGACTTCATTTCTCAAATCTGAACAAACACAGTTTCCTTAGTCATTCCTCACATGGCAGGCTTCCCAGGTCTTTGATTTCTTTGTGGCCCTTCTCTGGATCCTCTCCAGCTTGTCCACATCTTTTTTGTACAGCAAGGATCAAAAGTGAACGCTGTGTTAATTCTAGAGACTGGAAGACACCATCTTGCGACAACCACTACAAATGTGGAAATTAGCTCCCACCACAACTACTTGGATGCTTTTGCTCTGAGCAGCATACAAAACATGGAATGATTTCTATCCCTATCTGATGGACATCAGACAGGGATACTGACAGACACTCAGCTATTTCCCCGAGTCTAAAATTCACAGACCCTGCTTCTACCTCTGTTCATCCAGTCTATAAAGGCATTCACTTCCACTATCTCTTCCATTACTCCTGTTGCACATATTCTTTGTACACATATAGTATGCTCTTCTCTTGCATACAAAGCTGTTAGGAAAAGAGAGCACCTGGAATTGTGAGTATATCCTCATGTACCTAGGTACATTCCTTCAAATGTATGTAATTACAGAATAAATACTCATATGTTCAGCATCCACAAGATAGAGAGGAAGGGAATTAACACGTAAAGGTTTATTATTACTGTACTCTTAGCTTTATTTTTTCTGTCTCGCTCTTATCAATAAAACCTGTGGAAGTTCTTTACCTCTGCAGAGAAGTGTTCATTCAGTGGACAATTTTTACTTATTTGTAAACATGCCACAGATTATTAACTGAATCACAGTGCATCACAGATCTGACCATTGACTTAAGACTTCCTCCATCCTCCCAGCTTTCTGAGTGACATCTCTAATGAACAATTTGAATTTTTTATCCAAGCACATCTGACTGTTCAAAGCCAGATAATCTTAGCCATATGCTTCCATTCTCCTTTTCCCACAAAGCTGCATTTTAGAATAAGCACAGAAGTAATTAAAGAAGTCAGAGTAGCTCAAGATTACATTTTTTTAAAGATCTACTTTCTTTATGACTTATGGTCAATACAAAGCAATTTTGAAAGTCTTCAAGCTTCATAAAACTAAATCTAACATAATTCCTGATATATTGACCTAGGAGAAAATAATTTTGGAGACTTGCTTAACATTGTTGCTAGCTGTAAATATTCTGCCTTAAACAGCTGATCCAAGGAATACCCAAAACCAAGGTTCCTCCACACTGAATTTTAAAATGGTATGAATCCTTACTGTTCCATTGCTGTGAGAGTCTGGTCTCCCTGCCCCTACTATTTCACACAATCTTGCTCAAGTTATAACCAGTGACAGTTGTAACGGATCCATGTGGTCATGAAGACTGCATCCAGCTCTTAAGTAGGTTTTGGGGGAGACGGATAACAGAACCCAAGGGCTGCTATGAGCAATGCACCCCCCTAACCATAGTGCTAATAAAGATTTGACTCAAGCCAAGTTTGGAAAAAACTAACTTCCATAATCAGTATGCAAATACAGCCATAAACCAATCATCTTACTTCTTAAACAGTGCACAGCCCAGGGTCCCTTGAGCTCTCTCACACAGCAATGGGCTGCACAGCATGACCTCCCTTAGCGAAGGGACACATCTCAGGTTTACTCCTTGAGGCAGAGAAATTCCTTGTCACAACAGATTTTCAGTAATTGACACTAAACTTTGAAATCTTAGCTAAGTGATAGAAAGGACTGATTGTGCACATGTAGTCCTTTAGATGTATATCACTGCCAAAAGCTGGGACTAAGTCTGGATCCACACATACCAAAATACCCCTCAGGAAGGAGTCCAGAATGCAATGGGGCCCTTTCCGAACCTCATGAGGGGGTTCAGAAACGGGGGCCTTCTTTACGGCTTTTCCTGACCATGTCCTCTAGCTGTAATCAAATGTACCCTGCCATCCAATCTTGTTAAACCACTTTACTACCAAACTGCATTTTCTACGCAATTTTGTTAAAATGCTGGTTTATATCAATTAACATGAGCTTCCTCTCTCTCATGAGTGAATTCTGTTGCTCTATCTATGGCATTGCAAATACTCCAATATGAACACCCCCTAACAGCACTACCAGATTTGTCATAAGACTGCATTTTAAAAATACAGAAATTATATTGACAGACCATAACCAGCCACAGATTTTGATAATATTGCACAAGATCTTCACTATCAAAAGCAGCCACTGAAAAATACAGTATGAATTTACTATCCCATTTCTTGTATTCCTCCCCACATAAGAAAAGGAAAGTACAAAGTATATTGAAACTATATGAATTAGAGGCATAAAACAACTGTTTCTTTGACATACATTTGTCCTTTCACTACTGCACCACTATTCAAAGCCTGAGGACTGTTATTTAAACACGTTTTCCTTATTCTGAACATCATTTTCATTAACTGAAACAGAAATCAAAAGCAAAATCCTGGATAAGGGTGCCACACCCATAAGCTCCAAAGCTAGTGAAATGCAGAAAACCACAAGGACAGACTATCAGAAGTCCATAAAAAACAGGAAAAAGAAGTTGGTAAAAACAGGAAAAAAACTCAGTTCTGTTTTGGTCCTCTTCTAGAGGGCCACTCTTCCTTAACAAGTCAAAGCTCTCTGAAATCAACATTGCAAATGCATCCTCCAAGTACTTAATGGAACTATTTATTCTTACACATCTCCCACTACCTGTAGCTAGCCCATTATACATTCTACAACATCAGTCTCAATTCTGAAAATAAAACTTCACAAATCGAAGATTAAAAACATGATTAAGAAATAAACGTGCTTACTGTTCTTGAATCAGAGAATGGATTGTACTCATCAAGCCCTGGAGGAACATTTCTTGTCACTTGTGTAACAGAAGGATCCTAGAAGAGGAAACAGTTGTGTAAATCTGTGC
>WAAE01020933.1:11309-31451 GCA_013400495.1 Nicator chloris
TACACACACATATATATATATACTGTAAACACAGTATAACAGAAACCCCATCTGTCATGTACTTGATTTATAAGGAAAAAAGCTCTGATCAGAGAAGGGAAAAAAAATCTCTAGCCTGCTATGTTGACAAGCCATGGACTCCACACTCATACGCTTGAAGAGCACAAGAGAAGAAAAAGAGCCTTCTGTAAGCCTTGGACTTCCCTACCCAGAAGTACATCCAACCCCATCAAGAAGAGAGAAAGCATTTCATAAAAATTAGGCTGAACAAACGGGGTCCCATAATGCCAAAAGCAGTTCTGATTCAGCTTCTGCCTGAACTAGTAAAATTAAGGAAAAAAGTTTAATTTTTTCTATCTCAACAAATTACACAGCAAGAAAGACTGCTCGAGACTTAGCTTGACAAAACGATTTCAGGAATGAAACATTCTTCTGTGCTACAGACAAGCAGGCTTTGTTCTAGAGAACAGAATTGCCCATCACAATGTGCCATACCAACTTAGTTTGGAAAAACCTGTACTTATTCCATGTGATGTCTGGTTCTACCACATTGTTTCTGTGCCTTAAAGTTTTTGAATTTTCAGAATGTAACAATGGATAAAAGGTAGGCCTTCTTGAAAATTAGTAAATCCGTTTATTCAATACTGTTGGTTACATTTATATTTACATAAATGTACAAAGGTACAATATTTTATACATACACCAAACACAAAAAAGAGCGATACATATACTATTTACTTATTTTATAACTATTATGTTTAGACATAGATATTTTCTCATTTCCAACAGTCTAGTTCAACATTAGAAAACAAACCGGAGTTGATAAAGACTGAGAAAAAAATAAATATATATTTATATATATTTACATTCATCTTCCCGTTCAAGACAGATACATTTTAAACCTTTACATGTGATGTAAAGAATAACACGAAGACCTTGCACAGGTTTGTTAAGCAGAAAAGGAAGGTCAAAGAAGTTCACCCTTGATAACGCAGCTGGTAACAATGGAACACTGGTAACAATGAAGGAAGAGAAGGTTGAAGTATTCAACATTATTGCCTTAGTCTTCACAGGCAGCCTCTCTTCCCACACCTCTGAAGGTGGGAAGCCACTGTAAGAGATCAGGTTCATGACCACGTGAGGAACTGGAATTTACCTAGGTCTGTTAGACCTGACAAGATGCATCCTAGAGTCCTGAAGGAATTGGCTGATNGATCCTAGAAGAGGAAACAGTTGTGTAAATCTGTGCACATGCATATCATCAAGAAGTCGACATCGGTATCATTATATGATATAAAAGTCAGATTTTCTTTCAAAGTAAAAAAGGTTTGTTTTCACTAAAGAAGTCTGTAAAATCCGCCTCTTTGTCTCCAAACTAACACAATTTCATTCTGAGCTTCTNCAGCACAGGAAAGACATGGACATGCTGGAGTGAGTCCAGTGGAGGCCACAAAGATGGTCAGAGGGATGGAACACCTCCCCTAGGAAGATGGGCTGAGAGAATTGGGGTTTTTCAGCCTAGAAAAGACAAGGCTTAAGGGTAACCTAATTGTGGCCTTCCAGTACCTGAAGGGAGCATACAAGAAAGACAGTGAGAGACTTTTACAAGAGCATGAAGTGACAGGAATAGGCACATGGATTCAAACTCAAAGAGATTAGGTTTAGATTAGGTATTGCAAAGAAATTCTTTACTGTGAGGGTGGTGAGGCACTGGAACAGGTTGCCCAAGAAGTTGTGGATGCCCTATCCCTGGAAGTGTTTAAGGCCAGGCTGGACGAAGCTCTGGGCAACCTGGTCTAGTGGAAGGTGCCCCTGCCTATGGCTGGAGGCATGGAACTAGATGATCTTTAAGGTCTTTCCACCCCAAGCTGTTCTGTGATTCTATTACATAAATATATTAAAAAAATACAGTAAGTGACTTATCTACACTTAAGTAAACACAGAAATTATTAAGCTAAATAAAATAAAAATCCAATTTAAATGCAGAATCTACTTTCTTAGAATCAGCATCTATTATGGCCTTAGCTTAGTCTTGTTAGCAGGAACTTTAGCTGCAGATGCAGGAAAAGGACTTTCTCAATGGCTGCAGTCAACTTATTTACAGCTAGAAAAAAAACCAGGGCAGAACACCTATCAGTTCTAAAATCCTAAGGGACAGAGCAAATGAGAACAAGTCTGTTTTTTCCAATAGCTATACTCACAAAATTGTTCAAATGAGGCAATTTAAAATGTTCACTACAAAAAGCTTAAGAAAAATCATTGCCTCAAAAATGAAAAAATTGTATGTAGATAAGCATACTTAAAACACCCTCTGGTCACAAACCACACTTCATTAAAGAATACGTTTAGTTGCAAAGCAGTATTTCAATGGTCACTGAACAAGAATCATCCTTTCTAAAGATGTATGCAAAACAATGTTAAATGCAATTCAACATCAGGTTTCTTATATTAGACATATCTTTAATTAGTTGTTTCAAAATAGCCATGCTGGTGAGTCTCCCTCACAAGCCTGTCATAGTTACCATGCTAGACTCAAAAACATCGTTACAACTAAAATATCAATCAGGTCTTGCATAGACTGGTAAACTAATTATTAGTTACCATGTTCTTTGCTAAAACGGCTATCACAAAATACTGTGCAGATGAACAACAAAAAAGAGGGAAAACATGGTGTGGTGAGTCTGTTTCTTGTCAAAATTCAACCAGGAATTACTTGAAATGTTGAATAGAAAAGTACATTAAAATATGGGAATAATTAAATACAACATTTGAACTACACACTGGTTTACTAGACTCATCAGGACAAGATCAAAAAAGACGAAGTTAAAACAAAGTTAATATAAATAAGACAATTTCCTAACTCAGTATACAGAATAGCAGAAAGCTGTATACATCTGAAAACTTCTCTTACTGTCGTATGTCTACTGTGCCAGCAGCAAAGCCCCCAAACTAGTTGCTCACTCACTGCTCTCTGCAGTGGGATATGGGAGAACCAAAAATGTAAAAAGCAAATAAAACTTGTGGTTGTTAAGAAGAAAGACAGTTTAAATGTGGGAGGGGAGAGGGGAAGGTAGAGGCAAAAAAAACCCACAAAAAAACAAAACTAAAAACCAACGGCAACAAAACCCCACAAGTCATGCAAAGGCAATTGCTCACCACCTACCACGAATATACACATGCCCATTCAGCTTCCGAGCAACGGTTGTTTGGAACAGCTCTCCCCACTACTACACCATTGCCAGTAATGCTGCCAAGCACCATACTATGCAGCATGCAGGATCCCTCTGGTCAGCTGGGGTCAGAGCCCCTGCCTGTGTCCCCTCCCAGCCTGCTGCCCAAGTCTATTCCCTGAGGGGCAGCAAGAGTGTGAAACAAAGGTGGTCTTGTTGTTGTGCAAGCACTGCACAGCAACGTGCAAGCATATCAGTGACTTCCTAGCACTGTTTTGGATGCAAACCTGAAACACAGCACATTGGAATGCTATGAAAAAAATTAAGTCCATCCTAGTCAGACCTAGTACACTTATTCCAGTCTTTACATGTTAGTGTCAATTAGCAGAGCATAAAACACTTTGTTCATGCTTTCAGTATGATACCCCTTTCAAAAATGCTCTCATGTAATTCCCTCTTTCACAGAAAAATGTTCAAGTATAGACATATGTGCGATTTGTGACCGCTAACCATCAGCCACACAGTGAAACGGTAGGTCTAATTAATATTACTTGAATAGCACTTAGGATTTTAGGATTGAATTTGTTTTTGAAGAATGAACTACTAACCAACTGTGCCTGCAGATCATAAATTCAGTTACTTGAATAACTAAAATATCAGACTCATGAGACACCCACTGAACAGCAGCCATTTCCAAAAAGCCTTAAATAATGGTCAAGTCAAATTCAGAAGAGCAACCTATATTCAGAAATACAACATGCAAACAAAAATAAATATCTGATGAAAGAAAGACTTTTCTTCTCAGTTTTAGAGAAGACGACGGTCAAAAAGTCCTCAGATCTCTTTGTACATCTACTGTGACATTCCAACACTGACGAAAGAACACATGGTGAGACAACCAGGTGCACTAGAGTAGCAGCCTTAGCGCTTAAAAGTAAGTTCAACACTTAAATAGACGCAGTGATTAGAGCAAGAAGCCCTTTATCAAAAGTCCATTCCCATTTTGAATTAACTGCTACACCTCTGCCAAACATTGCTACTGTTTGCTAAAGTAGCAGCAGCTCTAAAAAAACCCTGAATCATCCAGACGACATTCAATAATACCTCTATTCAAGTGAAGTTTCATTACTCAGTAAAGGAAGAAAATTACGGTTGTATTGAAATACACAAATTGAACTCCGCCACTGCAAGTAGCATTCAAATTTTGCATTCAGGAAACTTGAATTACACAGTCTGGACTTCAATAGAAGTTTGTGACACAGTAAGACTCAGGGAAAGGTAAACCAGTCATCACAGGAAAAGAGGAATGTTACAGCTGAAGGAGGCAAGTACCAGCCTGGAAATTCATATATCTCCCATAACTCATTCATTGCCAGAACTATCGTCAGCTCTTTCATAGTCAGGATGCCCAGGCATAGGCACTGTTCTGACTGTTCTGAACACCTACAGTGCATCAAATGACTGATACCAAAAGGAGCTACACTTCATATTTCACAACACTACTTACAATATTTCTGAAGAGATTAGACCTTACATCCCACAAAACACAAAGAATTGTTTTGAATCATTTACCTTACACTCATTGCATCTCATTTTAAAAATGGAGTAAATGCCAACTCATTTAAATACAGTGATGAAAACTGTGAAGCACTCACATTAACTGCTGCAGAATAAAAAAAAAAAAAAAATTTAGAAATTGTCCAGGGTTTGAATAATGAATACAAAACAATAAGTGTTGTGCAGGATGACATACTTAGAAGAGTCATTTAAATGAATGCTATCAAATTTCTATGTTGCGTGACATGCATATTCTACTCGTTAAAAACAGTTAAAACGAACATTCCACAGAAATAAGTGAATCTATGCTGTAATAATTTATTCTCCATACCTGATATTCCAACCAGCCTTATCTCACCCAAACTTCTGCCAGTTCAAACGCAGAGCTTCTGATCTTTTTATTTAACCATTAGTTATACAATCACAGAACAGAATTAAAAACACTATTTTTCATATCCAGCTATTGTAGCTATTGGTGCATTTAAGTCACACAGTCATTTCAAATGACATTTTCAAGATCTGAATTAGTTTAGGAGACTGAAGTTCTAAGAAAGTAGCACAACTTAATTTAGCCATTTTCCATCTAAATCTTTCTTTTTACCCGCTTCTTGCAGTCTCTCTCCTGTAATGTCAATCTCAAAAGGAAATACTAACATACTTCTTTTAATCCCAACAAGACATGTATAAGCAGCAACCCATTTTTTATGCCAAGAATGGAAAAGTCAGAAAAAACAACCCAACAAACAGTAACAAAAACTGACAAACACAGAAAAAACAACACATTTATATTTCATACAGGCAAGAGCATCTATAGAACTATTAAAAACATCTTCTGTGCCAAACTAACAAATTATGCTCACATCACTCAGATATAGATAGAAGTAAATAACACCCAGTTATCACAGAGGGCATACAAATACGATTAACTACAAACAAGAATGTTTAAAACAGAGCAGAATAATCCATTCTACATAAGCTTTTTAAAAAACAAAATTGAAGGGAATAGACCTCTGTTTCTAGGAGACCAAAACTAGTCATCAGCTACCAGTTTCACTAACACAAAAGACACTACCAAATTAAAGACTGAAGAAGTAAATACATCTGTTACAATGCTTGGTATTACTGTTCACTGGATATGGGTCCAGAGCTGTTCTAGCACCAGTAAAATATTTCTGTAAAATACATAATGTAGTAATAATCTGAAAAACTCCATCAGCTAAGCTTACATTGTTAGTTGTGATTTTGATTTAAGGGAATATAGTGAACTAGGAATAAGCCTCTCCAAACTGTTGTTCATGTTGCTGAAAAAAACTTCTCACTTTGAGGGATACCAACTCTTCTACCAAAAAGACAAAAGCATTTTCTGCACACAACACTTTTTCACTTTAGTCCCAAGGACTAGCAGGGAAGTAAAAGCAGTATTTTATTACAGAGGTCAGGAAATGGGGTTTATAAACACTAAACACTGATTTGGATAGAGATTATAATGCTTTTACAACACAGCAGTTGAAAACAATTTCAAATAAAAATCACTTAAGCTACACAGAACCTAAAAAATAGTTGGAAAGTAAGATTTAAGCAACAACTCATCCTGAAGTTTTGTGGATTTTGATTTTGGGGGTGGGAAGAGGTTATAGTAATAGTAACAGTTGTACTTCCTGCTGTCTGTTAAGTGACTCCCTAAGATAACACGACTAGGTGAGAAAATAAGCAAAAATGCAACACAAAATGCCTGAAACTGCTGGTCTTTTTTGATTTCTTGACCAAAGAGAAAATTATCTACCACACTTTCCATAAACAGGTTCTGGAGTGTTTCTTAGTCTCATAAGACTGCTGGATTAAGCCCCTGAACTTGCCATTCACACGTGTTGAATAAACATTTGGAAAAAAATTCTGGACTAAAAATAATAAAAATACCCAAGTAGCGACATAAGAGTTCTTTTGTAAGTCCAAGTTTTTCAAGTTTAACATATTGATCACATATTAGCCATTTTCCCAATGCCTCATCAAACGAAGTTCAAGTAGCTTTTTTCCCATGCTGCCTGAACATCATTATTAAATAGGATAATGCAAAAGTAGCCCACTGGGTTTTCTTATGATTGTGTTTTGAATGCTGCCTGTTATACGTCACATTCATCACATGAAAGCAGAGCTGTGAAAGCTTCTGAGAAACTGAGCAAGGCAAGGTACCCATCTCTGAAACCTAAGAGAACTTCAGAGGCTGACAAGGCCAAATTTGTTCTAAAGTTTGCACCAGCCTCATCTTGCAATAGAGTACTGGATGCCTCACAAAGTATCACCTCCATCTCATAGCTGTTCTTAAATCATTCTCCTTTCCCAGCTCTGATATGTGTATGTTTCTCTTTGTAATATTGAATCTCATTATACACTGCAATAATAACACTAGGTAATATATACTAACACTTCAGTGAAAATCTAGAGACAAAACCACAGCTATAAGATACTAACTATTAAAACACTTCACATTTTTAACAGATTACAGTGCAGTTACAGCACTGGTGAAGTGTACTCTTGAGAGCCAAGTTCCATGTAGGACAGCTAAAGGACAATTGTCTTGGGTTGCAATGCAAGATGTAACCAAAAGTGTGTATTCTACTCCCATCTGTTGAAACCAGTTGGGGAGGTGTTTTTTCTCTTCTATGACCAATTCCTGGTGACTCTGGGGGGGAGGGGTCAGGTGTCTTCTGTTAATGGCCCAGCTGTTAAAAGCAGGTGGGGCAGTGTTCTTTATCTCTTCCACTACCCATCCTCCCTCCAGGGGGATATCTTCTTTTAATGGGCCATTGAGGCTCACTGCATGACTGATAAAATAACATCATCCCATTGGGAAATGCTCTACCCAGCAGGAGGAACCAAGCATTCCTACCTGGATAAAACCTGAGATTCAGAACACCAGGACAGCCGGTTTCCACTGGATTCCCAGAGGAAGACCAGACCCATCTCACCGCCTTCAGAGGAAACCTACACCCTTCTACTGGATCATCTCTGCTTCAACAGAGCCACATCTGTCACTCCGGGACTTAAGTGGACTGCTACCAACACCCTGACCAACAGGGTGTCAGGTTGTATTCTGACTCTGTCAGTATTTTGTTGTTGTTGTTGTTTGGGGGCTTTTGCTGTTTGTTTTTGGTTTTTTTTACTACTACATTTTTATTTTTAATATTCCTACTAGAGAACGGTTATTTCTATTCCCACATCTTTGTCTGAAAGCCCCTTAATTTCAAAATTATAATAATTTGGAGGGAGAGGGGTTTACATTCTCCATTCCAAGGGAGGCTCTGGCTTTCCCTGGCAGACACCTGTCTTTCCAAACCAAAACAAGAATCCATTACCACAATGTTCAGCTTTAAGTTAGAGGTATCTATAATTTTTGAAGACATGAAGGGAAACCAGATAGTAGAAGTCAGAAAGAATACCTGTACTTTATGTCCTTTACTACCTTTAAGACAGGCAACTGAAATCAGTGTATTTTTTAGTCACATACAGGAATTAAAACTCAATTATGCATAGAGGCATGTGACAGAAACTGCTTCTTCTAAAGCTGCACAAACATTTTATGTAATATGGGTCCCAATTCTTGAAAAAAAAAAAGCAGGATTTCTCTTTCTTCCTCTAAGTTTCTATCACTTTATCTTCACTTCAGAAACCATGTTATAAACTGTATAGATTCTGCTGCCACAGAAGGTAGCAGTCATTTGCACAACCACTTTCAGTATCAAAACTCCAGGTTGTATTTCCTACCAGACAGGAGATTAATTTGTGCTCATGTGAGTTAAGATTAAGTGTAATATCCAACTTATAACTGGAATTACTTCTGTTCTTAGCTCTAGTGCATCAAATAATCCTGTGACTTCAGTGGGAGCAATTCAGTGACATTTTTGGGTATCTCAGAGTAT
This sequence comes from Nicator chloris, assembly GCA_013400495.1. Taxonomy (NCBI): domain Eukaryota; kingdom Metazoa; phylum Chordata; class Aves; order Passeriformes; family Pycnonotidae; genus Nicator; species Nicator chloris. The sequence continues at coordinate 19,954 of WAAE01020933.1, forward strand.
CTCAGCCATCCAAACAAGAATGTCAGAACTACGTAAGATCTGCGTCTTCTTGGAGCAACAATTCAAAGGTAACCACAGTTTGGATCCGTAATCCAACTCAAAGAAACTACTCAAATATTTAACATTACATACATTTGAGGTCTGCTCTGCTTGTGTCCTCCCAATCTGATCAAGAAAAATCTTTCCATCACATACTGATTTGGCTTTTCCCTGAAGGTCACCATTCACAATTGAACAGAAATGTATCTTAGTTTTCAGGCCTATCATAATTTCTATGGTGCATGCATCTGCTCAGAGCTAAACACATCAGATTAACTGACCCAACAGAATTTATCGCATAACTCAGTCTTTTCTATAGTTCTCATTCTACAGCCACCAAAAAACAACTGTTTCATACGTTTGGTTATTTAGTCAGTTTTCAAACCTTTTGCTGTCTGTCAACTAAGACCCAAAGGCCTATGAAATTCACAGCTCTACCTATAAAAATTTCTCACTTGAAAAAAAACCAAAGAACACAGAACCTACAAATTTTACTGTAAATGAACTGCTGACTGTTTCAGAGTAAATGATACTTACACTGAATTTTGAGACCACTATTTCAGAACCTTTGTAACCGTATCACCTCCCAAGACAGAAGACTACAACTATCACCTATCCTATGACACAAAAAAAAAAATCCATCACAAGAAGACAGCTACATTAGAAATGTGCCTTTGTTTTGTCATACAAAATTTATTTCACTCTACCCTATTTAAGACAGACTGTCAGGATCTCAAGAATTCCCAAACTTCTCCTAAGTGGTCAGACTCCCGTTCCTTCCTAACACCTTACCTGGTCATCAGCAGACTGTTGGCTGATCCTGTTTTCTTTCACTGGACGTGATCCTGACTCTGGTTTGGCTTTTTAACTTGAGCTTAGATCTGCCCAAGAGCCTCTCTATAGATTTTCCTAGTACTGAATGCAGTTACCATCACCACATCTGCTCTGCTCACCCTGTTTAGATGCTGTGGGATTGCAACATTTGTAAGTGAGAACTTTACCAAGTATGAATTCAGACTCACAAGCTATGACTAGTCCTTTTTAGTAAACGAAATTAATAGATTACTAACCTGCTTCCAATCATGATACCTGAGGTAACACCGTGTACTTCTTCACACTACTGATACATCATATTGTAAAAGGATTCTCACATCTTGATTTGTATGGTACATGGATGCATTTTCTTCTGCACAACTTTAATGTTATAAAAAGCTTGTAAATGTTATATCACTTACCTGTTTCAGTATCCTCTGTCTTTCAAAAAAAACCATCTTTTGGCTTTGTTGGTACAGCATTCAGAGGACACTTATTTAGAGAAGAAAACTATGACTTCAAAAGCATATCTGAGTCTGGATTCAGCTCCAGTTTGTTGCTTTTTTTAAAGCAATAACTAAAAAAAAAGCAGCAAAGGTTAGGTAGCCACTTGTCTCAAAATCCACAGCACTTTATGATCAAGCCAGGTAAGCTAATTTCAGTTTTTCCAGCAGATAATTTATTTTTAGACTTATGAATCTATAACTACCCCAAATACTAAGCATTTGACGTTTATGTTTTACCTTTATCTTTCCAGAGAACATTTTCATTTGATTCAACATCAAGCAAGAAGCTCTACTCTAATCTTTTTATTAAAAGGCACAAGAACAGTCACAGGAAACCTCCCACGTAGATCACAAACAGCTAGTAAAACCAGAATGTTTAAGAAAAAAATGAATTTCTCTTTAGACCTTGGCAGCAACTCTTCCACCTGATGCCTTCCCACCCCTTCTCTGCCATACTACTTTGTGATTTTACATTAGTACAGGAAGCAGCTTCAAAAGCAAGAAAAACACCTAATCACATCATACATAAAAATATCAAGCAAAGACAAAAATATGAGTACATAAGGATACAGTGTTTAGACAATATGACTTAGGCTGTCAGGGTCCATCTGGAAATACTGGTTCTGTGCATAAAGTATTTTAAAACACACAGACAAAACTTTAATACATACATGCATTACCCAGTAATTTCAAAGCTGTTCTGCCAACAAGATGGCCATCAAGCTTTAGCTTATATGTGAGGCCTTTTGGCCCTTCAAGTTAAATGCACGGATAAGCAAAGGTATGCAAGATTACCTTTTACGGGCGGTAGAATGTGATGGAAGTTAGCAAAGACTGAAGGAAGAGAAAAAAAACACTGAAAAAGGAGAAGTACACAGCTTTCCTGAACCATCTTCTGCAAAGGAAGAAATCCAAACGGAGAGCTTCAAGTTACAGAGAAGCTGTTATACAGTCCTTTTATCATGATGCACTGCAGATGAGAAACAGAGTATGGATTCTGCCCAAGAGTTACAATAGAAGTCTTTCCCTAAAGAGAAACTGGAATAAGCTTTTGCACTTTAAGCAGTATCTTCAAACTGGAAGCATAATTCAGGTGCGTGCCTAGTTTAGGTCTCACAACACTACACAGGACCAGTTACACGTCCTGATGAGCAGTGCAGAGGCAGCTATTTTGCGTCTAATACCCCTTACTGTCCTGGATTTTGCTAGATGTTATTCGATTAACTACTACAAGAAGGATGGAAGTAGGAGGAAAAGCATAATGTATTTCTGTTGGTGAAGACACATCCTAGAATGGCACCTTTTCAGTGCTTGGTGCCAAAAAGAACAGTGCTCACTGACGTTGGTACCAGCCCAAACTATTGTTGACAGCAGACTCAAAACGAGAACTTGTGTTCACCTGGAAGGTCATTGCACTGCATACAAGTGAAAACAGATCCTAGCCTAAGGAATTCTAGCCTAATGAATACTATCGTCTATCTTTTATGACCATAAAAACTAAACTAATGATTCAGACTGACTTTAATGAACAAATGTTAGGAACATTATGCTTCCAGCATCTGTGTGGACAGAAGTATGCTTGGCTTGAAATGCGACAGCTCAATTTTTAAAAAGTTTAATTATTCCAGCTAACATTCTAAACTGACTGCCATATACTATCCGTGTGCCTTGAAGTGCCTGCAAGAAGTTCAGCATTATCAAAGTAGGTAGCTTCAGAAGTTAGGTGAATTGGATTCAAATAACAAAGAAAAAAACAGGAGGGGAAGCATCCAGGGACGTCAGTTCGTTTTGACAGCCGAAGCCAGTGAGTGAAGAAAGAATTCATAGCCGTATGACAAGTCAACAGTACAAAACCTAAAAGATTATCGTACGTTACAACAAAGCAGTTTGAGATGCAGCCCAGAACTCATGCCCAGCCACTGATACCCTGATTACTTTAGACATAAGGTAAGGGAACTAGTAAGCTTGAAGGGGGTGGGAGGAGGCTAGAGAAGGGTAAATTCACTAGTTCATTAAGTTTAACTATTTGGCTCAATAGGACGAAAGAAATAAAGACTGTAGTAGTGTTACCTCTAGCACAAAGCTAGAGTTAAAATAAAAAAACCCCAAACTTTTCTTTTTTCCTATCGAAATGATGCATCTGAAATACGACTTGTTATTTTAGCTACAGAAGGAAACACGGAGCCCTGAAGTTGTGAAACGCTGCATATCCCCCGCATCCTACCCCCACTTCCACTCCGGGCCTCCGTAGCCCGCTGAGGGCAGAGACCCCGGCCCGCAGCTCCACAGGGCCCCTCCCACCTTCCTTCCTTATTCCCTTCCCCCTTTCCTTTCCTCCTTCCTTGTTTGCTTCCTCTCGCGGGAAGCCCGAGGCTCGCCGCAGACCGACACCGAGGAAACCTCACAGCCCCCTCACCTTGAAAGGGTTGTTGAGGTCCGGGTCGGCGAAGGGGTTGCTGTCGAAGTCCGACATGGCGGGGGCAGGCGGGCGCTGCGGGCCCCGGGCTCTGCCTCTGCGGCGGCGCCCCGACAGTGCCCGGTGCAGGTGTCTCCCCCGCCGCTGTCACGACTCGTGTCACGGCTCCTGTCACAGCTCCTGTCACGGCCACTCTCGCGGCCCGGGCCGAGCCCGCCCCGCTGCACCGATCAGCCACGGACCGCCCAAAATGGCCGCCCCGGAAGTGAAGTTACGGGTGGGATGGCGCTAGGAGGGAGAAAGGGATGAAGGCGGCGCGGCTGCTCCAGGGGCGGGGGGAGAAGAGCTCATCTCTGAGCCGGGCCGCTCCCGGGGCGGGGCGAGAGGAGCGAGGGGCGAGGACTGTGAGAAGAGCCGGTTCCCTGGGTGGCTGTGGGCTGGGCATAAGCTCTTGGTGGGAGGGCTTGCAGTTCCTGGTGCTCGCAGCTGCTCCTGTGGGGCAGAGGTGGCTGTTTGCCGCGCCTTCTGTAGTTAGCGTTGGCTGGGAGCCGGCGGGGAAAGAGGCCGAGGGCTCCCCGGCCGGGCAGCTGGGCGGACAGGGGCGGCCTCGCCCGGTGTGTACCCTCGTGTTCCGGCCCCAGCCGAGCCCGTGGGGCCTCCCCGCCCCTCCGCTCCCGCACCCTCGGGTCGGGACGGCCGGTCTGGTTTGGGGAGCGAAGTGGACGTGGGAAGGTAGTCAGAAAGCCTTACTGGGTAAAACACCAATTTCCTGTCTCGTTCCTACCTCCTGTTGGCATGGTAGATAGTTTACCCAGCTTGTGGCTGCTCAGGTGACTTGTACAAAGGTTATACAAGGACCGTAAGTAGGGGATGGGTTTGAATCATGGTCACAAAATCCCGCTTCTGTGGGAGGAAGCATTAAAAAGGCCTCTTGGAAGTATTCAAGCATTTCCAACAGTTCAAAAGATGACTCAGAAATGCTGACAGTGCAGTTTGAACATCCTGGTCCAAAAGATACAAATAAATGCAAAGGACCACCTTTAGTTCAGAGCTATGGTTGAAATGTGACATTCAATGCTACGAAAACAGTCTTCATTGATGCAACACTCTCAAAATCAGCAAATCCTGAATTTCTTTACATGCTTTCTAAAGAAATTATTTGAACTTGCATTTAAATCCAAAAAAAAATAAAAAAGAGGTTTGAGGCAGGTCAGACAAAATGAAATTGTTATGACAGTAAACCTGTTCTTTTTTGCTATTCAAATATGGGTGTTTTTTCCCCACGTAATAATCTAGACTGTGAAGCACACTAGTGTTAGCACTTCTATGATTTTTAATATTCCACATGTATCATTACTCTGATCTTTACGCTGACAGTCATTACAACTGAGCTGTTCTGTCAACAGGTCAGGAAGAATTCCGTATGTACATGAGAAATGATTTTGCATGGATCTGTAGAGAAAGCAATACTTGCTTCAAGGTCTGCTCTGATTTATGCAGAAGTTTCTCAGTTTTTGTGAAGTGCGGCTGTGCCTCATCCCAGAGCCCCTGCTCTATCGTGGATCGCCTCAGCTAGCTCCAGGCACTGCCACTGCAGGGGGTGCAGCCTCTACCGCCTGCCAGCTGGGCAAGGTCGGCTGATGCTGCAGCTCGAGAGGTCAGACTGATCGCCCTCCCTCTCAATCGGACGATAGCTTCTGCTGCCACTACCAGTAGAGAAAGGAGGCGGCACACTGGTCTCTTCAAATCCCGAGTTTATTGGGATAGCCCGAATGAACTACCACACTCGAGAGGGGAGAGAGTCAGAGAGCCTCGAACAGGGGAATGCAAGGGGTTTTAACTGGGGGGGGAGAGTAGGGGAGGGTCAGGTCCCGGTCCAATGGTTATGGGGTAGGGTGTGGTGAAAGGGATGAAGGATGTAGACAGTAACTAATTAACTGGGGATTGAGGAGGGACTGCCTCAGGCTGGCCAATCACTCGACGCCCCTCCGAGTACCTTCCAGACGAAGGGAAGAGGGCCGGGGTGACTGGCACAGCACTGAGGGGAGGAGGGATAGGAATGACAGGGAAGGTGCGGGAATAAAGGTGGGGTAACATAGGGATTGACATACCAAGGGGTGGGTATAACTGGGGAACAAACCAAACAACTCAGGGGGAGAAACAGGGTAAACCACCAAACAGAACACAACAGTGAAGTAGTCAGACAAAATGGAAATGGGACAAATCATAAAAGCTTATCTTCTAAGCAAAACACTTTCAACTTATTGGTTGCTATAAAGTGTAAAATACTTTTTAAAAAATTGAAAGGCAGCTGTTGCACAATCAACACAAGTACATTACAGTATTAGTCCCAATCATACGTATAACTCAGTTATGGTGACAGCACACGAAGTCATGTTGTTTTCCAATATTCACCCATGGCTATATATATCATGGCTCAATATATGTTGATATGTTCAGCCAAATGCTGTGTGCACTGACAACTGCGTATTTGTTTCTCTTTGAGCTAAACATGAATGAATGCATGCATGCATGAATGAATGAAGGTTTGGCTGAAAAGAATGTATTTTCCTGTATGGTTGCTGGTGCTTCAAATCACACATTTGACATTGTTACGTTTCTCTGATAATAATTAGTGCACAGTTACAGAGGAATAATCTCTCCTCTTGTATGGCTTTCAAGGCAATTATGAAACTGCAATGAGATGTTTTCTTTGGAAAGAATAGTATGTATTTTACAAAAACATCAGGCTAGCATCCAGTCAACCAGTGGGGTTCCACAGGGCTCTATCCTTTTCAACATTCTTGTTTACCTGGACACAGGATTTGAAGGAGTACTAAGTAAGTTTGCTGACAACATTCAGCTGGGAGGAGCTGTTGACTCCTTAGAGGGCAGGGAGGCTCTGCAGAGAGATCTCAACAAATTAGAGAGATGGACAATCACCAACCATGTAAAGTTTAACAAGGGCAGGTACTGGATTCTGCACAGGACAGACTGGGGAATGAGAGGCTGGAGAACAGCACTGTGAAAAGGGACCTGGGGGCCCTGGTCACTGGCAAGCTGAACATGAGCCAGCAGTGCCCTAGTAGCCAGCAGGGCCACCGATGTCCTGGGGGCATCAGGGGCAGCATCAGCTGGGTAAGGGAGGGGATTGTCCTGCTCTGCTCTGCTCTGCACTGGGGTGGCCTCACCTTGAGTGAGATATGGGGCTATGGGGGAGTGTCCAAAGGAGGGTATGAGGAGCTGTATGAGAGGAGAGGCTCAGGTTACTTGGTCTGTTCAGCCTGGAAGAGACTGAGGGGAGACCTCATTGCAGTCACAACTTCCTCATGAGGGGAAGAGGAGGGGTAATCACTGATCTCTTCTTTATTGTGACGAAGTGGCAGGACTCAAGGTAACACCATGAAGCTGAGTCAGGGGAGGTCTAGATTGGATATTAGAAGAAGATTCTTCACACAGGGAGAGGTTGGGCACTGGAACAGGCCCCCCAGGGAAGTGGTCACAGCCTGACAGAGTTCAAGAAGCATTTGGACAATGCTCTCATGCACATTATGTGACTCTTGCAGTGTCCTGCATAGGGCCAAAAGTTGGATTTTGATGATCCTTGTGGGTCCCTTCCAAAGTAGAGTGTTCTATGATTCTATGATTAAAAGGTAGAACTTTGGTAGCATGAAGGTGCTACCAACTTCTACTACAAGTGCTACCATTCCACTATAGGTGTTAACTTTGGGATGTACCAACTGACTGAAAGCTAATTGAAAATGAAAATTAATTTATCTATCCAGATAATTGTGTAGTTTGTACTATACATGAACCACATGGGCAAATAACTGGTCATCATTTGATGCTGATGGTTAACATCGTAATTTTCCTCATCTTCCAGAAGTAAAAATGCTTGAGAACAAAAGGTATGGAGAATGATGCTTTCTTGGTTTCAGATCAACTATAAACAGTTTGCAAAGTCTGAGTTAGAAAAAAGACATGATTAGCCAAGGATGCCCACCCTCAAAAAAACCCTCTCGACACTGTGCTTCCCAAATGGTAGAATTTAATTTTTTTTTTTAGAATAACCTACTTGCAGTTAACTGTTTCTAATTATGTTATGAGAAATAGCTCATAAATCCATCATTCTTATTTATAAAATGCTGGTACGTTTATTGAAAAATAACTCTTATGAGAGAATGGGTGATTTATTTTAGATATAAATGTCTTTCTTAACTGAAAATTCTCCAGCCTTCTTGAACTGGTTTAATTCAGTGCTTTTCAATAACTCTGAACCAGAGGCTTTCTTAGGAAACAAAACTATCTTAATCTGAGTTGACTTTTTCTTCAGAAAGAGGAGTTCAAGCTGCTTCTGTGAGTGCTGTACTTGGATATTTGTGTTTATGAAGTCTTGTGTAAGGAACTGACTTCATATTATTCTTTCAAATCCTGGTTATCTCCATTTTCTATGACTCGCAGGATTTGCAATGTTTATGCCGAACTCAGATGGTGGTGAGGAGCGCTGAGATCAGCTGACAAGAAAATACATCAGGTTTTTTCAGTCTAAAATGTTCAAGTGCTGAGTAGACCATCAAGTGATCTGTCTTGATCAGTAGTCTGTTCCAAAGAAATAGATCAGAGTTTCACACAGAATGGACCTTCAAATAATAAAACCAAGCTGTAACAAAGACCCTTAATTCTTTACCCCTAGCTCTTGTAAAGTGTTTCCTCTCATAAAGTGCAGCAATCTTTCCAGCATGAAATGCAAGCATGATGGTTTGAAGAAAGCAGGGATGATGAATGTCCATGTGCCACATGAGCACATAGCTAAGACTGCAGAAGTTGGGCAAAATTACTGGCATGGAAGACTGGACAACTGGTAGACACTCACATAGCAGAAACGAGGAGTAGAACTCCAGTAGTATAAGTTACAACTTCAAATTAGATCATACACAGATATCAATTGTAAAGTCTTGCAAAAGTTTAGGCAGAAGACTGCTGCCGACTGGCTCCTCCCGAACAGCAGTTGGGGAGCAGTGGCAGCACTATACTCTGTTGAGAAGATCAGGTGGTTACGAGCAGCTGCCTAGGCAGCTGCAGCTCCAGGTATAGTTCAGGCAACACAAGGGTAATAAAGAGCAAGGCACACTCTCCAGGCACAGGTCTGTACTCCTCCACTCCTCATCTCCGAAGAGCCCAGAACAGACGGACCACCAGCTTTTATTCAGGGGCGGAGATCTGAGGGTATCCAATAGCAACACAGCAAAGGAGGGATCTAACTTGGATTGCTAGGTAACAATAACCAATAGGGTGAACTCAGGGAGGGGACAAGGTCACATGGGCCAATGGGGCAGCAAGGATTAGGGGATTTCCAGGGAGGGGTTTAGGCAGGGGCTGGCCCATGGGGGAAAATTGGCAAGGAACCTTCTGGGGAAAAAGGCAGGGTCTGGGTGAGTGACAACTAGGGGGTGTACACACACTAACAGCAACAGGGGTACATAGAGTGAACCATGACGCACAGAACTTCAAGCATCAAACAAGACCAGGAGGATATCATACACTACATACCCTCCAGGGTAATGCAATGTCATCTGTGGTAGCCCTAAGGGATACCACAGAAGACACCTAGTCTGTTAGGTAAAACTCTAACTGAAGATTTATTCAGTAGTAGCGCCTGGAACAATTTGAAATAGCTAGATAATTTTTCTAAGCTTTACAGCAAAGACATTTGCAAAATTTTGGAAAGATTTTAACTTTAGGGGAGGGAACAGAAGTGTGATAAACAGGCATTTCAATGCAATACTTGAAGATCATGAGCTGCATTATTTCTCAAAATCTTTTACATCAATTTAAAAGAAAAATGCATGAAAAAAATAGGAAAAAGGTCAGAAATCATAGTAGCATGCAGAACTATCCATGCAAACTTCCATTTCACATCTCATTCTTATAATCAATGAAGCTCTGATTCCACAAGGTAATAATTTGTGTCATTCTGCCAAAGACTGTATCAAAATCTCTTTGTTTCCAGCATACAGTTTTGAGCTAATATAAGCTTGTTTTAATAGTCTGAAGTTGTAGCATTAGTCTTTTTCTGGGAGTGGGGCAGAAGCTTTGCCAGTTCTACTGTCGGAAGTTACACTAGCACTTTTTTTCTGAGTAGAACCAGCTTAGCTGACTTACAGGAGGCCGTGCATAACCACGTCGAGCCCCTGGAGTCACCTAACAAGGACAATAGTGAATGCTCACAAGCTGGCGAGCACCTTGCCCTTCTTATGAGAACCCTGGCTACTTTCTGAAGCTTTACACTAAGATCTTCTCACTATGTTCCAGAGTTGTAGGAAGATATTTGGAATTCTTCTGTAAAGAGCTCACCTCTTTGAGGGGAGAAGAAGGATTTCCAGGGCAATAGCTAATTTGCAGAAGGGTAAGTGGTGCACAGCCAGACTGCGGTCATTTTGTCAAAAGCCAGCCTAGTACTCCCAGTGTTCTCATGCCCTGCTTGCTCTTGCTCTGCACCACTCTTGCTGTGGCTGTTGCTGCCCTGTACACCACCCCAGATCCACACTGAGGTAAGGTTCTATGAATCTAGACAGTGTTCCTCATGCTGCTCAGGAGAATCAGAACTGAACTTTAGTTTACAGCAGAGAACTAAATTCTTATGTTTGCTTCTTGAAGTAACTGATTTCACTGATGTCCAGGTGCTGTAAGGGCATGCTGTGTGTTAACAAACTCATGCCAGTCTTGACTTCAATAGAGAATCACTTTTGCTGACTTAGAATGACATTGCTCAATATCATGTTATTTGACACAAAGGTATATGAAAAGTAAAAGCTGTCCTCAGTGGAGCCATTAGATGCTGCTGCTCTTCTTATTCCCTTTAGTTCTACTGTGGTATCTTTTCTGGGACAAAAAGGATATCATCAGCAAAAATCCTTCCCTCTATTTTTTTTTTCCCTGTGGACCAGTTGCTTGTCTTCATGTAAGGAGTATAGCCCTTCTCCCATGACAGGGATTGCCTGTGTTTTAGGAATGTGCAGGCACATTATAACTGTCACTAACTGTTGCGGTGCTCAGTTTATTTTAAATTGCGATTGGCATAAAAGAATGGTGTTGTCCTGTCCCTCCCTGTGAAATCCCCGTTGTTCCTCCCAATTGTCAGTCATCCTCACCCCTCCCATCCTTCCACACTTTACCCTGTCTGTCCCAGTTAGCCCATGCCCGTCTTCCATGTGAGGTGTTCCCTTCCCCTCCCTTTGAGCTGTCAATCCCCCGAGCCCACGCCCCTAAGTCCAGAATGTAATGAATAGACTCGAATGTGTTTCCGGGCCGGGGGCGTGCGGGCAGTGCCGGCTTGGCGGCACCCGTCCCGGTCCCGCTGGGGTAGTGCCCCCCCCCAGCCCCGCATCAGTGCCCAAGCTGTACCCGTGTGTAAAGAAGAACTTGAAGCCCGACATTCCTGAATTCAGGTGTTGAGTGCCGTTGATAGTTATTCTCAAAGGACCTTAATGCATTATTCAAAGCTTTCCTTTAGGTGCAAATCAACACACACACACACACAGCCTGCCTAGATTTTTGCTAGCTTGCTCTGGTATTCTGTAGTATCCCTAGTTCCCTGTGAATTATGTTATTTTCTTGTGGGAATCACCCCGAGTCCTGTGCAACGGGGACCCTGTGCAGACGGCAGAGGCAATGGCAGCTGCGTCAGCAACCTCCTGTCCTTTTCGGGACAGCGTCTGAAGGGG
>WAAE01020933.1:31665-78617 GCA_013400495.1 Nicator chloris
GCACAGCACCCTGTAAGGACAGCGACCCCTGCATAGCGAGGCCGGCATAGCACCCTGCGAGGACCCAACACAGGCGCCCCCTACAGAGCAATGCCGGCACCGCATCCTGCAAGGAAGACAGATACACCGCATCCTGCGAGGAAGACAGATACACCACATCCTGCGAGGAAGACAGATACACCAGCATTAGACATCCTGCACAGCAGACATCTTTAACAGAACTGAATTTTTGCACAACTTCCGCAAGCTTCCCACGCTGCTTATTATAATAAAGAGCTAAATGTTTAATACAGACATCGAGCCAGAGTTTATTCATAACACAGAATCTTCTCCCTTCTCTGACCCATGATAGGTTATTAGGAGCTGGCCACTCCTCTGTTTTAGTTTTATTGGTTGCTGTTATGACTGATGTTTAATGTACCCCTCCCATCTTGATTTTTGATTGGACCTTTGTCTGTACCTTCCCCTTGTTCCTCCCCCCTTCTTAAGTTGGTGCACAGCCTTTGTTCTTGGCTCTTGAGCCTGGGTAGTTGCCGTGGGAGCACCTGCTGCCGGTAGTTCCCTGGCAGAGGGTTTCCTTGCCACTCTGTTACCTCCCTTCCCAGCTGGGGAAATAAACCAGTCTGGGGAATAAGTAACAGTGTGGTGCCTCCTTTACCTGTGCCTCGTCTTCTAGACGCTGCCATCGATCTACTTGAAGAGGATCCTTTGATGCTGACAGTGGGTGTTACGTGGACCGCCCACTGATCAGGCAGGCTCAGGTGAAGCCCTCCTTTGAGGAGCTTCGCAGCCCCTCTATCAGCCGCGCCCCTCGGGAGGCAGAGTTTGGCCATGGCCGCGTTTGCCACACGCCTCGGAATCCAGGGCTGACGTGACAACTAACAAGGTGTCTTCATTCTTCTCCCTGACTGAACTTGTCTGCCTGTTTCCCATCGCACAGGCAGTAAAAGTAAGAGCCTGGCAATCACTGGCCCTGGCCAAAACAGCAGGATGTAATCATGTAACAAAAGTTACTCCTGCTGGAAGAAGACCTATTTATTTGTCTAGAAAAGTAGTAATTTTTCCCCTGCTGTCTAAAGAGTAATGACAGGTGTGGATGCAGCCACACACTGCCACAAATACTACCTTTATGAGGATGGCTAATCTACCATGAAAGCCAGTGTATGGGAGCAATGAATAGTAAGCTACAGTCATGAGGGAAGATGTGACAAAGCAAACACATGTTGTTTGGGAGTGAGGAGAGCATTCCAATCAGCTTTGGAGTGAAGCCAAGCAGCACTGGCAGTCTGTCCTGCTTGCATATGTTCCCTTTACCAACCTGAGAATGGGAAGAAGAGCAGAAGCTAAAGAAAGTGATAAAAGAGCTGTTTCAGCCAATGAGATCTCACTGTCTCTCCCACCACTGTATTTTCTCTTTCTGTATTATAGTGCAGATGCTTGTCTTCCGTGGCCCTCTTCTTATCCCTCCCCAGCCTCTCCTCGTATCTGCACCCCTCAATAAGAAGTACATAGGTAGCCATCAGTGGGAATTGCCTAGTTGTGCAAGTGGCACAACTTGCACTATGATCCCTTCCAGCCAAATGATCCTGGCAAATAACTTTTCAGTGTGTCTCTCATCCTTTCCATTTTCAAACTGTGCTTTTGTAGTTCAACATAAACAGTTGTGTGATTTTTGGTTATTTTGATTTGCATTGCTTTTAATCACTTGTATTTTCTTCATTGAGTGATCAGTAAGTTGTAATTATTAAGTTATTAAATACCAATTAGAAAGCAATTGAATTGCAATTCTGGGGTCTGAAAAATAATTCAAAGCTATAGTCTTCAAATGTCAGGACTTCTGAACAAATAAAACAAGGATAAAAGACAAAAAAACAAAAGGTGTTTTGGTATCAATTTAACAATATACATTTTTGTAGAACAAATATAGGATTTTGCATAAAATAAAGTGCATTCTTCATAATTGGATTCTCCTGATTCTGTTGCACAGGTGCAAGTAGTTTCTCCACACAAAGCACAACAATTGCGAGTTTTTGGCTTAAGGTAGCCTGGTGTCATTCCATCTCTACAGATGCCTGTTCTCCCTGAATATGACCAGTAGTGGACAGGAAGTCTTACACCTGGCAGAGAGAGTCTCGATACAGCTGTGTCAGGACATGTACAGCTGTCATCAGGCAGGAATTCATGCCTCTGCTGCTGCAGTCACTACCCCATCAAAAGCAAAAGTAGCCTGTAATGTAGGAGAACTCTGGTATGATACACAGAAGGTCAGCTCTTCCAGAGAGTGCAGTCCACAAGGAGGCCCAGAGGGAAAGTTGATGAACAATTGAACGGCTCCACACAAAGCAGTAGAGTACCAGGCTTCTCACCATCCAGAAACCTCCATGAATAGCTCTTGCTAACTGAGCAACCATGTTGGGAAAGTGCCCTCATGTTGTAACTGAGTAAGAACTGTATTCCTGGGCAATATGACAGTGCACAACTGCATGTATGCCACAACAGCTTTGGACAAAAAGGGAAATTTGAGACAGTCATATACAGTTTGAAGCTAAGCCATGGATACAAAAAAATAAAATTTTAAATCTAAGGATCTACTGGTGAAATTCATCTTGCAGATTATCACACTGATAATAGGCTGTAATAGCAGACATGAAGTGAAGCTGACAGAAGGATACATAAATAAACAATTTACACATGAAATAGGAAAGATATAGTGTTGAAGGAAAATTTGGCAGATACTGGTTCAGTGAAAGGAGTGATTTCCAGAAATTATAGCAAGTGGAAGGAGCAGAGATGAGAGTAAACCATAAGTTAGGTAACCAGGTATCCCAGTTTGCGTACAACTATGTTTTTTAGCAGCATTTTTCTTGTTTTTCTTTGCTCAAACTTTATTACCCAGAATTTTTATAGGGCTGTGATAGAACCAGAAACAGTGTTCTATCACATAGGCACATGACCTAAAGCAGAAGGTATCTATTCTACTACATGGCAAGTCTATTTTATAAGATCAGCCATAGGAACTACAGCTTTCAAAATCTCCACAAATCTCTGCAGTCTTCTTTTTGTGAACAAAATCAGCTGATGGCATATATATAATATGGACACTGTGCTCTCCTTTTCAGTATTTGGTGCTCTCATGGGAGTTTTCCGTAGGATTTAGGAAAGCACACTGTGTTTGTTTTGCATAAATTGATTTTTGGTGAGGAAGGAAGCAGCCAGCCACGGAAGTGATTTTTTTTTTCTGTGAGGAGCTGCTAAAAGCTTCCTCCATGCCTGGCAAAAACAATCGCTGGCTGGCTCTGAGAAGAGACATGCTGCTAAGCCAATTAGAAAAGCTGCGAACACTTTTGTGATAACATATTTAAGAAAGACAAAACCACGGGAAGCTGTCTTTCTCCCTCGATTCTGAAGACAGGTGAGGGGGGTGGCCAGACCCCTTCTCAGTAGAGCCTACTGGTCGCTTTTCTGGTGGCCATGCCACTGGGGGCTGTCCTGGTGCCACAAGCAATCATGCAGCCCATGCCGGGAGCGGCCCTTGGCTGACACTGAGAGCGGCCAGGGCCAGAAGCAGCCATACTGCTGCCACTGTCATGGCATGGCCAGTGATAGACTTTGCCTGCCTGGCCACTTCTAACCTGCTGCACCGCAAACGAAAGGACAAAAACAGCAGCAGGGGTTTTTTTCCAGCACTCCACTTGAGGAGGGCCACTGAGTGGAGCCAGCGGCCGGCGCAGGTTGCGCTGTGTCAGCGAAGATCACATGCCCAACAATGAGAAGCACAATGAGTGCGATTCCCTGATGTGGAGCCTGGACAAGATCAACCTTTCAGCGCTGCCAAACTCTGTAAAAACTGTTTCATTTGATAGAACTTGAGAACAAATGAACCTACAACCACCGATTCTCTCCTGAGTCAGAGAAAAGGAAAAGGTGAAAACGTGAGGAGAATGACATGGCGACACTGAAGTTGGTGCAAAGGAGGAAGAGGGAGGAGGAGGTGCTCCAAGCGTCAGAGCGGAGTGTCTTCTGCAAGCCATGGTGAGGACTATAATACAACAGACTGTTTCTCTATAATTCATGAAGTGCGTGGGGGGATGCAGAACCCTCCCGCAGCCTGTGTGGAAAAGGTGCTCATGCTGGAGTGTGTGGATGTTCAAGCCTCTGTTCAGAGGCTTGAACAGAGAGAGAAAGAGAACTCTTGCTTCCAGAGACAGAAAAAAGAAGACCCTTGCTTTTATACTAGAACAGCGCATCCTTAAAAACAAAACCCCATTAACTAAATGACCCATGAAAAAAAAGAGTTGTGTGAAGACTGTTGCCTGTGGGAGGGATTCGCATTTCAGCTGGTTTTCGGGTGGAACTGCTACTCATGAAAATTAGAACCACGCTAGAAAAGTTCACAGAGAACTGTCTCCCGTGGGAAAGACCCCAAAGCAAAGGAGACTCCTTTTCCTAAGCAAACTGAAGAATGATCTTCAGAAGTAACAAACTGATGAAAAATCCCATGTTTTGTCTTCCTGTGCTGTCGGTGGGAAAGAAATAAGGGCTGGGAAAGGTGTTCTAAAGGTTTATTTTAGTTCTCATTATCTTCTTTTAATTCTGTTTATAATTTTTTCGTTATTTGCCCTGAAAGTATTTCTTCCCAATCCTTACCTCAACTCAGGAATCCTATTAAAGTGTTTTCTTCCCCCTCCTCTGCTTAACTATAGCAGAGGAGAATGAGTGAATGCTTTTTGTGGGGGCACTGGCATTTGGCCAGCATCCAACCCCGACACACATTCATTTAACAGTTGACTTTTGAAATATCAGTTGTGTCTTGCGTATTCTAAACGTGTGAAGACACTGAGCAAGCAGTGGGAATGGACACAGAAAATAGCTCTGGAAGTTTCTGATAGCTCTTCACACACAGCTGTAAACGCAGCATAGTTTGAAATGGGAGAAATTTATTGCACAAGGGCTTATATAAAAAAAAAAATTTTTTTAAAAATAAATAACTTGTCCCTCTGCATTTGCCTTTTGACATACATAACAGATTGTAAATCTTTACACAGATTGTAAATTCTTAAAAGAAAAAGCATTTTGGTAGAATCAAAAAACCTACCCACTCATTAATTTCAGAGGCTACTTTTCAGAAGGGGCAAATTATGGATATGAAAAATGGCAGATTTCAGCATGCAGATTAGGCTGTCGCTGAAGAAGAAGAAACAAATTGTTTGTTAAACTTGTGCATGCTCAGATTTAAAGTCAATTAGAAAAGTCTATTTGATGTTAAAAAGGCAGTAATTGATCTCAGTAACGGTAGCTCAGTGCACACTTTTAAGACAAAAAGTATTGTTTCTTTAAAGTGTCACGATCTCTAGAGGAAAAGATTTCAACATTGACTCAGTTTTGTACTGATTCTTTGTTAGGACAGATTTGTTTTAAAAAATGGCCATGAGAGATAGCAAAGGACACAGATACATCACTAGATTTAGTTGCTGGACAGAAGCAGAACACAGGAACCAGATTAGTTGTTTGTGACCCTGATCTGTTATTTACAACAGTGTTTTAATTAAAATCTTTAAAATGTTAAGTTACCAAAAGTTAGTTTGTTCAGTGGTTGATACAAGCATCACTGGAAGCATATCAGAAGTGGCGAAAAACTCTCTGTACCTTTTCTGCCTTTGAAAAAAAGCCTGTCTCTCTGAAGCATTGCATAGAAGGGAAGCAAAACTGTATTATTAGCTCAAAAGTTTAAAGTTCTACAGGAGGTTACATGCTAAAAAACCCTGCAATTCATGAGGAAGGATTTTCTTATTAGGGTCACAGCCCTTTGTCCCCCAAATAAATAAATACATGCTTTTTCTCTTTCAAAACTCAAAGTTTTGAAAGATGCTGTTTACATTAAATTGCAGAATTAGCTATGGATATCCATTACTCTCCATTCCAACCCATTGCCTTTCTTGATCATGCAGCTTTTTATGTCTATGATGAGATAATTCAAAATTACCCCAAAAATGTTTTTATATGATGATAAACTTTAAACATGATCTGAAGTGAATAGGTAAAGAAATCCAGAACTTCACAAAAGTGCTTGACATTAAAGTTCACGGCACCAATGCTGAACTGTTGCTGGTAAGCACGCTGAAGTGGAATCACTATTCCCTGTGAAATACCAGAGCATAAATGTGCTGCAAGCTCTATCCCATACTTGAAAATTCAAAGCTGAGAATAACCTAGAAGCTGTAAATGGTAAATCATCATTTTAGTAAACAGAGATCTGAAGTGTTGGAGAGAAAACATGCAGGTCCATGATGAAAAAGACTGGCCACTGACAAAGTGAATGTTTTGCCAAAGATATTCTTGTTTCTGTCTGCCCATAAGGATGAAATAGATAAAATTGTTAGCATTTATGTGGATAAAGAGTTACGGAAAGAGTATATATTTAGTGCAGATCTAATTAACTGGATTGCCAAATTATTTCAAATATCATAAGGTACCATTATTTTTGTGTGGTATAGCTGCAGTGCATGCAGAGTGCTCTGCTTCAGCTTGTGTTCTCATCCAATAAAAAACATTTAGAAGTATGTGTGTACTACTAAAATACTGTGAATCAATGCAAAGCAAGTTTTCCCCTGAAAAAATTCCATCTTTCTTATAATAAATGACTTACGAATTAAGGACTTAGGAATCTATAATAGAACACTGAAATAACAGTAAACTTCTCAAACCAATGAAAGTGCTAGAGTACAGCTCATAACCAGGTGTTACAAATTGGTAAATATCTTTCTTTGACAAGTGTCATGGCATTTTTAGCAGAAATTATGGATTGGTTTTTTTATCTACTAATGTATTATTAATGTCTTAGAGTATCAATATCTTGAGAATATCAGCATAGCCTAAATAGTCATAAGTGGCCAGCAAAAGATTGTATAATAAACTATTATTTTTCTTCTCCAAACACATTTGCTTTGAAAGCCCTAAACTATTTTCCATTTTTTTAATGTTAGCTTTTGATAGGTGTTTCATACATGAGCTGCCACTTTTATTAAGTCTAATTTAAAAAATAGTCACCAGAAGCTATATGGTCTGGTTACTGGAAAGAAACTCACTTTGAAACATGATACTGGTCTGTTGAACATCTCTTAGAAAAAGTATAGAGAAGTATATTCTTAGACTCAAAGGAGTTAATATTTTTTGATACAAACTATGACTGTAACTCAAAATTGCTTATTTTTTCATGCTGTGTAACTCAGAAGAAAATCCATATTTAAAATCCGTGAAAATAGGAATAATAAAGAACCCAAAAGTGATACAGAACACCAAGTACAGAATTTTGAATCAAGAATATTAGTTTTGTGGAATTTCTGTTCCAAAGAGTAATTTCATTGTAAAGCATTTCTTCTTTGATTTGCAGTATTCATAATAACAGATTAAGAATGCTGTATACTTTCTGCTTCATGCCCATGCTGTGAGATGCACTTAAGTAATATTTAGCAACCAGATAACATTCTTCCTATTTTTGTGAAAGGACATCTATTAGAGCATCAGAGAATGGCTGAGAAAATTCAGACAGCAAAATAATATATTTAGTAATTCAGATGAAAATTTATGTGAAACATACAACAAAAGTACTCCATCCTCTTAGTAACTATCTGGGAAATGTTAAAAAGCAATGCAGCTTCACTTAGATGTCCCATCCAAAAGATAACCTTGGTAATGATTCTGTCAAACATTTGCAATGAAACATAAAGTGAAGTAAAAATGTTAGAAATACACAGTCATAGTGGCCCCCTTTCTTATCCACCCTAACACCTAAAAACCCTCAGCAGGGCTTTCATCATTTCATATCTCATTTACTGTGTCAACCTTTCCCTGACTAATCAATTCTTCATTGCGCATCTCTTTCCAGTATGCTGTTGCTAGATTCATTTCCACTTCAGTTTCACAGCACTACATGAGCTCTGCCTTCTCCAATATGTCCTGTGTAAAGTAGGGCCTCTGGAATCTTACATTTTACATTGACATATGGGGCAACAGTACTGGCGAATTTTATAAAAATTAAAATGTTCCATGAAACACATAGTACTGAATTTGTGTTGCTTGATTAATTTTGATGTCACAGTTGTTATCTGCATTAGCTCATTCTAAGTTTTTGCTGTTGGTTCATTTGCAATCCATAGTCCAGAAATTTAGAGACTCTTAATTTTGCCTTTTAAAACATAGCACTGAAATAATACATAGGAAAACAATTCCCATTGCCTTTGAAAGTTGCAGATTTCTGTGTGACATGTCATAAGGTAAATAGTTTTATCAGCTTGCTTTCTAATGGCTGACTGCTTTTATAAACTTCTTATAAGTGACTGCTTTTAAAAACTCCTATCACAGATAGTTATCTTTAAATGTCTGTTAAAAATACAATGTTTCCCAAGGTTGTATGCCATAGATAAATACTTATACTTGTTTTAATACTTGAGCAATGTTTAATTTGAGCCTGAATGAAAACATCTTTCTCCTCTCTTCCTCTCTGTGTAGGTAAATGTATGTATGTTTCTATGCACTGTATTTATATTGGTTAATTGTAAATTGCCCAAGGTGCCATAAATTGCCATTTGTGCTTTTAATTTCTAGAGGTTGTTTATGCTTGCAAGAATTGGTGAGCAAATAAACTGAATATTTTGGACCCAGCTACATTACAGGATTGAGGTCAGTAAATTCCATTCCATCAGTGTTTCTGAAGAAGTGTTTCCTCCAGGAATTTTGTGACAGCATTGCCCTGGTTTGTCCTACCACAGCATTGTTTCAGTTATTCTATTTTGCATATTTACTTACAAATTAACATTTATGAATTGTATAATTATTTTTATAGAGTAACTCAAGATTCTGTTCATTAACAGAAATTCAAGAAAAAGAGAACTCAAGTCCTATTAGACATTTAAAGTTGAAGAACTCACCAGGTATTTTCGCTGGTAGTAACATTTTCACATTTACAAGAGTAAGCAATTGCCATTCCATATACCATTGAAGTAGGTCCTCCTTTGTAACATTAATGCCAAAACATTATTAGCTATACACTTTTGAAGTCATCTTCCATCATTTACTGTTTTAAACAACAATGCTGTATGTGACTTAGAGTGTTTAAATTCACTTGCTTATTGCTGAAAGAAACCTATAGTCTTTAATCCTTCCCAAAGGTATTATGTATGTTATATGATGAACATAAAGTCATAAAAATATAAGGAAATCTAATTGCTGCTTCCAGTCGGTAAATTCCTCAACCGTATTCTTTGTCCCCACACAACTATCCAAAATGGCTTTCTAATTAAAAATGTGGTAAGTATAACAAATGTCCATGTCTTTTTCTTTCATATAATGTACTTTTTCTGGATTTTGTTACTAACTTTTAGCTGTGAAATAGAAATGAAAAATAGTTCTAGGTAATAGCAAGCTCATTTTTTTTTTAAAAAAGACAAGGAATTGGAACACTAAGGATTCCTGCTCTGATCTCTCTGAATTACATTGTCCTCAGAGAAAACTGGTGTAGTTGCTTATATTATCATTTTTATTTTATGTAACAAGGGAAAATTCCTAAAGATTTAAGAATTGTTTGTAAAGGCCTTTGAACTCCTTGGATGGCCAATGTCCAGTGATCACCCTTGTCCCCTTTATTGTGTTATGGTGCACAACATGAGAAGCATTAACACTCAGGAACTATCACTGGAGACAGTGGGATACAAAAAACACCCCCACAAACCCTGAGTGCCTGTCAAGGATGGAACTGTAGCGCGCCATGCAATCTCTGTCTCCCTGCTGGTGTCAGCTGCACCCTTGCATGCCAGCAACAAGGTGAGTGTCAGTTAAGTTCCTCAGGTATTTTAATATATCAGCAGTCTGCAAGTTTTACTTACCCCACAGCTTAATATTATGACTCCATTAAATCCCCCAAATTATACTCAAATGCCTAAATAACACAACAGTGACATGATTATAATTACTGCACTAATGGGCTTGGTGAGGGTGCCAGGGTCCATATCAGTAATGAATTAACAAAATACTAACTTACAATTATTTATTGGAATTATAACAACAATATATAACTCGTAAATGGTGTAAAGAAAAGTGACATGGGAAGTCCACTAAGAGCTACAACATTGAGGAAAATACTTTGATTTTACTCAGCAATTTAGCAAATAACAGGACAATGTCAGAATTTATAGTTTTTATTCTTTAAGGGTTTTCTGACAAAAAAAGCCTGGAGACATTTTCCTGTGGTGGCTCTTGCTCTCAGGAACACAGCTCATGGCTTCCCTTGGGCAAAGAAAAGAGCTGATGATCCTCTACTTACACTTCACATGGGGAACTACAGGGGTGACTTCAGTGAGAAGCTGCCAGATGCTTCCCCATGTTTGATGGAGTTCCAGTCGAATTTGAGATGAACCCACTGCTGGCGAAGGCCAATCCATCAGCAAAGTTGGAATTATTTCTGGAATAACATATTAAAGAAGGAGGTGGGGCGGGGGAAGGCCCACACACAGCACGACAGGAGAAATGGAGATTTGGGTTACTTCTCTTTATCCAGTTCTGGTTTGATTTGCAATAAATGAAACTAATTTCCCCAAGTTTCTTGTCAGGCAGAAAATACCAGTTTCACATCTAAGTTTCACTTGCCTGGAAGAGAATAGAAGAGGAAAAAGCCATTTCATCCCTTGAAGGTACTTCACTCTTTCTGAAACTCAGGGCTCTGGACTGCCTGAAAGGCTGTGGTTTTTCCAGCCATGGATTCCTGCAAGTCAAGGGTGGTACTTGCAGAGCCTACAAAGTATTTGCTTTGCAGCACACCATTTTTAAGAACAGTGCCCCCCTTAGTTTGCTGGTAGGTGTGTGTGTGTGTGTGTGTGTAACAAGTAGGCTGGGAAGGAAGGAAGATTTGCTTTTGCCTAACATTAGGCAGGAAGGCAGTTAAACCAGCTGGGTTTTGTAGTATCTGGGACCTAAGTATTAAAACAAATGTGAAGGCCATTAGTGTGCACACATAACTCTGTTAGTGTTAGTCTCTTAGAGGAACCCCACAGTCTTTTGAGATGAACATCTATCTTCTTCAAGGGAGCTGGTAGAAAGACATAGGAATTCTGCATTAAATGCTTGCTAAGGAATTGCTGGTGGGGTGTCCCCATCAATTTCCCTGAAAAACATCCTGTTTCTCTAAGTTTCATGGAATGAGTGTTGAAGTGAGAGACCAGTCAGCTCAGTACCCCAAAGGAAGGAAAACATCAAGTGACATTATTAGGCACCAGACAATTTAAAAAGGGGGCAAGGATGAATGCCTCCACATTGAGAGAAAGCTTTGGAGTTGGTTCTCCACTGAACAACTTGCAGTCTGTTGCTCCTTTCAGAGCCAGAGGAGAGCCACTGGCAGGAGTCCTCCTGGTTCTCCAGTGCAGGCCATGTGATATGGGCCCTTTGACAGAGCCAGGCTCCTGCATGTGTTCAGCTGGAGGCACCTTACAGACAGGCACAAAGAAGACCCAGAGCTGTCCCTGCACTGCTTTGCCTCGTCCAGAGGACTGACAAGAAATGCCCCAATGGCAAGGTCCTCAGAGCAAACTGGCACCAGAAGAAGTAAAAGAGGCAAAGGTGGACCATCCCTGTTTGTGTCTCCTGGATCCCCTGGGGTTCTGCATGGAATGTTGGGCTGTGCCCGTAGCAACTGTTGTCGTTGTCTCCTACTCCTGTGGCCGTTGGTGGAACACTGGTGGACCAGCGGTGGAGCAGCAGCAGCAGGATCTGATCCTGGGCTGTCCCTGACCAACCACCTTCTGGCCTCAGCACCAGATCTGGCCTCTGGATTGGCATCCTCATCTTGTCTACTGCCAGGCATCCCCAAAGCACTGTGGGGTACTGTCAAAGGTAAGAAAATCCCTGTTTGCCCTCTAACAACAGAATGGCAGGAGGCTCCAGCTGGCTGTCCCATCAACTACGACAGACATGGTCTGTGGTCACTTT
Organism: Nicator chloris; assembly: GCA_013400495.1. Lineage (NCBI taxonomy): Eukaryota > Metazoa > Chordata > Aves > Passeriformes > Pycnonotidae > Nicator > Nicator chloris. The sequence goes on from WAAE01020933.1 coordinate 43,642, forward strand.
CCCCAGATGAGGTTACATATGAAAGCAGGGTCCAATGTCTGTAGGAATAATGATGCCTGCAGTGCCTACTCTTTCCATAGAGGATGTAGAGACCTGTCACAGTGCAGTTTCAGATACTCATTCACTGATGACATGATTAAAGATTCCTGGTACCCATTTAAGTCCTAAAACTATGTTGTGGTGACCCCAAAACAATCTGGTCATTACTGAGGAGTTTAGGGGTTCAGTGTCAATGAATCCTGTTAGGCCCTGGCTCTGCTCACATCACCTCCAAGGCTTTACAAACCAGAATGATGTGACTTCTCCTCTGTGATCCCTGTTGTTTGGGGCATGCAAGCAGTTTGTTGTCCTCTAATAGGAGGGCTTGTCCTCTAATACTGGCTTTCACCTACAAAAATGGTCTGGTTTCAGTGATTCTTATATACTTAAATACTTCTATCACTTACAGATACATTATATTTAAATATTTTTATAGACTTTTTTCCACCTGCATTGGATCTCTTTTCTATAGAGATATTGGTATAGATTTGTCTATGTTTTCCAGTGCCTGTAGGGCTGGTTCTGCCTCATGGTCAGAGGCAGCCATGAAGTGCCATCTTGAGTGGTCCTTCGCAAGAGCACAATCACAGTATCACAGAATTTTCTGGGCTGAAGGGGACCTACAAAGATTATGAAGTCTGGCTCCTGGCCCTGCACAGGACAGCCTCAAGAATCACACCCTGTGCCCAAGAGCAATGTCCATACAATTTTTGAGCTCTGTCAGCCTTGCTGTGCTGTGACCCCTTCCCTGGGGAGACTGTTCCAGTGCCCAACCACCTTCTGGGTCAAGAACCTTTTCCTAATATCCAGCCTAAGCTCCCCTGGTACAACTTCCATGCCATCCTTCTGGATCTTCTCACTGGCCCCAAGACTGAAGGGAGTAGCGCGTGCCCTTCTGCTTCCACTCTTGGGGATGCTGCAGACTGCTAGAGGGTCCTGCCTTGGAAGTTCCAAGTGAAAAACGCAGCATCTACACCAGACTGAGGGGAGTTGGGACAGATGAGTTTGTGGTTTGCAATGATGAGGATGAGAAGGAAGGCTACCAACATATTTTGGCAGAATGACTGGAGCATTGTTTTGATCTCTTTCAGGTGGAAAAGAGAGGCACGATGAAAAGGAAAGCAAGAGCCCACATTCAGCCGTGAGTTTTGGCATAGGGATTAAAGGATGGCAGCTTGAGGAATGGCGAGGAGGAGAACTGCTGTTTCAGAGTCAGGGTGGGATTGGTTCAAGCCTGAGAGTCCACAGGATGCGTCTCTTGACCACTTGCCTTTCCCTCCACTTCCTTCTGCCTTTAGACACATCAATGTTGGCAGTGACTTTCAGGCTGAGCTCCCTGAACTGCAGACCAGACCACCAAGTGAGGATGAAGAACCTGCATCCCTTGTCTGGAAGCCTTGGGGGGAAGATGATTCTGACATGGAAAAACCTGACAAAGGTAGCTGTCAAGCTTTTCTTCCACCCCTGAGATATTTGGGTGTGTAAAATGCTCCTTTCTTTGGTAAAAAGGCAGCTTTTTGCATGTTCTTCTTCTCTCCTTGTCTTGCCCATTATCCCACGTGGGAGTATGAGAGGCAAAGAGAATGCTCTGTTTTTGCAGTAGAGCAGGAAAAAGAACAACTTTACTGCTCTCCAAATTGGTCAGGGCATTTGCTGCTGGGAGAGGGGAGATTGTCCCTCACTTCTTACCACAAAAGGCTCTCTGAAGGGAGACCTACATGGGCCCCTGGTACAGCTGCCCCTTTCTTTGCTATCCTTTTCATGCTCTCCAACCTGCTGTCTTTAGCTCTTGTGCTTTCCTTCTCCCTTATATCACAACCTTTCCCCTTTCTTGGCTTAAGCCTGACTTTCAGTGGGTTTTTGTTGTGCTTGCAGTAAGAGAACTGTTGGACATGGCCAGCTCCCGTGGCATTCCCAGTGCAGAGGCTAACCTGGAGCTTGCCCTGCACTGCCTGCACCAGGCATGCGGCAGTGTTCCGGTAAGAAGCAGCTATTCAGATGCAGAGAAGAATGGACAGGGAATTAATAAGGCCTGGGCACTGGGACAGCCTTTCCTGGCTGCTCTTTGAGGAAGGGAGTTAACAAGGCATGGAGCACTTGCTGCCTGCTTGTCTCCTCCAGCTGCATCAGGGGTGAGCCCAAATGGCTCGAGAAGGGAGAATATCTCTCCTGGAGGCACTGGTGGAGGGTCCCACAGCCTGCTCCCTTGTAAATCTCCTGGAGATCTGTGTTCTCTAAGACATTTTGGGGTGGATTGAGGGAAAATTCCCAGAAGCCTCAGCGAGCTGAGGCAATTCTGTGTACAGGAAGAGCAAAATCATTGAGTTGGTGAGCAAAATGCCCCTCTTGGGCAGCAGGATCAAATGGTTGGACAGCAAAAATGAGGGACTGGGAGAAAATCACAATATTTGTCCCATATGAGATCCAATGGACTGAATTCCTGAACAGGCAAAGTAGCTGAAAGGCAGCATTTATGTTTTTTGGCTCCTTTTTATGTGGTGGGGAAGCTAAAGCCTTTTTCCCTTTGATCTTGCAGGAGGCTCTGGAGATGTTGCTCTCAGGGGGACCTCCAACACCTCAAGGCCATCCCTTGGCTGATTATCATTATGCAGGTAACCAAAGCAGAGCTTGTTCCTTCACTGACAGATGCTGCTGTCCTCTTAATTGCTATGCCAAGCATTTATGCTTAAACAAATAACACCAGCACAAGGTCTTGTCTTCTGTGGGGGTGGGGAAAGCAGCAGCATCTACTCCTTCAGCTTTACTTATTTTCCATGCTTTTTTCCCTGGGGAATACCTGCTCTTGCCTTCATTACTTTCTGAGGGAGCAGGCGTACACGGGTGAATGATGGATGACACCAATTTTTTTTCGGTGGCCAGTGTGATCTACTTCAAGTGAATAGAGGGATCAATTTACCTGCTTTTTATTGCCAGACTCTGATAAATGGACACCTGAAGAGAAGGAGTCCTTCCAAAAGGCTTTTCACACCTATGGCAAGGATTTTCATCTCATCCAGAAGCAGGTAAAGCAATAGGACATTCTTTAACCTAGTAGATCATCAGAAGGAACTGTTGATTATTTCTGATACCAAATAGTGGAATTCAGTCTCTCTCTTCTCAAATACCAAAAATATTAAAGTGATAATGAAATGGGACATCAAAGGCCTGTCTGAATGTGGTGATTCTGCCTCTCCAGCCCTTTTGTCCAAGCTGTTTTAGAAGACGAAGGTTTATTCTGTCAGATTTTTCTCATAGGTGTGCTGGTGCTTCCACAACACATTGTGCTGGGATAACTGGAGTGAACAGGGAAAAGAAAAGCTGTGCTAGATGGATTTGTTGTTGATCTGTGCATTACATGGGTTACCACATAGCATAATACACAGTTTGCTACATTGCATAATGCCTCTTTTATTCCCTATTTATTTCATTTTATGCCCTACTCATAATTTTACTTCCTAGTTTACTCCATACTCTATTTTTTCTCCAATGCACCCTACAGGATAGCCATTTTAGATTCCTTCTTTTTCTCTTCACAACAGATTCAGAGTAAGACTGTGGCTCAGTGTGTGGAGTACTACTACTCCTGGAAAAAAGAACATAAACTTGCCAGAACTCTTGCTCAGGTAAGAAAATCAAGACATGCCAGGAGCGTGAAGAAACTGGGAGAAGGGGACAAAACCTGCTGGCGAGCCATGTGAGATGCTGCTCTGCCAGGATCACATCGTTCCATGCACTGGGAAAGGCACAGAAGATGCTGCCCAGGGCTTCATTTTGCTGCTGCTCTGAAATACGGAATTTTGGAGCATAACTTTGATCCAACAAAGCAGCACCATCACCAAAATGGGCTTTGATGCTTTATAGACTGGTTTCTCAAGGGCTGGCACCTTTGCTGATTCCAGTCAGATCCTTAATTCCCCATTGCTTGCTAACATCAGTAATCCTGGCTGCGTTCATGGAGATGCTGCAGATTTTCAGGGATCTTTTGTAGCACCCCAGCGTACTCCCCAAAAATAAGCTGCCGGTGCTGTGGGTCCGCTAAAACTTTCCTTACTGGCAAACTGTAATTTGGTTGACAGAGAAAGAGAGATTATTTTGGGTAGCAGAAACTGGGTAACCATGTGTCTTCACTAATTTGACTGAATTAAAAACCCATTCCCTAGTCATTTGTGGAGGGAAAATAGGGATAAATAGATGTTAGGCACAGATGTATAAATAAGAAATGCAGAACTATAGATACCCACATATTTATCCCACCCCTTCGGGCAATAGAAAGAAGGCGTGTTTTCCTCGAAGTGCTGTGTTTGGACCCTGCCACAGCCTGCCGCCAAATCCAGCCATTTTCTTAGCTCTTTAGGGTTTGGAGGAATTTGCTTGGGCCAATAGATTTTTGTGCTGGACACTCTTGATTTCCAGCTTTCTGAAAGGAAGGAAAAATTGATCAGGATTCTTTGATTTCCAGACTGTAGGCGAACCAAAGAGGAGCAAAAGCCCTCCCAGAAAGGAGAATGGGGAGACAGGGAAGAGAAGCCGCAAGAGGGCCCGCAACGCGGAGTGTCCCTGCTGCCAACCGCCCCAGCCGCCCCATTCGGCGGGAGGCCCCTTTCCGTGTGGGCAGTGCAAACGGTGCGGACATTCTTCCTCTTTCTGCTCAAAGCCTGGGCCTTTGGACTAAAACAGGCTGACCATTTTCAAAGGCACCACAGGGGAAGCTGAGAGCACTTGGAGGATCACCCCTCGCCGCCGTGATCAACGTTACAACCTACTTTAAACCCAAACAGCTTAGTTAAACCCCAGCATTCAGAATGAAACCTTGCTGTGCCCTAACAAGACCCAATTCATACAAGTAGGAATAGGTACACCAAAGCTTGGTTTGATGGTGCTGATCAAATTAAAAATAGGATGAAGTGAAAGGAGGAAGAAATTTGAAGGAACTAAAACAAAAAAGATCAGATTCATGGTGCTGATCAATTTACAAATGTGTCACAGTCTGAAAAGAGAAATTCGTAGAGAAACTGAAATCTTGGAGCTTGGTTTAATGATGCGTATTGAATTAACAGTGGATGCTTTGTTTCCTATCTTCCAGGGTGTTTGAAACCATGAAGGAAAGGAACGCACATAGGAGAAGACATCGCCCAAAGAAGGAAGCACAGCCTCTCCCCAAGAAGAAAAGACCAAATTAATCCTGCACTTGTCCAGGGCTAGCAAGAGTTAGCTGTCAAGAGGACTAGATAGAAATAAGATTGTTTTTCAAGTTTTTAGGGTTGTTTATCCTTCTATTTAGTTTAGTAGATAGGCATTTCTCAATTTATTAGTTAAGATTCATTAGTATTATTAAAGATTTATTAGTATTATTAGATTTATCAGTAAATGTAAGAGGTTTGGTGTTGTTTGCTATGCTCTATCTTTTGACATTTTGTCTTTGTTAAGAAAAAATCTGTCTTTATCATTAAACCAAAGTTTGTTCCATTTTGTCTTTTTGTCTGGATGAAATTGCCAAAGCAACGTTTGTTACATTTGTTTGGTGTTGCAAACACAGCATTTGCCCTAGAGAAGAATCTGGGCACATGTGTCCTCCCGCATGCCCAGTCCCTTGCTCAGCTGGCAGGACTTACAAAGGTGTGTCCCCATTACTGCCAGTGAAATAATGGTGGGGTTTCATCCTTTGATTCCTAAAATCTCAGTTGGGAGTGGAAAAGGAGGCTTTGTTTAATTCAATGAATTGGATCTAAAGGAGTTGTCTTGTCTCATACTTGGAAGGATAAAAGCTGGGGGTTTTAGTCCTTTTTGTCGCCAAGCAACACAGCGTTGTTTAATTTCAGTGGACTGATGGATTTGACCAACTTCAAGGACTTTTCTAACCTCTCCAATTCTTTAAAATTAATATCTACATGCACTGCAATGAAATCAGTAGCTCTGTTTCAGTTTCTCTTTAAAGAATCAGCCTCCTGCTCTGGGCCTCAACCAACCTCCTTAGCTAAAGCAAAGCAGGTGTGAACATTATCCTCTCACTTCTCACAGCTTTGGTATTTGTACCACAGAAGCAACAAACTCGCTCCTTTATCTAGCCCATTAAATGGCACAGCCTGGCAAGATCTTGGTAGCAGGGGCTGGGGAGGATGGGAAGGGGTCAGGGGGGGAATTACCAGGCTGATTCTGGGATGCTGACAGAAGCTTGCCCTTGCCTGATGGAGCTGATGCAGGTGGGGTTTGGAGCCTACAAACTATTTGCTTTGCAGTGAGCCTTGTTACAGCTACCCCCTCAGTTTGCTGGTGTGTGTTGTGTAACAAGTAGGCTGGGAAGGAAGGAAGATTTGCTTTTGCCTAACATTAGGCAGGAAGGCAGTTAAACCAGCTGGGTTTTGTAGTATCTGGGACCTAAGTATTAAAACAAATGTGAAGGCCATTAGTGTGAAAAAGTACTTTACTCTTAGTCTCTTATAGGAACCCCACAGTCTTTTGAGACAAACATCTATCTTCTTCAAGGGAGCTGGTAGAAAGACATAGGAATTCTGCATTAAGTATTTAAATCTATGATTGCTGTAAAGCAATTGTCATTCCCACAGATTTCTATTCTCAATGTTTTCAAGGTTTTGGGTGAATTAGGTATGAGGTTTTGATATATGTTTTCTTACTGAGATTGGTATTACTGTGATCTATTCTTTATATAAATATGTACCTTTATGTGCTTCCAAACAAAAGCTTGCCTTAAAACCAAATCATCTTCAAATAATAGCAAAAGATGAGTTTCAGTATGTATTCTAGGTTTTGTATGTTGGAGGTAGCCATTTTATTATATTTTAAAGCTGCTCTCTTGCAGCCATGAGAGACAATATTTAAATATTCTCATATGCCTATCTTCATCTAACAGTTGATGTTAATTTTTTTCCTTTTAAATCCTAATTTCTGTTGCTTCATATCTCTTCCTGCTTTCATACTACTTCTTCAACTAAATAACTAAGTTAAAAAGTCTGTATTACTTACTTACTTAGAATAACAAAAATACAAATCAAATGGCTCCACACGTGAAGTGGCAAATGAAGCAATGAAAGATATAGCATATGGTAATTATAATAAATGGCTTAACTGAAAAATTGTTAAATTAATACCTCATCACTCATTTTGACTTGTCTGTCTTATTTAGATGGAGATGTCTCACCGCTTTGCTGTAATTTAGCTTTAATAACATCTCTGTTAAGTAGATGCCTGTTGAACAGACAAGCATTACTTAAATAATGACACTTCAGCAGTGAATTAACTTTCTCCTCTGCAATTAAGTAGCTGTCCATCACATTCATCAGCTCACTAAATCATCTTTCTGTATCTTCATTATTATGTATTAGCCACATACAGTGGTAGGCCATCCAGTAACTCCTTTCTGGGAGCAGGTTTGAGTCCTTTACATACGGATGGTACTGGGAAGAAAGAGGATAGTAGGAACTACTCAAAAATCTGAGGATGCGTGATTATTAGGGCTATGAAGGACAAAGGCATGTGCTTGACTGATACAGTAATAAAATGCTAGGTTATTATAATGGTGTCTTGTGTCTACAGCTGCTTTACTCACATTGCATACACATCTACAAGCTTCATACTCTGCTCCAGATTTGTCAGATTCAGGTTAATTTTATTTTGCAGTGTTCATTTTGGGATAGAGAAGAGGGAGAATAGAACAAAAAGTGTATGATGCTTTCTTAATATTCTTCCATGTTACTTACAGTAAATGTTTTCTAAAACCTGAAATTCACAGAATCACAGTTGTGAAGGGTCAGGTAAAATCGTAAGTTCAATTATTTAGATTTCTCATGTACCATGGACCACAAAGCTTTATATAGTTCATCCAGTTTTACGCCAAACGCATGGAGTTTAAACCAAACAAGTGGAGAAGAAAATAACCATTTAGTTTTCATCTGAATATGCTTTAAAAAAAAGTGTTCCACCACACGTAATTTCCTTGTTCAAACCATTACATCCTTTTTTTTTTGTTCCAGTGATTAACCACTTCAATTTTGATGGAGAAATGGCTTTTGTATTTTATGGCTTTAATTTCAATTCATTACTATTGTGCCTACCTTGAGTAACTTCATTCTTTGTTATCTTTTATTTTGCTCTGATGAGATACAAGTACATCATAATAAAGTAAACTTTCATCTTTCTTTTGGTTGCCAGTCAAACTGAACTGATAAAATTCTAAGCTTCTCTAAGGTTTTATCATTTCTTTAGAGTTGTTGAAAAGTTTTGTTTAGTCTCTTTTATACCCTTCCTTGTTCACTGAAACACACAGATTAGTTAAGTGGATGGGGCCACTGGTGGTGATATAGCCCAACCTCTCTGCTCAAGCACAGTCTGCTAGACCAATGGTACTCAGGATGCTGATAGCTTTTGAACATCTCTGGAGAAAGAGATTCCACAACCTCTCTGGTCAATCTGTTCCAGTGCATGCTCACCTGCACTGTAAATGAGTTCTTCATGTTCAGCTGGAACTTCCTGTGCATCAGTTTCTCTCCTGTTGCGTCTTGCTCTATTGCTCAGCACCACTGAGAAGAGCCTGGTCCATCTTCTTGGCACTTTCCCTTCAGGTACTGATAGACGTTGATGAGATCCCCTCTCAGTTCTAGCTCCTCGAGGCCGAACAGGCCCAGCTCCCTCTGCCTTTCCTCATAAGAGAGATGCTCCCTCAACCTGCAGGCAGTGCCAAGCTATTGCTAACGCTTAAATGAATTAATTTTAAAATAAAATCTCATTGTTTGTATTGATAGCCAAACTGAACATTTTAGCATTTTTAACTGAACTTTACCTGTAAGTACTACTACTTCTTTAAACTACTTTTGTGAAATGCAGCCTAGGACTCCACAGAAATGACAAGTTTCATACTAGTTGTGTAACAAATAATTTGACTTCTCTGTTTTGTGTTTTTCCTTTATCCCGTGACTAGAATGCTTTCCAGTATATTTGCCTGCCATTCTTCCTCTTGTTTCCAAGGGTTCTGAGGTGTACCATGACAGCATATTCCAACAAGTCTTCAGACAGATGGTCAGTTAGAGCAAAGGGAATCTGCAAAAATGCCTTAATTTAAAAAATAGTATCTCTTCAATTTTCATGTCCTTTTGCTAGTGCTAAGACCTGTTGCATAATCAATGAAACCATAGACCTCTCTCAGGAATAGTTTTCTTCTTATTATTTTTTTCTTTTTAATATTTTTGGGTTTTTTATAGTTGTTTGTTTTGCTGCAAAATTGTTTCCAAAAGCATTAGCATCATCATTTGGCATACACTGCTGTGTGCACTGAACAATTTTTGGATTTCAAATTAGGTAGTACATTTCTAAAAGTTTAGCCAGGCTGAGAAAATAATATCTGTTTGTTAATTCCTTGTGATTCAAATACAAATATGAAATTTTTGTTCATATAGTCTAATAAATGAATAAAGTCATGCATTTTTTTCCTGAAATATACAGTCACTACAGTTTTTCAAGATTTGCAATAGGGAGATACTAAGTTAAGGTGGTAGAAGTAGTGATACTTCTCCAGTGTAGAAGTGGTGATAGAATCTCCAGTGATTATCCTCATTGGATAAATATTTTTCCAAAGCTAGGTTTTGTTCATAAAGAGATTAGTTATATGCATTTATATGAAACAAATTACTACAGTATCTCTGGTAATTTTAAGATAAACAAAAACAAGAAACCAAGAAACAATTTTCTAGGCAATCTGGGCAATAGAAATATTAATAATTAAGCAAGTAGAGAAAAACATCTTCTATTTCTTCTTTTAGCCAACGGTCTAAGTGGGATCCTGCCACTTATTGAACTGCGCATAGTTAATTATAAAAGCTTTGAACCATAAGATTGAAAATCCATCTTTTTGAAAGTAGATCAAGGTTATGCTTAAGAATAATCTAGAAATAGTGCTTTGCAGAAAGGCAGCCCTGGAAGAGAAGCAATGAGCTTCATCCTCCAAGAAACACATCTGAAAATTTTAGATTAGTGCAAGTCAAATAATCGGATGGAAGAGACAGATAAATTTAAATATGTGACACATGGGACCATTTAAGTTCTTCCAAAACAGAACCAGCTTCTTGAATTTCATGCCTCCTGACAGCAAAGAGAGCAATGTTCATTTCAGTCACATGTTTGGGGGCTGTGTATTAAAATTAATACCCAAAAGTTCTGGGGGATTTTTAGTGTCCCAGATAAAGTGGCTAAAATAGTAGCTAACCTAATCCATCCCTCTGTAACCATGTTTCTGGGATAATCTAAATTTGTGCTGTTAAGTGAAAGAAGAGGTGTGGGTTTTTTCACTGCAAGTTCATTAGCTTTAACCTCGATTTAGTTACCATTATAGTATCAAAAAGAGACATCCAGTAAACAATAAGACATTTTTAGAAATTTAACCTCTGAACTGAATAACTATTACTATTAGCAGTTGGGCTGTTGTGAAAAATCTTAACAAACCACATTTTGGCTACAGTTCTCTTCTCTCTCTGCTGAATGGCCTAAATGATTTTATTGGTAATTTTCCTGTATCCATCACCTTGTCTCAAATGAAAGCTGTAGCTAAGAGTAAACCTCTCCAGTTCTAAATAAAAAGTTTCCCCAGTTGAATCTGATAAGCACAAACCAGGAGGTTTTTCAGGACTTCAACTAAGTTCTGCTATGTTTAGCTTTTTTTCGTACATTGTTATGCTGAAACATGAAAAGCTGTAAACTGCATAGTATTAAACTTTACACACCTAATTTTAAGGTAGGAGAGGTTGAATTTGAAATAGTGATCCCAATTCATCATCCATTGTTTTCCACAGATTTTACAAGTTCCACCTACTGTCTTCTCTGGTGCATTTTTGGTACAGAAACAGGCTATCCAATTCAGCTCAAAAGTAAAAACTAACCTGGTTTTGTAACTCATTGTGCTTCAGTTTCCTGGTCCAACATATTATATTTGATATTTATCACATAACTATAAGGCTATTTGCTTCACAAACAATAACCACATATCATAGGCACACTCATATTCAAAAGCTAATTTAAGTAGCTGTAGTTTAAGTATTGTTCTACACAGTACTCTATTATAGCATATGACTCTGCCTTCTATTAGGCTGCTCTTGCTTTATGCAGTAGAGAACCAGGATGGCAGCTGAACTCCAAACCTTGTTACTAAAAATGTGTCAGGTAGGTCTGTCAGGATGTGAAGCCAAAAAAAAAAAGAACCACTGCAAGACTGTTCTGTGGTGTCTGATCTGTGCTCACAGAAGCAGTCTGTGACCTGAAACACACATTGTTGTAGCACTGCAGGTATTCTCCTTTTGGCTTCTTGCTGCCTGGGGGACAGGATAGAATGTCTGTGGTCTCTTTGCATGCATCAGCATGTCACAGTTTGGCTCATAAGAAAAGCTGTTCATTTAAAGTCATGCTCAGCTCCTGTAGGAAGGACTGGTTTTCCCTAGAATGGATTATTTACCTACCAAATCTGTAACCAGTTTATGCTGAAGGAGGTTTCTGCAAACACCCCAAAGTAAAAGGACAGCATTTTACTGTGTAAGCCTGCCTCATTCTGACTTTGCTGCTTAAATTCCTGAAGTATTAACACTGCATTAACAAAACTTATTTGGATTGTTCATCTTGAGGATTTCTTTAGAATGAAGTTAATCTGGAAATATGAAAATTCATTAGCTGGATTTTTCTTCAGTTATTGTTCCGCAGATGGTTTTCTTTTATGTGGAAAATGCTGCATGTATATGAAGAAAGTTATTAAATTAACATAAGCTAGTATTATATTGTTCATGCTCTCACTGATGTGGAATAGTATTGCAGAGATTTCTGTGGGTGTTGGCAAATATAGTACTTCAAATCAATTATTCTTCAGTTTCAACTTCAACAACCTGTTGAATACAGTGAATGGCTGATAAGCCAATGAATGTTGCAAAAGGCTAACTTCTTTGTATGACTGGTATTTTGCAGTGTGTGAGACAGCAATTATAAATCATCTGCCGTAGCAGGGATTATGTACTCACAGCATCAAACCTCTGAGCAAAATTTACCTGATATTAATTCAGCACAATGATATCTGAAGAAAGTGAATGCATTGTATACAGGAATCTGCATAGGGCAGTTTTCACAATGAAAATGGATTATCACAAAATAACAGCATAAATTGGTGATCCATTGGAAAGTGCCATTACAGAAAAGTTAGAACTGTCACATAAATTAAACAGAACAATTTATGCATAGGATTTCAGAAAATTAATGGCAGGTAATTACTTAGAATTTCAGACTCCTTTGAAGTAACTATAATTCTCCATATAACAATTTTCTCACTGACAAAACAAATAAAATCTTCAGATAATAAGTAGAAATAGTGATTTGTAGAAACTGTAATTGACTGCATTTCCTGAAAAGGCTTTACAGGCCACAACATATGATAAAGTACGTTCCCTTTCTGAACTCTTATTCATGCAAGCAATCCTCACTCATAAAAGTAACTACAATAAAGTTAATGTGTCTTCTAATGAACATATACACAAACCAGATCCCAGTATACTGGTCATCCCATGTCATAAAAGAGACCTAGAATAAAAAAGATCTGTTTTTACGTTGGACTCTGTGAGTCTGTGTAACACACAGGTATGTGAAAAAGTATGTTTAAAGCCTACACTGATGCCTTTTTAAAAAAGCAGTATCATATTTAGGTAGCTGTAAGATTAACATACAGATAATATTTTGAATGTAATGGTTGAGTTAGGTCAATATGCAAAGCAATGCCCATATTTGTATTAATACAAAAATCTTACCTAATAACATCACTGATAATACTCCTTCTATGCAGCTGTTAACCAGGGAATGTATTTGTTGTCTTTGTAGAAATTAAGTAGTGTGTTGCTTTTTCTCCATGATATTTAGGAATAGAAAAGTTTTCACAATGTCAAAAATTCTAATATATTAATAGACTCAAGTAATTCTTCCCTATGACTTCTTATTAAAAAAACTCCAAACCATATAATGTGAACTTAATATGTTAAAAATGTAACGGTGTTTAAGGGTACAGATACACTTGGCTTTTAATCAGGTTGGCTTTTCAATCTTGGCTTTTTAATCTGCTTATGTTGAAGAGAGCAAGAAATAACTAATAAAACAGTCCCAACCCACACGGAATGCCACTAGATTCAGTGCAGGTCAGGTGAATGACAGCAATGTATACTCGCATTCCCCCACAAAATCAGTTTCACTGAAAAGTGCATGTAAGTGCATATAACAATATTTTGTCAAGAGAACAAAATACTGACAAAACACTGCATTCCCTGTGAAGCCCCAAGATCCCCTGGGCAAAATAAATTACCCATTATAAATAAATGCTTGGCTACTCCCATTCTCCACATTACATCTTTACAATTAATCTCACTTTTTGTAAACGTATTGCTACATAAAACAGAGAAGAGGAAATTAGCAACAGCTGACTACCCCTTATCCTGAAGTATAAAAGTTGATTAGTAATGTTAAGTATTTGATGGAAGTTTCATGTGAAAACATCTACCTCTTGTGCCCAAAGTTGGAACTGCCACAGATAATTTTCATTAACCAATACAGAATAAATATTATTATTATTGTTATTGTTATTGTTATTATTATTTCCCTTCAATGATGATTCATACTAATAATATTGTTCTTCATAGTGTAAGGATAATGTGGAACTTTTCACAGTCCTTTTCTCTCTATGGACTTAAAAATCAGGGCTCAGTGAGGGACAGGGTCTCCTATGGAAGAAGGCCCCGCCAGGAAATCACTGTGTAAAAAAAGTTTCAAAAGCACCAATTTCTAATGCAAATAAGTTAAATTAGATGCCAAAGCTAAGTTTACTTCAAAAATCTGAGAGTAACTTCAAGTGCAAAAATTACCTGAGGAATATGAATTTTTATTTTGCTGCTAGGATGCTTAGAATTCTGGTTTATTTAATGTGGGTAGAAATGAGTAAATGGTATCAAAATCTTTAGAGAACCAGATTTGGTTGTCTTTAATTTGGTGTTGTGGAGATATTGGCAAGGTTTTCTATCTTGCGTTCCTCCAACTCTTCTTCTCAAACTTCATTTTATATGTAATTTATTTCTGATTTACCATTTTCTCTTCCATGAAGTTTTCATACTTTATTTGCCCTTATTACTTTAGAAGAGATTTTCTGTACTGCTTCCATGTCACAGTCTCAAATTAAAAAAAAATCAGAAAGGCCAGAGTGGGCCAGAATAAGAGGTAATCTCTTAGTCTCCTGCCTTCAAAGATGAGACATTTGAGATTTCCCCCAGCCTTCCTTTATGTTTGGTATCAAATTTCTAATGTATGGGAAGTTGAGAAACTAAAAAGGGGAAAAAAATGTACAGCAAGAAAGGGAGAGCAGTATTGATTTAAGTCCAAAGTAGGGGAGAAGGGAGGCACTTAGGTAGCCAAACTACTGAGTTCCTATACAGCTTTAAACTTATACCTGTTGTTGTTTCAGGAAGCCTGAAAGCTCATCTCCACTTTGAACTGAGTTTTGCTGGTATACTCTGTTCTCATATTTGTAACTGCCTACCCCTTAAAATAAGAGTGCCTGAATCCTAACACACTTCAATGCATTTGCAAGGTCTTGGGTAAAAGTAGCCTGCTTCTCTAATTACTAACTCTGCTTAAATTAATTTTTGCTGAAAAATATTCAAGTCCTCAATTTTTTAGAAAAGCAAGTATATAAGTATCATAGAATCATTAAGGTTGGAAAAGACCTCCAAGATCATCAAATTCAACCTTTGACCAATCACCACCATGCAAAATAACCATAGTACTAAGTACCACATCCAGTCATTTCTTGAACATCTCCAGGGACAGTGAATTCCCACTTCCCTGGGCAGTCCACTCCAATGCATAGCTATTCTTTCAGTGAAAAATTACTCCTGATGTCCAACCTGAACTGCTGTGGTGCAGCTCAAAGCAATGTCCTCTCATCCTGTCTCTTGTTGCCTGGGAGGAGATACCAACCACCACCTGGCTACACCCTTCTTTCAGGCAATCTCAGAGAGAAACAAGGTCTTCAATGAGCCTTCTTTTCTCCAGAATAAACAACACCAGTTCCCTCAGCCAATCCTCACAGGACTTGGCCTCCACCAGCCCTGTCGCCCTTCACTGGACTCATTCCAGGACTTCAATATCTTTTCTATCATGAGGGGCCCAGAGCTGGACACAGGATTTGAGGTGTGACCTCACCAGTGCCCAGCACAGGGGGACAACCCCTGCCCTGCTCCTGCTGGCCACACTCTTGTTGATCCAGGCCAGGATGCCACTGCTCTTCTTGGCTACCTGGGCACACTCTGGCCCATGTTCAGTCACTGTCACCAGCACTGCCTTCTCCTGTGGGCAGCTTTGCAGCCACTCTGCCCCAGCCTGTGGCACTGCCTGGGGCTGTTGTGACCCAAGGGCAGGACGCAGCACTGGGCCTTGCTGCACCTCCCACCATTGGCCTCAGCCCCTGATCCAGCCTGCCCAGATCCCTCTGCAGAGCCTTCCTGCCCTCCAGCAGATCAGCACTCCCACCCAGCTTGGTGTCACATGCAGACTGCCTGAGGGTGCACTCAATCCCTTGTCCAGGTCATCAATGAATGCACTAAACAGGACTGGCACCAGTACTGGTGACGGGCCATCCACTGGATATAACTCCATTCACCACCACTCTCTGAGCCTGAACATTGAGCCAGTTTTTACTCAGGAAAGAGTAAAAAAAGAGTAAAAGAGCACCCATCCAAGCCATGGACTGTCAGCTTCTCCAGGAGAATGCTGTAGGAGAGAGTATCAAAGCTTTACTGAAGTCCAGGTAGAATACATCCACAATTTTCCCCTCATTTATTCAGCAGGCCACCTGCTCATAGGCCCCAAAACTGCCAGAATTCAAGAAGTGTTTAGACAATTGTGGGAATACACAAGTCAGACAGTGAAGCAGACTTAATTAGCATATCTAGTTTGATAACCAAGATGCCCTGGCGAGAACAAACAGGCTTTTGAAGATTACAGAAGATGGGAGTACATCTGTTTACCGGAATAAGGAAATTAAATTAAACCTTCCTAAACAAGATATGTTGTAAAATGCATAAGTTTGTCTGTACCATGCTTAACTTTATCTTTGTAGTAGTAAATATTAACCTTCCTAGAAATGGTATATAAGCTTTGGAAAAATCTCAGTAAAACCGAATTCTGATCACCGAATCAGGGTTCCCATCTCTCTATTCAATCGCCGATAGACAATGCTCTCAGCCACTTGGTGGGACTTCTGCTCTGCAGGGACAGGAGTTGGCCCCAGAATGCTAGAAAAAATGACTTGGTAACTGCAGAAGAGAAACAGCAATGTGGTCTTTGTCTCCCTGTTTTCAAGGAAGTGGACATTGTATACTAAGCTGTATTGAAGAAATGCTTTTGTCAAAGCAGAAGGAAAGTGGCATCAAGGGTGAAGTCTCAATGCCTTAAATTTCTTCAGTTCCCCAATCCAAAACCTAACTGGACATGTGCATGAGTAAGGTTGTGTTCTCCAGTGCTCAGCCTTATCTTCTGCCCTAGAAGCAAAGCCCAATACACAAAGCTCTGCTGAGGAGAACCAGACGCAGACCAGCCTGGTCATTGTGTACATATATATAATCATCAACTTAATTATAATAATGATCAGAAAGTTTATTAAAATAATAAAATTTAAAAGGATTTTTTCCATATAAGTGACTATAAATTCTCTTTAATTTGAATTTCCTTTTTTGAGAAACAGGCCATCTTGTCTGAGCAATAACGCTTAATCATAGGAAAACCACTTAAGATTTAGTAAACTAAACACTAGTTAGCTTTTGAATCTCAGTTGTAGGGTCCTGAGAAGCCCATATCTCATTCCAAAACAAACTAGAGATACTGTTCAACAGAAGACACATTTCCATGGCCTTGGCAGTGCCAGGTTAGGAATGACTGCCATTCAGATGTGACTGAAAGGGAAGTGTCTGGCAAAAAAAATGCTGGTTTGTTTGTTTTTTTTCCCCTTGTCTGATATTATCTTCTTTGTATCTAGTGTTATTTGCAAGATGTTATTTCAACTTTCTCATTCCTGGTCTGCCAGGAAAATAATTTATTGACCTTTTCACCCCTTTAATACACAAGTGCACTTGAGTGTAGCAATTGCTTACAGACCTTATTCTCAGACATTTCATTATGTTCTTTCCAGAAACTATTTATAAATTATCATACATTTAAAAAAAATCTGTTAGGATAAGTAATGCAAGGGTTTCACCCTTAGGAAAACGTGAAGAATAACCATTTTTTGGCATTACGCCTTTAATTTCTCCCTTTGTTTCTCCTCCAATAAGAGACTATCCTATGTTTCTCACACAAATCCTATTACATTGTTGTTAAGAATTGTATCTTCTATGATTACCACCTGAAAGAGCCACCATAGTTTTCTGAGTCTTCATTCCTCCTTTTTGCTCATTCCAGTTTCTAAAACCAACTTTCTGCTTTTCTCTTATTTAAATCCATGTTCCACTTTGTATTTCGTTTTCAAATACACGAATACATCAATTAATCAGTAACAAAATAAGTATTAGGTATAATGTGAGCCTGCTACTGAATGGAACAGAGACCCCAGTGACAGAGGTTGCACAGAAGGCAGAATTACTGAACATCATCTTTTCTTCAGTCTTCACTGCCAAGGTCACCCCTCAGGAATTCTAACCCACAAGATCAGGAAAAAGGTCTCGAAAAAGAAGGACTTTCCTTTGGTTGAGAAGGATTGGGTAAGAGACCATTTGGTCAAACTTGACATCCACATGTTCATAGACCCTGACGGCATGTATCCATGAGTGCTGAAAGAGTGGGTGGACACCATTGTGAGACAATCTTCGAAAGGTCATGGAGATCAGGAGAGGTGCTGAGGACTGGAAGAAAGTAAATGTCACCCTGGTCTTCAAAAGGAGCAAGAAGGAGGACTTAGGAAACTATCAGCCAGTCAGCCTCACCTCAATCCCAGAGAAAGCGACAGAGCATCTCATTCTGGAGACCATTGCTATCCACATGGATGACCAGATGATGATCAAGAGTTGTCAGCATGGAGAAATCACGCTTGCTCAGCCTGATCACCTTGTACAATGAGGGAAGTACCTGAATGGATGAGGGGAAAGTAGTGGATATTGTCCACCTTGACTTCAGAAAGTCTTTTGACACTATCTCTAATGACAGACAAGTGCAAGGTCCTGCACCTGGGGAAGAACAACCCCAGGCCCCACTGGCTGGGACTGACCTGCTGGGGAGCAGCTCTGCAGAGAAGGACCTGGGGGTCCTGGTGGACAACAAGCTGTCCATGAGCCAGCAGTGTGTCCTGGTGGCCAAGAAATCCAATGGTGTCCTGGGGGACATTAGGAAGAGCATTGCCAGCAGGTCATGGAAGGTGATCCTGCCCCTCTACTCAGCCATAGTGAGGATACAGCACTCCAGATGTCCTGGGCTCCTCAGGACAACAGAGACATGGAGCTCCTGAAGCGGGTCCAGCAGAGAGTAGAAAGATGATGGGGGGACTGGAGCACCTCACTTATTAGGAAAGGCAGAGGGAGCTGGTTTTGGTTAGCCTGGAGAAGTCTGAGAGGGGATCTATCAATGTGTAAGTATCTGAAGGGAGGTTGCCAAGAGGATGGACCAGGCTCTTCTCAGAGGTGCCAAACAACAGAATGACAGGCAATGGGCAGAAACTGGAACACAGAAGTTCTACTTGAACATGAGGAAGAAGTTCTTTACTGTGAGGGTCCCTGAGACCTGGAACAGATTTCTCAGAGAGGGTATGGAGTCTATTTATCTATCCAGAAAAGAGAATATTCAAAAGCTGTCTGCACACATTTCTAAGTACCATTGGTCTAGGGAAATCTGCTTGTGTAAGGAGGTTGGACTAGATGACCTAGAGTGGCCCTTGCCAACCTTAGCCATTTGATGATTCTTTTCAGTTCCACCATTCTGTGATCTTAAACATGCTTTTTTTGGCTTTTTTTTTTTTGGTTCCATGAGACATGACACATGCTGCATGCTGTAGAAGTAAGGTGTTATTTTTGAAGGGCATTGTGCTCCACCTACGGAGAAAAGGAGCATGCTATATTCATTCAACAGCAGTAAAACCTGTTCCGTACCACTGTAATCTATACCAGGACTAATGCACAGTTGACTCCATGCCAAGGAAATCACAATGTGCTTACAGTGTGCTTGCAATACAGTAGCCTTCTCTCTGCTTATGGCCAGTTGCTCAAAATTGCCTATTTTCTCTTTATATTATTGCACATATTGTAATTGCTGTTTATACAGCAGTAAACTGAATTACAATCTCAATCTCAAGAATTTAATAGAGGTTCTTTGGGACAGATCTAAGATGACTGGAAGACACAGAAGCACTCTGAGAAGATCTTATAAACCTGCTGCTCTTCTCATGAATATTTATCTCTTTATTTTTGCCAAACAACTCACTTGGAACACCTTTGGAAATCAAACATCAACACAAATATGTATTACCTGCACTAGCGTAGTTTAAAGGTAGAACTACATGAAGAGGTAGAACTACATGAAGGATGTGCAGGTACACAAGCAATTCGAAGGTTGAAGTCCTTAGTAAGTGCAGCTTGACTTGCTTTAAAAACTCAGGATCCATTAAGACACTTGCAGGATTCCAACTTTCAAGGCATGTGTTTCAAGAGCAGCCTAACTCAGTGGAGCTTCTAGATAGTGGCAGCACAATAAAAAAGAGATTTACAATAAACACATAAACCATGTACATGTACCCCCTTCTTAAAGCCATTAATCTAAACTGGATTAGAAAGGTCTTTAAATAAACGTATGTTACAAACTGTAACTATCAAACTAAAACACTAATTAAGGCAGATACAGTACAGTATAAATTGCTTATATAGGCACATGGTTTAAAACAGTTATTTCAGCTTCATTACTTAAACCAGTGAAATATTTTGTTCTAACTGCAGACTCCATGCTTCTCTAGATTAAGAAAAGGAGAAGACAAATTGGCAAACCCAACCCTATAATTGTTTCAGTAATAGATCTAGGAGAAAACCTAGAATTTATATTAAAAAGGCCAATCAAGACTGAATCTGTAACTGGTGACTTCTTCAGAATGATACTTATGACTAGCTGGGGTACTTGAGAGAATCTATCATACCCTGAATTTCTTCTCCTACTTAAAACAGATCTGAGAAAAAGCCAAATGTTTTTATTCTTCAGGACTACGGGTTTTTAAAAATTAGGATATAGTGCAATAAACATTATAAACATTTGAACACAGTTTTCAACATTTTAAACCTATTTTTTGAGGTCTGTGAGCATTCCTCTCATGGGAGTAATGGCAGTTGATTTAGGTTTCCTGCTTTGATATCACATTTGATGGTACAATATTTAAATATCTGGGAAGATTAAACAATGAAAAAAAATAATATTTTCAATTACAGTGCAAGTTTTGAAAACTGGTTCACCTTCCATTTTACATGGATTTTTATCATCAAACACACCAGGTCTGATATCTCTGATAAAAGTATCACAGCACTTATTGAATTGGAGATATTTGTATTTTTTAATATAATCCCAATCTTTTTAATTCCAAGGTATTAACTATCCAAAAGTAATATCTAATGTTATGTTTCCAGTTCTACTAATACTTGTTTTGCATGTTCATGCTTGAAGAAATTACAAAGAACTCTACAACTAAAGAATTGTTTTATTTTTCAAATATTTCTGGTTTGTGTTCTGTGTTTTAGTTTTTTCCCTTCTACTTTTCCTATTCATCATTTAGCTAAAATCATTGTAACCATTTGAAGGAATATTAACTGATGAAGATAAAAGATATATATTGTGTAATTTTAGAGTTTACAGAAGACCTGTATAATAAAAGGAATAAAAGAGAATTTGGAGTCTCCTGATTTCAAGAGTTGATATGTGAGCTCCACTTCTTTGGATAACATGGTAGCCAGTCCCTAAGAAGGAATAGAGACCTGGAACTTCTGAAAAAACACTCATTTGCTTTCATTATAGTCACAAGTCTTGATTCACTTGGAGGGAGGCAGATTAAAGTGTTTTCCATGCTCAGGAGTACTGGAAGATGGGTTTATGCCTCACATTGAAAACCCATTATTCCAGGTTGGGGAACAAGTTCTTCGTGCTTACTTTTAAAGTAACTTATTATGCATCAGATTTTTAAATCATTACTGAACAAAAAAATCATGTTACAAGAAATTTGGATTGTATCATTACTTATCATTTATCAATGACATTTACAAGTCAAAACTCTTACACATTTGCGTAGAATCTGCAATACCAGCACATTTTGCATATAAGAGAGTCTATCAGCAACATATACAGTAGGAGCAAAGCTTTTAGTAGCTTGACATTTCTCGTACACAGCGCTTGAATTCTATTGAAAAATATTTTTCTTACCAATGCATCTCCTGTCTTTTTCATGACAAATAACATACTAATAATCTGAGCCACAAGAGGGCACAAAATAAGCATTTGGCTGCTGTTTTAGGTTTAAAATTTGGAACTGG
This sequence comes from Nicator chloris, assembly GCA_013400495.1. Classification (NCBI taxonomy): domain Eukaryota; kingdom Metazoa; phylum Chordata; class Aves; order Passeriformes; family Pycnonotidae; genus Nicator; species Nicator chloris. The sequence continues at coordinate 65,238 of WAAE01020933.1, forward strand.
GCGGAAATACTAATGCATGTTGTGGTTTTATGTTTGCTTTTCTGTGAGGTAATGATTAGGAGAAAATAAAAAGCAAAACAAGCTTAAACTTACTTAAAAGTTACAAGAGATAGTTTATTCACAGACACACATTAGAAGAATGAATAAAAAGGAAAAAAACTGAACCTTTTAAAACACCTCTCTTTTCTTTATAAACTCTTTACTTTCTTATAAACACGTAGAGAGACAAAACTTGTGATTTTTATTCAGTTTTACTATTAAAAAACACAATATTTTATTACTTTGGAGAGGAATCTTTGTAGAATCTTATGGAGGTATTTTGCTACAAGAAAAAATAGTTTGGTGGCACTTAATGTTACAAACTTGCACCTGCTTGGAAAATTTTGCAGAGTTTGTAATCTCATCTATTAACAGCTTTCTTTTGGTTGTTTATACATTTTTTAGCATATTTGGGTTACTATTTTAAGAATGCTTTCTTTTGATATACTACAAAGAATTTTATCTTTGAAATTGTCTCTATCTCATACCCTAGGAGTAAAGGGATAAATCTCAAAATTTATCTCTATCTATTTTAATTGCATCAATTCACAACTTTGACTAGAATTAGCGATTCTTTAAACAACTGCAAAGAAAGAAGTCTATTTGCTATGGTTTTACTAGAGAAGTTTAGTTAAAATGTCTAGTCTTTAATCTTTGCTTTTAATAATCTTTATCTCTTTTTTTGCTGGCTTTATTTTTAAGTTTTCTCTATGTTAAATTACTGTATTAATTCTTGCTCGCAGAGAAGGATTGGTGCTGTGTGAGCTTTATTTGTTTAGGAAAGAGTTAATTATCTCTCTCAGGGCTTGTAGATGGTCATGTGATTTTTGGTTGCCGCGGCGGCCGCTTGATGTTTTAGGCCCTGGGGGGGATGCGGGGGGAGACTTGGTTGAGAGATTGAAGTACTTAGGCGGTTTAAAAATTTACTAGAAAAAAACACTTTTTTTCTTACTCTTCTGGTTTTAATTGCGGTGGGCTCGGCTTAACTGGGCTTGCAGTTGACATTAGGGTTTAGCGGCTTTTTTTTTCTTTTCTGGCCGGCAGCTGATGGCGGGCCGCTTAGGCTACGCTTTTTACGAAGGGAGCTGCGGGCGCGGAGCTGGCTGGAGTGGCGGGGCCTGGCCCGGCCTGCGCCCCACTTGGTACAGGTGACGTTACTCCCCGGCTAGCTGGAAAAAAAAGAAGGGCTGGCCTGATCACAATGTTATCTTTTATATGTATACTCTCAAAGTCGCATCTAGCTTCTCAGTGGTTGAACAATACGTCAGTATCTAAATCTTGCTTTTGATAGGTTATTGTCTTCTCCACAGGAAGTAACAGGTCTCTGCAGGATTACAAAGAACTATTTCTCTCTTAACTAAAAACTAAAATGTGTTAACCTATGACAGCAGCCCAGCAGCCACAAAATGTATATAACACTGGAAAAACCACTGCAAAGTATCTTGTGGAAATGTTTCAGAAGCCTAGAAAAGCTAATGTTTGTTGGAACTACAAAATTACAGCTTGTTGAGCAATGTAAATCTTTTTCCCCTCAAACGCATACGTATACACTACTATGCATGGGTTTTGATGAAAATGCATATGTGTTTATCCATAGAAATATGTGTTCCCTTACATTGAGCCTTGGAAATTATTTCTCAGTGCAATTAACTTCTAAAAGCTGTGCCCATGCTCATATGTGTACATGCTTGTATGTGTTCACATATTGTATAGTTGTTAGCATCTATGATTGGAAAGTAAGAAACCACGTAATTACCAGACACTAGATAAGGAGATTTGTGAAGATGGTATGAATAATGGAGGTGAAAGTGTTTCAGAAAGGAATGTAAGTCGAAAACTGAGAAGCAAAAGCCTTTTATGTTCTCTTTTTTATGCGTTCTGTTAATTTTCTTATGCTGCACAAAACTTTGAAATATAGAATGTTGTAACCAATAAATGTAAATGGAGAATTTAGATTTGGACTAATTTGTGTTTCACGATTCTGTAATTTTGACATAATTGCATACAGGTATAAATTCAACATGCAAGTACTTTATCACTGCATGGTGATTTTGAAGACATAATTTACACAGGAAAAGGCTCTTCATTGAACAGTTGTGGCATATTTCTAAAACTAGTCTAAAACTAGATCAAGAACTGAAAGCAGAAGCTCACAGCTAACATTCCTGATAGGAATTTTCAATTATACTTAATAAACCTTTAGATATTTCTTTTCTCATTTTCAAGACCCTTTCAAGCTCTTCATCACTGTTACTATTTCCTTCTCATATCACAGTCCCATGATCATCCACCTCAATAGCTATTTGTCTTATTTTTGCCATTTCTACTCCCACAAATTACTCTGACATATTCTACAAGTCTATTGTTTTCTTTTTCCATTTACTTTAAGATTACTTAAGTAGTATAAGCAGTAAATACTACATAGTAGATATACATGGTAAAAAAAAAAGTTTCTTATACTTAAGGAGTTTCTTAGTGTTAATATAGTCTTATTTTATAAATTTATACAAAGAAGCAAGCAGTTTTAACCTCTTGCCTCAGAGAATAGGCAGACAGCCTTAAAAGAAACTAGAATAGATCTATCTTACAAAATATTGACTTGGCCTCCTATACATTATCCCTTCCTACAATATATGTGCCTGGTAGATAAATAAAAGACATAGCTAGCGACCTCTTCATATAAAAAATATGTTTGGAGTTAAAGTTCAAGTGCTGTTTCTGTTACAATTTGAAATAAATAGGCATGGTCTGAAAAACAGAGACAATTTCTAAGGACTGCTGACAGGAATTCTCAGATCTTTCTGTAGAAAGATGTTCGTGTCCATTTTTGTCTGGTTCAGACAAAATTCTCCACAAATCTCGACAAGCCTACTGTGGTTTTCGATCCTTTGAAAATCAGGATGTAGAATCTTCTCTGGCTCTGTATGATTGAGAAGTGTCTGCCTCAAATCAAATCACTGGATGTGTATCAATAGTTTGTATGACAGTTTAAGGTAGTAATAATAAGATCTTTACAAGGAAAGAAAATTACGATGACTGTTACTGCAAACAATACAAAAGGCAGAACAAAAATGGAAGTCTAAAAAACCAATAGATAAAATGGAGATGGTCAAGAATGTTCACACTCAGAATTTTACAATCTAAACCATGACTTTCAAAAAACAGTGCTACCCAGAAAAAAAAAAGCTGTGAGTGATCATAAAAACATTAAAACACTGGCACACATAGAAGGCAGCAATTGAGGACAACTATCTATACAGCAGCCTCATACTCTTAATAAATCCTTTATGGTAAATCCTTTTGTAGAAAAGTTTATTTGCTTGGTATTGTCTCTAGTTTAAATCAGAAAGGTACAAGATGCTGAAAAGCAAGCCAGTAAAAAAGCTGCTTCAGAGAAATATGACAATCCCCCCCCCCTTTTTTTTTCATCTCTGCAAAATAAAAAGTATTGTTTGTGAACAGGTAACCTATTGGAAATTAGTTCAGTTCTGAGGACAAAAAGGTTGCAATCTACTAGCATATGTCAGGAGATGGATTGAAGGGTGTTTTAATGAACACAGATTATTCCTGAGAGATTAGGGAAAAGATGCATGTAGGGTAACAGGATTGTAAAAACGAATTAGGAGAAACTTCCCTCAGAAAACGTCTAACTATCGTTTTATATTTCTAGCCTCTTATATGTAAACAGCTGCTTCTAGTCGAGGTTACCTTACTTCTATCGCCAGCGTGGAGTACCGGCATTCGTAACACGGTCACTAGAACCAACAAACGAGCTGATGCTCTAGGCCAGGTTTTGGATTTTAAGATGACGGCTGAGGCTCGGGCAGCACACGTCGAGGCGGGGCGGGACGGGGCGGTGACGCCGAGCCGCCCGGCTCTTCCCCCGGCCCCGAGGCCGCGGCTCCGGCCGCACGTCCGGGCCCGGCCGCCCCGCCCCCCGCCGCGTGACCGCCCAGCTTCCGGGGAGAGCGCCGGGCCGGCAGCTCCGGGCGTGCCGCGACGGCAACTTCGGCGGGGCGGGCGGGCAGCGGCGGCACCAGCGGCACCAGGGGCAGCGGCGGCACCACCATGTCCGGCAACGGGCTCACTTACAGCGAGCAGGGCGGAGAGGCGGCGCCCGAGGTGGCGCAGGAGGCAGCGCCCACCGTGACCCCCTCGGCTTCCGCGGCCTTCGGGCTCTTCAGCAGCGACACCAAAAAGTAAGGGAGCTCGCTGGGCTTTGGGGCGGGCGGTGCTGGGCTGGCGGGGCATCCCAAGGGCAGGGACAGTTCTAGGGGGCCTAGTGTGGAAGCCGCGCCTCCCGCTTGACTCCCCTCGTGACTCCGCGGAAAAGTTCGCTTGCTTACGTTTAAAGTGTGCATAGATAGTGGGTTATCTGTGAAGTGTTTCTTTTGGTTTGTTTGAAAAACTGGTTTTCGTTTGTCCTCTGTTTCAACAGCTAACGGCGGTGGAATTGTCCTAATTTTGCCTTCAAATGCGTGTATATATAAAGTGTTTGAAAAAAAAAAGTATTTGTGGGAGTTACGGTTGGAAATGAAGTGGATTAGGGCGAGGTGGCCACCTCGAAGTGGGTGTTAACAGTGTTAACAGTGTTAACAGTGTCTTGGTCAGAAGTCAAAATGAGGAAATGGAGAAGGTAAAAAAAAACCCAGTCAAGTGCACAGGAACAGAAAGCTTTCAGCTCCTTAAAGTAAAAGTGGATTGGAGAGGAAGAATGACCAAATGAAAGGATCAAAAGGTTTGCTAAGCTGGAATTGTATTCTACAACAAATTGGAAATCTATTCCAAGAGCAACCAATAAAAAGCACCATAAACTAAGGTCTCATGGACATTAGAAAATCAATTGCTGCATCTCCAGTTTGATTGTTCTGCACAAAGAGAACATCTATGCTCTGGAAACCTCGACTGATGTGTTTATTTGTGAGCCACAGCAGAGTAAATCACAAAAACATGAAGCTGCTGGCACTCTAATGCTTAGCACTATGAGACAGTAGCTGATCGGCCTCCTCAGTTTGCCAGATGAGTCTCATTTCTTTTTCCCCTTCTATTTTGCTAAATATTTTACTTTTTCATTTTGTTACAGTTCAAATTTCACTGCTCTAGTATAAATGCACTTCTGTAGATCTGTGTGTTTTAGCTGATTTACGTTGTTTGCACCCTTCTTTTCTTTTCCCCTTCCATAGAAACAACTTGGCATTTTAATTCTAAACCATTATTTTGCTACTTCCTTTTTTCCATGGGATGGAGGGTATCCTGTTCCTTGATCATGCCCATAATTTTCTACGTAACTCATAAACTTAGGACTGTTTTGCAGGTGAAGTATAGCTCTCTGTTTTATTAGATGCAGAAGCTGAAGTTAGTGATGCTACTCAAGGCTCCCCAGTGATCACAGGGAAATACAGCTCTGTGGTCCTGAGATGTTTTGTACATGTGTATGTATGTGGATGTCCTTTAGTGTGGAAGAACCAGAACAGCTTGTGATATGTGAGCATGCCAGATTAATTAATCGCTCCTCTAGACTTGCTCTTACACTTACAAGAGTGTAATCCTCTAAAGGAATGACTTGAGAGGAAAACAGACATTGCTGTGGTCTTTTGTAGCTGACAAGCAAATTCTTCCTGAAATAGTGCATTATCCACAATTCAGCTTAGCACTTTTGTGGTTAAGCTCTAAGTATGAATTGGGTAGTTGAGGAACAGACACTGTGCAGGGAAGGTGATTTGTGTAGTGTGAAAATTTGAGCAGTGTGGAAAAGCCACGGGACTGCAAGTGAGGGTTATTGTTAGAAAAGCAGACTGTATGGCACTCTAGTTGGAAAATGCAGTAGTCATGCATCAAGCATATACATTGTGTTTCTAATAGTTCACTTTAGTAATAGTGCAAAACCTGCTTATCAGAAGGCAATATAAGAGACTATAAAGAAATGTAAGATGTGTCCTTGCATCTTGTGCATGAAGGTGGGGGTTTAGTGAAGTATTCCACTGGTGAAATGAAAATTACTCTTAGAGCTTTTTAAAGGTTGTTTACTGATCTCTCTAGATTGTCTCTCGTCATTGCTGATATACTCATGTCTTGATATCATTGTGTTGTTTCAGTGCTTGGCAAACCTTTTCTATTGCTGAGGAAGGGAGATTCTTCTTTAGGTCTACTGATGATACAAGAAGTACTCCTTCTCAGCAGAGGGATACATGTATAATTTATGGCCCAGGACATTACTGCAGTAACCTTTGGACCAAAACCTGGTGCTTGCCTGTTGCCAGTCAATCAGAACAATGTCATGTAGTTAATGTATTAGTATCAAGATACTACTGTAAATACTTCATTGGAAAAGTTCTCGTCTCTTTTCTTTGGATTGTCTGCCTTCTCCTGTTTGTCATGAAGAAGTAAACTGAAATGGTTACGAAAATAATGAGGTGGTCAGGATAAGTTGTCTTCAGCCTTGCTACAGAAGGGCCTGCAGAGGGGCACAAATCAGTATTGATAGACTTAAACCTGAAATCTAAAGCTGGATTAAATAAATTAATATAATTATCTAATATATGTATTTCTATAAATATTTATTTTTATAAATATATATAGTATAAATGTATATTACATAAAATTATGTATATTTTTATAAATGTACAAGGATATATATATTTAATATAAATTATTTGTCCTGTTTTGTTTTTCACGTTTCAGTAGGTCTACTGTGCTGAAGTTCATCTCATTTAAAAGCTCTGAGCATCCCTTAGTGTAAAAGCCTATGTGTTATTCTCCTGCTAAAGCTGCCTTTTTGTACTTGTAGCATTCAGTGATCTATCCAGTAACTTGCAATTACAAACATAATTTTAATTTGATTAGTGGATATAGTATTTTCAGTACGCCCTTGTGTTGTGGTTTGGTTCAAAGGTGCTGTCAGTATTCAAAATATCTCAGTTCATCAAAATTTCTCTCCTGGTGACATCTTAATCCTGACAAAGTGTAAAGTTCCAGTGTTAGAAGATTATTAAAGATAACTGTTTATTTCATGATCTTTTATCTTAATGTAAGAAAGGTGCATTATGTTGTACACACCATGTGGAAACGTTTCTCATGAAATACATTGTATGTATCCACTGCAGTGAAAGAAAATAGAAAACATAAGAATACCACTTTGGTCTGCTTCTGAGGTGACTGTACATGCTCAGGACAAAAGGGAGGAGGAAAGGAGGAGGGTTTTCCAATCTCTCTGTAGTATTACATGCAACAGGTACATAAGAAACTGATTTCTTACCAGTGTTGACTAAACTGAAACTGTTCTTGAATAATAGTTTTCATAACAAATGTATTATACTGGTGCTAGATTTTTCTGTGAGTATTTAATCCTGGCTAAAGAGGCAAATAGAACTTGTGTTTCTGGTATATATTGCTTTTAAAGCCTTTTGGTTAGTTAGATGAATGAAGTGGATCTAGTGTTCAGAGAATGGAATCTTTGCATTCATTCTGTTAAGCATCTCAATAACTAAATAATTGAAAGATCTTACATACCTGAGATGAGTCAGTCAACCTTCTTGTGTGGAAAGGGCCCTGTTGCATGACTGGAGGTGCCTGTTGCTCTCCTTCCTCTCTTCCTCTTTCACACTTGTCACATAAATACACAAGTTGTATAAAGGAATCTTTATGTTTTAAGAATGTGTTCATGTGTACAGGTTGGTAGTTTGACACTTGTCTTTGAAGTGGTTATATTCTAGGTATTCACATGACCCACATGTTTCAAAAAGCAGAAGAAGGGTCAGATTCTGGTCCCCAGATTAATGGAGACAGTCTGGAGAGAAGTCTTTGCCCATAACAGAAGTTTTCAACAGAAAATTTGTAAGAGCCTGTGGGTTATGTGAATCTTACGGACAAGCTGAATCCAGCACGTGGGCCTCAAGCTATTTCTCTGTGTTCTAGATTGATGGACTCCATGTAGTAAGCCCTGCCTAGTTGAAATCTCAGAATCTCCTGTTTGGTGTAGAGAAATACTGCATGATTCATATCACCTAAGTTAATAGCATATTTTTATAGTTACATTATGCTTTATTACGTTATTATTGCTCTAAGTGGAGAGTTGAAAATTCTAACCACCTTCCAACATGTAAGAGTACCTGAAGAGCTAATTAGAAACACAGAATCCCTTTTAATTGCATATATTAGGCTACAGCTCTAACTGCCTACCGTTAATTGCGGGTGGACAGAGGATTTTCATCTATATTAATTGCGTTTTAAACAAAACTTGCCTGCATGTAAAATTAAAATATAATAATGTTTGGTACTTGGAAATGGTACAATTTCAGCAATAAAACTAGTTGTTGCTTTATCTGATAAAATGTAAAAACTTAGAGGTGAACCATAGGAGTAACATCTGTAGATGTCAATTGTTAAGTACAGTATTGAAGCAGATGGCAAAATTTATAACACACATTTTCAACTTTACTGATTTGCATCTTTAAACTGTATTTCTGCCAAGCAAAATACGTTTGTAATTNTATCTCAGTTCATCAAAATTTCTCTCCTGGTGACATCTTAATCCTGACAAAGTGTAAAGTTCCAGTGTTAGAAGATTATTAAAGATAACTGTTTATTTCATGATCTTTTATCTTAATGTAAGAAAGGTGCATTATGTTGTACACACCATGTGGAAACGTTTCTCATGAAATACATTGTATGTATCCACTGCAGTGAAAGAAAATAGAAAACATAAGAATACCACTTTGGTCTGCTTCTGAGGTGACTGTACATGCTCAGGACAAAAGGGAGGAGGAAAGGAGGAGGGTTTTCCAATCTCTCTGTAGTATTACATGCAACAGGTACATAAGAAACTGATTTCTTACCAGTGTTGACTAAACTGAAACTGTTCTTGAATAATAGTTTTCATAACAAATGTATTATACTGGTGCTAGATTTTTCTGTGAGTATTTAATCCTGGCTAAAGAGGCAAATAGAACTTGTGTTTCTGGTATATATTGCTTTTAAAGCCTTTTGGTTAGTTAGATGAATGAAGTGGATCTAGTGTTCAGAGAATGGAATCTTTGCATTCATTCTGTTAAGCATCTCAATAACTAAATAATTGAAAGATCTTACATACCTGAGATGAGTCAGTCAACCTTCTTGTGTGGAAAGGGCCCTGTTGCATGACTGGAGGTGCCTGTTGCTCTCCTTCCTCTCTTCCTCTTTCACACTTGTCACATAAATACACAAGTTGTATAAAGGAATCTTTATGTTTTAAGAATGTGTTCATGTGTACAGGTTGGTAGTTTGACACTTGTCTTTGAAGTGGTTATATTCTAGGTATTCACATGACCCACATGTTTCAAAAAGCAGAAGAAGGGTCAGATTCTGGTCCCCAGATTAATGGAGACAGTCTGGAGAGAAGTCTTTGCCCATAACAGAAGTTTTCAACAGAAAATTTGTAAGAGCCTGTGGGTTATGTGAATCTTACGGACAAGCTNTAGTTACATTATGCTTTATTACGTTATTATTGCTCTAAGTGGAGAGTTGAAAATTCTAACCACCTTCCAACATGTAAGAGTACCTGAAGAGCTAATTAGAAACACAGAATCCCTTTTAATTGCATATATTAGGCTACAGCTCTAACTGCCTACCGTTAATTGCGGGTGGACAGAGGATTTTCATCTATATTAATTGCGTTTTAAACAAAACTTGCCTGCATGTAAAATTAAAATATAATAATGTTTGGTACTTGGAAATGGTACAATTTCAGCAATAAAACTAGTTGTTGCTTTATCTGATAAAATGTAAAAACTTAGAGGTGAACCATAGGAGTAACATCTGTAGATGTCAATTGTTAAGTACAGTATTGAAGCAGATGGCAAAATTTATAACACACATTTTCAACTTTACTGATTTGCATCTTTAAACTGTATTTCTGCCAAGCAAAATACGTTTGTAATTTATTAAATCTTTTATTGCTGGTCTGGCTTACATGTTTTGTTGAGCCATTCGTCAGAAAACTCGGCAGTGCTGCAAACTCATTTTTGTTTGCAGAGATTTGCAGGCCTGTTTTGCAGAGAGCTGAAGGTGGTGATTTCATTAAGATACTCATTCCCCAATTCTCTGTGCAGAAGACTTTTCCAAACCCATCAGAGCTAAAAACTTGATTTCAACAGCTGCCAGAGGTGTTCTTGGAGTCTTAAATTGATCTAGTTTTGTCTTGGCATTTTCTGTTCAACCAATCATGGAGAGATTGTACATAGATTGCCATTTGTGAAATTCTTGGAGGAGACTCCAGCTCTAATATTCAAACTTGATGCATCCACTAGCTCATTGGCACAACTTCTTTCTTTCTCCATCTGTTAAAATGGCCCTATGCCCACCAATATGGTAATATGCCAATTTCGGTAGGATGTACAGCTCAGCAAAGATGAATGGTTTGGATGAACTGATGAGTCTACAAGTAAAATCTGAACTCTCTAGTCAGTACAAGGATAGAAACTAAATGCAGTGTACAAATGTGGGCATGCTATTGCAGAACACTTCTCCAGCTGAAATCTGTCAGATCTGATGGGAAGTGACACGCAGTGAATATGTTCTTGTTGCCATGCACTTGGCACGTATGAGGATGCAAGCAATGAGCTATTGATTTGCTGTGGCTCTCTGTAATGTCACTACATTTTGGGGGCCTTTTTTATTTGCTCAGAAAGGTAAGTTTTACAGTTTAACGTCTTCACTGTGCTTTCTGCATATTTATTGCATTGTCATCTGTATGCCTTAGACATTTGGTTTAATCTACAGCCTGAGTGGTATTAAATAGACATATCTGCAACTGCTACAAGGCTGAAATTCCATATGTTTTTAGTTGTGTGTTTTTTTGAAGGCTGTCCTTGTCTGTGCCACCCCTTAATAGTTTTGATACTTGGAGGAAACCAAAATGGTTTTGGGATTCTGCCAGAAGATGAACAGCATTGTAATGCTGTTAAACAGTGCGTCTGAAACATGGACATAGCTGTAAACATACTAGCACTGAGTAGGTTCTTGCAACACCACCTCTGTGGTGGTACTTTTCATAGAAGCCTTTTCTCACCATTTTTGGGAAAGCTGGAAACACTAGGAGTTGGACTCCGTGATCCTTGTGGGTCCCTTCCAGCTGAGAATATTCTGTGATACTGCATCTCACTTTCTTACAATCCCTTCACAACTATCAAATGCTGCAAAGTGATCTACAAATGTCTGCAAATTCTGAGCACTAGCTTCAAGACAGGCTCTAAATTGATACAACCATTTAAGTGGCAGCACCACTCCCTATGACACTCTTTCAGCCTTCAGAAAACTGTCTTCCACTGAGGAAGCTTTGTCTCTGGCAGAAGTTTCCCTGCAGTATTGGTGATGTGGGTACTATTAGAAAAGGTTATATGCAGTGCAATTGCAAGGCTGAATCTTTTCATCCTTTCAGACAACATTTCTTGTTGCTGGGTGAAGTGGTGTCTGTAACTACTCTACTGACAACAGATGAGTTTAGCTCAAATCACAGTCCGGTCCACAGGGGATTTCAGCCTGCTTTGCCATACTAGCTGCCATCTGGTTAGAGCTTTTGAAATGTAGGCAGTTTACATATCTGCATTGATGGTGGTGATAGCAGTAGCTTACAGATGTTCATGCACTGAGTTACTCAAGTATTGCTCAGATACTATCTATTCACAGCAGAGAACTGGGAGATGCTTTATTTAATTTTTAACTTTATACTTTCCTGTTTCTTCGATGAGAAGGAAAGGCTGTAACTAACCATCCAGATTGCAAGTGCTTTGAGAAATTAGTGGCAAAGTACAATTAAATGAGTTGAATTATGCTTCTAGTCAGACTATAACTGGTTTTGTTCTCTGTGGCTCTCACTCTTACAGGATGCTATAGTTATCCTGGTTTCCCTCATATCTGTAGTCTATCCTTGAAAACTATTGAGTTTGCTTTTTACATAATGTGCTTCTTTTTCAGACTGAAAAATCAGGAGTGGCTGAAAAAGAAATAAATTCTTATCTCAATTTCTCTTTAAACCATAGAACAGCTACAGTCATAGCCACATGATTCAAGGCTTCCTTGAATTAATGGTTGAATTCTGTGTTGTGAATTAGAAGAGGATGGTAGTACTGAGCAGCACCACAAGATGTCATTCAAACAGTTTGTGACATAGACCAAAACACAGTGAAACTCAGATTTCTTAATTTCCTGCTAGAAGAAAACCCTGAATCAACAAAATTAACTCAAATTGCAACATGTATTTGCTGCCAGTTAAGCCTCCATGTTTTATGGGTCTGAATCAATTTGCAGTTCCTCTTTAAATGTTAAATTCAAATTTGTTTAGAGTTTACACGATAGCATGACCTAGAATAAACCATTTTTAAAGGATTTTGCAGTGCCAGTAAAATGGCAAGAAAAAAAATTTTTTTAAGCAAACATGGGGCATTCCCTAGGACTTCATTGCTACTCAGGTGCCAAGAGTAAAGGTTACACTGCTCTGTCAGTGTGTATTTTCTGCTTCAAACTTGGTAACATCCACAGTATTTTTAATTTTATGTTGAAGGCAAAAAAATAAATAATTTTAGTATGCTGTGGTTAAAACTATGTCCTGCCAACCAAAGTCTCTTGAATGCAAGAACAGTGCAATTGATACTGTGTAACTGAAATTACGCAGTGGATGGAAAACTTAAAACAAGAAATGCATTGTTAAAACTCAGTTGAATGAGGCTTTTGTAACTTCTGTTGTATAAGAGCTTTGTTCCCTAATACCGAAACTGATGAAACTTGCTTCCTTCCCAGTGGTGGATTTGTTTACCATTTCCTGTATCTTACCTTGCAGTGCTGTAGTCCTATTCTTATATATGAAGACGTTCTGTCTCACCAGGGTTTATTTGTTTAGAATTCACTCTCCTTTCCTTGAGGGGATTACAACTGTTTCCAAGGTTATGGTTGCATTGCTAGCTGGGCTTCAGTTGCAGTTTTGATGCCCATGACCCTTCTGCTGTATTGCAAAGGCTTATGATTAGTGGATGACTTCTTTCAGTAACTGGATGTCAGAACTGTAGCAAAACTTGAAAATCTATGAGTTTAATCTTATAGTGTTGGTAAAACCAATAGAAAATAAATGTGTATTTTACCAGGGTGGAGCAAGTGTTTTCTTAATAATAGTTCTTCGGAACATGTCGATGCAGTGCCAATATGACATGTTGCAGACTCTGGTTTAGTATTTTAGTATAACTAGAAGTTTGTCATAGTTCCTATGGGGAGACAAAGTAGCTGAGAGGGAAGTCCAGATTTATCGCTGCCATAGCTGTTTCAACCTCAGTGATGTATAGTTACACCTACCTTTTTTTTTTTTTCTGTAGAAGT
>WAAE01020934.1:0-106922 GCA_013400495.1 Nicator chloris
AATATATATATATATATTCATCAAGAAATCTGGAAGTTATCATGATTTAATAATGCAAGAGAAAAACTTGACACTGTGACCTGAAGGCCAAGAGTTTACATTGACCTAAGTGAAAAAAATCACCTTCTCTTTCTCTCCTCCTGCCAGTGCAGAAATACTGATTCTCCTGGGACAAAGCCAATGCCTCTATCTTCACCTCTTTCTCTTCCCCATCTAGAACTGTGTCCTGTGCATTCACAGGGCACCTCCACATCCTCTCACTACTCCACGACTTCTTGTACAAGATATGGTTGATTGGCCACATCTGCCAATCAACTGTTCCTGGCAGGAGAGAAGCCACAGCCTCATGCTGAAAGCAGAATCCCATCTCAAAGTTTTCCTTGTCACTGCACATTGCTGAGGCCTCTGCTGTGTCCTCACCTTGGCTGTGACATGTGTGTCTCCTGGTACATCATGCAGTATACCGCTGGCTCATGCACCAGGACAGAAGAAATTTCAGCATTGAATAATAAAATTAAGTTTTCAAGGCTAAGGTGCTACAGTCAGGAATTAGTAAAAATTGCCCATCTTGTGGTGGATTACAACTTACATAGAAGATGCTGCAGCATCTGTCTTCAATAGGTTGAGGAGTGCTTGGAAAAGCATGGAAGACTTTACTGGTATCTAGCACCACCTAAATACAGGGAAGACTTTGTAACCTCCAGATTTTAGGTGTTTGGTGCCCAGGATGGGTCTAGCCTTCATGAACTCAGCATGCCTAGCCTTCATGAACCTGCCCATGAAGTCTCTCTGGACAATTAGGCAGCTCCTACTTTAGTCACCAGGCTGTAGATGTGTTCTCTCTGACATTAGATGACTCTGCCTGAAGTGTGTCGCGTCAGTCCAGGAGACACACAACCACTCCAGCACAGCACAGGGCTTGAGCTAATAAAGCTTCTGGACAGCACCTCACACAACAGGCAAAGCAAGGCCACATCTGCCTACAGCCAGTTGTGTGGCTCAAACCCTGAACGGATGGAACACTAAAGGAAAATTATGAGGTGAGGTAAAAGAGAGAAGAGGGAGGCACTACTTTCACCTCTCTCTGAAGCGTAAATACTCTGCTGAGTATATTAATTTTACTAAGCATAAAATTCTGTGCTTGCATTTACAGGGAGGTGATTAAAGATCCACATTTCAAAATCAATCCTGAGATAAGGGCTTGTTTTGGCTCAGAAGGCCCAGGCTTCTGTTTTGAAATGTGGCCAAATAAAGAAACACAAGTACCCCTCTGTTGATCTGTGCTGCAGTCAGCAAAGGATGCAAGATTAATGGGGCTGGAAATCAAGCACAAAAGGAATCCTCACCCTGTAATAATGGTTTGGGCACTCAGCAGGGATTAGAGAGACTTAGGTTCAGTGTATGATGTATAGTACTTGTATTCCTGGCTGAGTACTCGTACTACTAGGCTGCTACACAGGCTGGAGGAGAAGAGAGGTGGGAGTGGAAGTCACCTATCTACCCTCATCTAATTTTGTTTTTAAATGAAATTATTCTATTGATGTCTGATCCATTTATTCTGAGAATGTCTAAGAGATCAAGCCCTGTGTCTTCAAAAAGTGAGAATTTATAGATCTGATAATCAGTGCATTTAGCAGGATGGAAAAATGAAGCAATTTTTTTGATTGTAACTTTATTGTCAGGCACCTCAGTCCTGCTTCCATTCTGATTTATGTACCCAAGTCCTTTATTGGAGTTTTTTTGTTTGGTTTGGGGTTTTTTTGTTGTTTAGGTTGTTTTGGTTTTGGTTTTTTTTAAATTATTATTCCAAATTAATTAAATTATAGAAATTAAGTTTTTGACAAATTCATTTGGAAGGCTGTGTTCATTGAAGCATTGGTCAGATTTCAAGTACTATATCACATAAAAAGCAACAGAATCTTTTGGGAAATGAACATTAAAAGGAGCAAAATAACTTTTTAGCTGCTTTAGGAATCAGCTAATAATTTCTTTCAGAGGCTTGAAAGAAGGAGGTTTTTGGGCTTTGCAATTTTACTCACTCTGTGTTGAATTCAACCTTTATATTAACTGGTGTAAATCAGGAGTTGCTCCAATGAAATCAGTAGTTACACAATTGTAAAATCAGTTTGTGATCATAGTCTGGCTACACAGACCTGTGGCATTAATCAGTTTTAAAGATCTGGTCCCTAAGTACTTAATTTCTAGGAAACAGCACAATGTGACATTACAAGGATCCTATTTAGAGACACACACTCTGTAGATCAAAGCAGGAACTACTGGAAATGCTTTCTGAAGGTATGTGTAACTATAAAATGTTTTGAGTGCCTGCCAGTATTTTGTAATCAGTGTTGTAAAGTTTTGTGATACTCTTGATGTCTGCAGATGTTATGTGGCCCGTGGCACAGAGCTGATGTTCTGAATTACCAATTGTATACCTAATGGAGACCTAAGAACTAACTCCTGCCCTCCTCTGGGTACTGAGGCAGTCTTTAAACACTGGCAAAGGACTGATGCTATAAATAAAACTCTGTCTCCATAGTGACTGGCAGTTCAGTGCTCAGCTTTCAACACTTTTAAAAGGTAATTACTGTCTTTTTTCTTTATATTTTTTCTATTCTTGGTTTATAACAGCAGTAATAACCTCCTGAGTTGGGCATTTCCTGGCAATTAATGACTGACAGTGTTAAGAACACTTGGCTTTACCTCAAGCCCTCAAATCCTCCAGCCGGTCATTAACTGCCAGGAAATGCCCTTCCCCGTAGTCATTATTGCTTAATTATGTAAACCTGGATTAGAAATTTAATTAGATTACTTTAACATTCTCTTATTCTCTCTCCACTTTCTTTGCCCATGTCCCAAGCACCAGTATTTGCCACAGTTGCTAGCTGGCACTGCTGATGTTTACTCCAAAATAGTGCCAGTATAGCAAATGCCATAGAATGTCTGTGAAACAAGAGTGATTCACTTTTTAGCCCTTGGTTGATGCAATTACTCTGCATACCTATTTGTGAATAATGCATTAGATTAGGTTGGAAAGAACCTCCAAGTCCAATTTGGTACTGCTTTTGGTTGGTGACCAAGAAGAGTTCCCATTGAGAACTCTCCAGTTTGGTGAATGGAGAGCTTGTGATGGAGGACAAGGAATCTCTGCCTTAGCTTCCCAACTCCAACTGTTCCTGCTTGAAGAAAGAACGTTCCAGGTATAACAACATGTTTCCCATTTCTCTTAAAAGCCCAAGCATGGAACTGCTGTAGGCAAGTGTCTAAGGACAGGATTAGTGGCCCTGGCTCATTTCTAACCAGACAACTCCTGAAGCTACTTTCACAGATCTGTTTCCTTCATCTGAACATGGGCCCAGGGTTTAGCTAAATAATGGATGATGCAACATCCAAAGAAAGGTGCCAAATAAATCTGTTTCTCCATATTTAACATGTCCTTTGTTTATTAATTGTTCTTAAAGACGATTTCCTGCACAGCACAGTTGCTGTAATGCTGACCCCATCATGGTACAAACAAGTAGCTTTTCAGGAAGAAAGTGAATTGTAGCCTCAGGGCCACAGACCCATGTGGATACTTGCACCACATTATTGTCACCATCATCAGTGTCTCACCATTACATTAATAAAATCTCCTGTCTATATCATCTCATTTTAGTCCCAGAATCTTTAGTTGGCTAGCAAACAGAAATAAACACTAATATTTGTCATTCTCTTATCTTCGAATGAACTAGTAGCCAGTCCCTAAAAATTGTACTTCTCATTCTGAGAGATCTTCTAAAGTATTAATTTGCTTCTGACTTCCATGCAGGCTATATGGCACCATTTTAATTTTAGAACCCATTTCCCTTTTTAAAGAATCTAAATTTTTTTAGAAAGTGAATTGAAATTCATATCCATTAGAAAAGTTAACTATGGATGGTAGATTCAAAGTATTTGCTTATTCTTTTAATTGAGCTATTATATTATAATATTCTTCTTGTGTAACATATTATAGTCACAGAAGTGTGTATATTTGTATCCTGTAACATTTTGGTGGAACTAACTAAATAAATAAAGGTGAGGCCTGACTGTTGCACAGGTGTAAGAGGCCTTTTACTCCTCAGTAAAAGAAGTAGATAAGACAACTGATTTCCCCCTACCTTTTCAAAAGCACACTAAAAGTGGAAAATTTGGCATAAAATGGACTTCTGGTCCTTTACTTTCATGCTAGTGAAGCAATGGGGCAAGTACCCAAAGCTGAATACTTGCTGCTTTTGGCTGTGTTGTTTTTCTTTGTGTTCTCTTCACATCTCTGCTTTTCTCCAAACCTGCCCTGCAGAGATCTAAGGCTGTGCTTGAGAGGAACCCCATTCATTTCCTTGGAACTGCAAGTGCACAAAGCCAGGGAGTCTCCATCCAGCTACTTCTGGGAAAGCAATATGAAAATAACAGTGGCTTTAAGGGAGCTCTTATGGAGTTCACTTATGATCACAGCGAATTAGTTCAATCTATGTTATTAAGTTAAAATATATGACAGAAATAAAGAAATATTCCTTCTCTTCTTAAGGTAGGATGAACCAGAAATTGGAGATAAAATCTGAAACATGATAAAGGTTTGTTCATATTTTGGCTCTACTAGTGACCTGATGCTTCAGTTCTGTGCCTCAGTTTCCCAAATATATGATTACATTTTCTTCCTCTGTAGCAGTGATGTTGATGTGTCCTGACAAGTAGCAATAAATACACATTAATTGCAGAAATCTGACCAACTCAGCAAAAGGAATGAGAAGGCAGAGAAAAACCTCACTTATTTTACACACCTAGAGGTGATGCTTCATAATCGACAACAGCTGAAGAGTTGACACCTTAGAAATACAAGTTCATTTTCTTACCTTCATTGCAACAGTGTGCATTTTGCAGCCTGAAAGTTTGCTAAAGCAGTGGCACAAAAATGTGTAGTGACTCTTTTTATTATATCTTTTATATACTTTATCTTAGTTATTAAAGAAAACATAAGTCCATGCACTTTAATTAGTGTATTTTGTGAAGCTTGAGTGGCTAAGAGTGTTCAGTAAACAGAAGGAAATTTAATAGTTAAAACTAACAGGTCATTGCCAGGCATATCAGACTAGACAGACAAATTCAATTGCTAATGAGATTGCCAGTCTAACTTGCCACTTCAGAATTTAGAGTGAATAGCAAAGAATAGGGCTAAAAGAAAAAGCTCTGAAATGTATTACAAAAAAATGAAAGTTTCTTGATGAATAACATTTACAGGAAAAAAAAAATATAAATATTTAGAAATAGTTTTGCTTTCTGTAGTGAAAGACTACTTTTCTTCCTGTTCTCTCAGGACAGGTTTTGAGTTCAATGGGAGCAAAGCATTGTTGATTTAGCAAGGATTACAAGACTGATCCTCACATTACACAACAGAATTTATCCACCTCAGGAATCATTTCAGACTCTCTGTTTCTGTGAGATTCAGTGATGAATCAAAAGGCTATTAACTGCAGTAATTTTTATAATCTACCTCTCTTGTGTTGCAAAAAAATGCATTCAGATAAGACTATTCAAGCATTACTTTGCACAGAGAAGTATTGTCAGCATAACTTATGTTGCTTTAGCTGAGTTGATATTGCACCAATTAAACACATTCATGCTGTTGTGTCAATGTCCACAGAACATTCTATGATCTTTTCATTGCAGACAAGGTGTCTGAGCCCTGCTGGCATTTCTTGGAGCTCATTGTGTTGTGGATAGTTTTTGTGATATACTGTGGGATACCTCTCTGTGTCTAAAGAAACGATGGTTGCAGTGCCCGCTTGCTAATCTAAATCCATTTGGAATGTTATTCTGCTTCCAAATTGTCCTTCACTTGCATGGATGAAACACAGAACACAATACTTCTTCTTTATCTCACAGGAAATTGAACT
Source organism: Nicator chloris (assembly GCA_013400495.1). Classification (NCBI taxonomy): domain Eukaryota; kingdom Metazoa; phylum Chordata; class Aves; order Passeriformes; family Pycnonotidae; genus Nicator; species Nicator chloris. The sequence continues at coordinate 5,913 of WAAE01020934.1, forward strand.
CTTTCATCAGAAGGCTGAAATGTTCCTGGGTAATCTAATTTCTCAATCACTCTTGAGATTCTGATAGTTTTGGAGAGAACATATACAGCCGAAATAATCCATGATGTGTGACTTTTGTAATCTAGTTGAAAAATCACAGGGGAGAAATTTTCCTACAAAGTCCCTAGTAGATTTGAAGAGTTGGTACTGACAATTTTTAAACTTTTGTTCTGTTTTGATGTCCTCCACTGGCAAGCCCAGATGCAGCCACGATAAAGCCATGGAACCTGGTTTCATACCCTCTCCATCAAGTGATATGGAGTTTGTGCTCCCCATACGTGGAGCTAGCCAGAGAACAGCAAGGGACCTGGAACAGCTTCTTTAATTTTGTTTATAAATCTCTGTCTTGTATGCTTCAGAAGAGAACTGGGAAAATATTTTATAGAGTCTTAATTTTTAAAAAATTAAGTAACACTTTGAGACAATTTTTCTTTTTCTTATTTTCACTAGATAAGAGCAGACAGATTTCTGCAGTAGCTTATGTGTGTTTTGCATCATATTTTCGTGGAAGTGTTATTTAGTTTGTAGTTTTAGGGTTGTTTGGGGGTTGGTTTGGTTTTTTTTCAAAAATACCTCTAATTCTTGGAAAACATATAACAGACATGGAATTTACAGTTTAAGCATCACCTTGAACTGCCAGAAAAGATTCAGGAATAACACTGACCTCTGTGTCTCTGAAATAAAAGAAAGCTTCCTCTCTGTTGCCCTCCCTTTCAGCTGAAGGAAGTTTTCTGTAACATGCGAGTCATGTCGAGGATGAATAATACGTTGGTTGCATGAGGGCGCTGGCAGGAGCCAAGCTCAGTGTGAGGGAGCAGCGTGTGAGCAGGGCTGTGTGCTCTGAAAGGCAGGCACTGAGGGATGGAATCATGTCATGAATGGGGAAGGAGCAGCAATGAGCCAGCTGATTAAACTGATAGGAGCCAAACAGTGCTGTGGAGCCTTTGATGAGTGTCAGAGGTCACCTCCATACAGTTCCCCAAGTCCCCAGGACACACAACCTTGCTGACCTAGTCACTAGATCAGACAAGAGCGTTGAGACTTCATCAGCAAGCAACAACCTAAGAGATTTAGATAACTGATACACTACCAAGCAAATGCTGTAAAAAGGAGCAAAGCAGAAGCTGCTTGTTGAGAACGAAAAACTGGGGGAGAGAGAGAAAGGCAATGTTCCAAAAATGTCTCTTTCTTTGTCTCAATATCAGTACCAGGATGTATGAGACACTCAGGGTAAACACCATTGACATAAAGATACCTAAGCTCCTGCAAATTGTTGAGGTCTGTACTAGTGCTAACTCTTCATCTGCTAAAGAATTTATGGCATTTTAGGTATTTCTTTAGCTGTCTGGGGGGTTTCAGTATTTACATACCATTTTAAAATGAATGAGGTATCAACTTAAAAATATAATCCACTGCATTGTAGACACTCTCCCACCCTTTTATCCTTATTTTGTAGGGCTGATTTGCTTTGGTTTTGGCAGCATGTTGCAAAACAGACAAAAATCTACACCCAAGCAAATGTTTTGAGAGGTCATAGCTTAGATTGCTAAAGCAATACATCTCTAATGGTATGGCAATGTGCCAAGCTACTAAACTCCATCAGTCAAAATGGTTAGTTATTTTGAAACCAAAATTGAGGTAGCTACACTGCTTTTTTTTGTATGACACCTGTGCATATCATAAACACTCCTTGAGACTTCATGTGTGTGAGCCTTCCCATGTGTGTGTGCAACATTCAATGAAATGTTCACCTGTTTGAGCTGGTTTTGACATGACCACAACAATAAATAAACCTGATAGCAGAAGTCCAGTATGGTAAAAGTGATAGAAAAACAATAGCAACTCACCTTGAACACTGCATCCAGCTCCGGGGTTCTCAGCATAAGGAGGGCATTGGCCTATTGGAGCAAGTCCAGAGGAGGCCACCAGGATGATCAGAGGGATGGAGCACCTTTCCTGAGAGGAAAGGCTGGGAGAATTGGGATTTTTCAGGCTGGAGAAGAGCAGGTTTTGGGGTGTCCTAATTGCAACCTTTCAGTACCTGAAGGAAACCTACAAGAAAGATGAAGAGGGACTTTTCAAAAGAACATGTAGTGACAGAACAAGAGGGAATGGCTTCAAACTGAATAAGAGTAGGTTTAGGTTAGATATTGGCAAGAAATTCTCCACTGTGAGAGTGGTGAGACAGTGGAACAGGTTGTCCAGGGAGGTTGTGGATGCCCCATCCCTGGAAGTGTTCAAAGCTAGGTTGGATGAGGCTCTGAGAAACCTGGCCCAGTGAAAGGTGTTCCTGCCCACAGCAGAGGGGTTGGAACTAAGTGATCTTCTGGGTCCCTTCCCATCCAGGCCATTCTATGATTCTGTGATCCTTACTTTTTTTTAGAAGCAGCAGGTATATTTCACTGAGGTGTACTGTGTATAGATAAGCATGTCAAGAGCTGTGTGAGATGTCCTGTGGTGCTCAAGACAGTCACATGAAGCTGGCAGATATAACATGGGACGTGTAAGACCCACATCCACTCACAGGTGGCAGGGGCTACCTCTCTCTGCCCTGTGAGCTGACATGCTGCAAAACAAATGTGAGGTGAAAGCCATTTGGACAGATTTGGGTTTTGCTGGAAGGTAACATAATGTTGAGAAGCAGGACTCATTTGCTCGGACACAGGACTGAGCTGACACATCTAAATGACTTCCAGAGTACAGCTGGCCCACCTGCCAGTCTAGCTGGCAGCTGTTATCATGTGGCAACGTGGTTGGAGCCGAAGAGGAAAAGATCAGCCCAGGCTCTGTTCTGCCTTGTGTGCTGTCACCAGAATGATCTTCATGTGGCAGATTGTGAGCCTGAGTGAGCCAGGAGGAACTGGACTTACAAAACCTCAGCTAGAGTGTGTAAGGGTCTGTAGCAAGAAAGCAGAAATTCTGATGTATAAACCAAGAATGGGTAAAACATGGAAAAAAAATTAATGGAATCCTTTTTACATTTGCTCTTTATAATGTAAGACACCATGTAAAAGGAAAATACAAGAAGTGTTATAAGTGAAATTAAATGTACAGATGAGATACAGAGCTTGCCCTGCACAGTCCTTCCATTCACCATCACAGATAAAGTAATTTTTCAGGAACTTATGTGGTGTGCTTAGTTAAACAAATTTCCTTGGAGACATAACTGGCTATTTTTAAACTGAACACTCACAGTAACAATTACCTGTGTTCTCAATGTCCATGAGCCTCAATAAACAGCCTATGGATTTATGTCTTAGTGAGAACCAACCTATTAGTTTCAGCCATAAATCTCATGTGCCTTGTGTGCAAAGTGAATTTTAATAAAAATCATATAAGGAGCCAGACTTGCTAGGCAGGGTTTCACATGGCTGCCAACATTTGAAAACAATTAATAGAGACCTTTTGGGGGAGGGTAAATAGAACCGTCTTTAGCTCCTGTTGAAATACAGTGGACTCAGTGAACTTGCCTGAAGGACAGAATAAAGAGGGGTTTTTTTTCTATTAAAAAATAAAAAAAAAAGAAATGGAGGCCATCACTTCTATATAAGGATAGATGGAATGGAAAGGGTCATTCCTCTGAGTTTGCAATCTCATCCTCTCCGATACCCTGCTGCCAGGGAAATGACAATAAGTATCTTAAAATAAAGCAACAAAAGAAAATAAATATCCATTTGCATTCCCTGGTCTTAAAATAGATTCCTGCCCTTGGTGAACAGAGGTAGTATATGTGTTCAGTTTCCAAACCCTTGTCTTTGGTGTTCCTTCTGCTTTCCCTGTCTAAGTGTACAGAACATGTCTTGTCGAGCAGAGCGCAAAAGACAAAGCTAAGAGTCACTTCTCATTTTTATTCTGGTGGTCATGTTATTTTTATAAGCAAATACTTCAGGCATAGAAAAATAAATTTGAAAAGTTCAAAGATGAAAGGTTAGGGCCCAAACTTCAGATGCTTTGTACTGTCTCCACAGTGGTGAGGGAGGAAAGGTTGATCTGAAAGGGAGACCAGGGATTTCTGTAACACACAAGGAGCCTCCTAGGGTCTTGGTGTTGTGTCTGCCTGGTCTGTGCTGGACTAGTTCAGCTGGTGTAAATTAACCCAGCTCACAGGCTATAATATACTGCTATAATATACTGAGGAACGGATGCCTTATCACCAGGATGGTGAAGGACCTCAGGATTGAAAGATACTGTTTATACTGAGTTTAACCAAATACAGCTGAGGGCAGGACTACTTCATGTATAACACCAATAAATATGTAGACTTGGTCCAGGTAGGGAACTCTGGCACTGATAAGGGGATAGCTACACTCTACCTGGCTGCTTTTGAAAAACATATGACATATGTTTTGAGTTACTGACATGGCATATACCATGACTACATATATACTGTGTATACTGTGCTGCTATTCACATATTCATGTTTAAATCCAGGTTGGGATGGTTATAATGAAATTAATCTTATAATTGCAGATGGAGTCAATCTATTCCCTTTGGAAGTTTTTGATGGAAGAAAGTGCTTGGCGCTGGTTTTATGGCCAATTTTCTCAAGTAGTCACGGTGTGGGTCCCCTTATCCTTATGTATCATTCACATGTACATATATCATTCATATATACATATATCATTCATATTTACTTATTCATATATACATTTACTCTGTAAATACTGAAGCTTGAGCAAATGATTCAGGACTAAAAAGTTTAAACCCAAACAGATTGAATTCCATCTAGCCATACAATGTCCAAACACAGCAAGCTAAATTCAGCTAACATGCCACTGTGCCTGCAGGTATTGGTAGTCAAAAAGTGCCTTGAGTTTAGGTAGTTCCACCCAGAACATGGTAAGAAAGAACAAGCTGTTTTTCTCCCCAGCTAACTCTTCTGCCACACTTTCCTGTTCTTCAGGAATGGGATGGGGTATTTGTTCATTTTGATATTTTCAAATAGTTTCAATGAAGGTGTCTTCACATCTTAAAGCAGTTTGAGGATTAATTTGACATATACAGAAAATTTGTAACCCTCCTAGGAAATATGAAATAATAGCTTCTGCCTTCAGATCTGGGTACACTAAGCTGATTTGAATTATTTCTGGCAAGTGTGTGTAGTGAAGCTCAGACTGGACTGCAGTACTGTATTGGTGGACAAGGGGAAGACAGTAGGAGCAGAATGGTAAAAAGCAATAAGAAAATTTGAGAGTTGAGCATTGAATCTAATTTGTGCCCCAGTACAGAGTTTGCTCAGTTCTGTAGAATATCCCTCAAGGCTATTAAAATGTTGATCAAGAAAAAAGAGAGGTATTTCCATCTACTTCTGTGGTCTTTTGGACTTCAGAGTCTTTTTCTATATTGCAGTAAATGCTCAGGTATGAGCTGAGACAATCTTCTTTTTTTTTGCCTCTGGAGATCCTAGGGAGACTGCTCAAATTACCCAAGAGAGTTGTGGTAGTATATTGTTTTCTTGGATTTAACTTTGTGTAATTACACACAGGTAATCCTGGTTTATTTCTGTTATCCCTTAATTGAGCTATAAGATTTTTTTAAGCTTAAAAAATGCCACAGGCATTTTAAAGGCTCTAAATTAAAATGCAACAAACTGAAAAAACCCTCTCCCCAGTTAATGCTATTGACCGATAATCTGCCAAATTTAATTGCAAAAGAAGCACTTTTTAAAAATAACAAAATCCCAAAGAGCTCCTTCAAAACACCTATGTGGATTTTATTATTTTTTGTTCCAACTGCCCTGGAGTGCTGTATCTCTGTTTTCTCACTCTCAGTCTGCAGTATGCTTTTTATGACTAAAGTGTCAAGACCCTGCAAACAGAGATCCACAACAGAAATCCTGGTAGATCTTTAGCTGCATGGGTGTACACAGCCCTAGCTGTTGTGTCTTTGGGAGTCTTACTCACCCTGCCACTGCTGTAACAGTGGCACCTGTTAGCACTGCTGCTGCAGTCTCTCTCTGTCTCCATTATAAACCTCTCTTTTCGTGAGTTCATTTCTTGCTTAAGGAAAGTTTCCTCACAGCTGAAACTTGGCTGAAAGAAACTCTGCCTGGGAACAATTATTATTAATATTTTTAATATATATTTAATTTTAAAAATCTTTCTGCTATTTTTAAATTAAAAGGGAAATATATTTGTAGGGTCCAGATGCCTACTCCCTGCATATACAACCAGGTCTGATGGTTCTACTGAGGCTTAGATGCAGCCAGAAACTAGGGGATCTGATTGTCCTGTGGGTGATATGGCACAAAACCACTGAACTACTGTCAAGGGGTGATGATAAACTGTATGGATGACCTTTTCCTCTTGTCTACTTAGATAATATCTGTTCCTAGAAAGAGTGCAGCCCTTAGGCCAGGGTTTTTGGAAATAATACATCCAGGAACACAAAGGCTGAGGGAAGAAACAGCACAACAGCAGTAGTAGGTTCACTGTCTCAGAAGTGAGGTGTGCACACTAACACTTGAAGTTACTCTCCCCTAACACACTTCTTAGAGGAGAATAACTTCAAGCAGCCTAAAGACTGTAAGCTCTGCCTGTGGTGACCACCAGGTGCACCCATGCTTTCCCTGGATGGGTTGTACCAAGCAGGGCCAAGGACAAAGTGTGTGCTGCCTTCCCATCACACATTACTCAAGGTTTGTTTTTCCCCTGCTGTTCCCACGTATCCTTATCAGACGCTGAGTTTCCAGGAACTCTCTTCTCCCGCCAAAGCACTGATTTCCTTTCCTGCCCCTGCACTCAGCACTGGGGGAGTGCAGCCTAGTTCCCTGATTCCCCAGCTGCCTTGTTCCCTGGCTGCATATGCTGGTGACAAAACTCTTGCATCCAGCATTTCTCATGCTCTTATTGAAAGAGGGTATTCTCTCTTTCCCTTCCAAAAAGCTGGGCAGGTGAAGATTGTCATATTCAGTTGGTGATTGATGTAGAGTGTTTGGACGTATTTGGGAAAACAGTATCTCCTCCTTCTGTTCCAAATAATTTTGAACTAGAGAATATACATGATGCTGAAATATTTAGCAATAGTGACCTGCTCTTCATTTCAGACAGGAATGTAAATTCGAAGATTCCTACAAATCCACAAGGGTAGGGACCCCACCAAGGAATTTTGAACAAAGATATTTTGCTGAAATAAAAAATAACCTCAGTTTTAACTGGGGTACACAAAGAAAATCTCTGACATTTTCTTTTTTTATGTACAGGATTGGTTAGTAAATAGATCTTGTGAGGATGTGGGTGAATTTTACCCTTTTTGAATAGCAAAAGTATCTCTTTTTTTCTGTATTAAAAAGACCAACAGCCTTGCACTTTTGCAGCAGTAGAATGTGACTGTTTTCTGTACAGTATTTCGGTTTATACGTTTTCTGGTCTGTAGCTACTGGACATGCTTTTGTCCCCGACCAATCTTTCCTTGATGCAGGTGCTCCATCTGGCACAGCTTTAGCTCTCACTGGGCAGGAGCAGGGGAGATCGTTTGGTTTCTTGGGCAGGGAATGTGGAGCAGCTCACACACACCCCTCCCAAGCTCACACTGTGACCAGGGATCCCTGCCCTGGGTGCCCTGGGCACACGCCCAGAGCATCCTCTAACACTGTGTTTAATGCTGGGACCCTGCATACCTGGCCAAAGAGAGGTCTTAAGAACACACAAGGAACCAAATTCTCCCATCATCTCCTCACATCCAAGCTATGGACCTACAGCAACCCAACTTTCTCCTCAGCAGTGACAAGAAACTCACCTTCCTTTCCTTTGCTTTTCTTGCTCACCCTCAAAATGCTGTCCATTGAGTGCAGCCTTTGAGAAAGAAAGGAAACTCAGTCTTCCTGATTTTCATCTTGGCAAGAAAGAGGGTGAGCATTACCTGAATTTTTTATCCCATATTCTTTCCCATCCTCCTTCACCCTCCCTGTTCACTGTTAACTGAAAAACAAACAACCAAAAAAGCCAAAAACAAAACAAAAAACTAGCAGGTTGGTCTCACCTCCTATGTGCCCTTTCAAATAAGCTGCTTCTCTGACTTTTTTTTCCCATTGCTAAAATAAAGATTATGCATATCATGGGGCAAATTGTAGTCTACATGCAGAGGACTTTGTTGATTTTTGCCAGCTGATGTCCTGATCCTAATGAATATCGTGTATTACCATTTTCTTGAAGGAAAGGGGCTGAATCCTACAGTGCTGCCTAGAAGAATGATCAGAACTTTATAAAATCTCTACCAAATGGGGTCCTCTTCCTCTTACCCAGAGATCTCTCCTGTTTCAGACACCTCTCCTGTTCCAGTGTTACGGATATGGGCTTTCTCAGACGTGCTGATTTACAGTTCAGTCTGTGGAAGAAGAGGAATCAGGCCCAGAGACTTGAGATTATGCTATTTTTAACCACCAACAATTAGATGTTATACAGTTAGTTAACAACAGGATGGAAAAAAACTAAGAGGAATTGTAAATATATCCTAATAATTGTATTGGAGCATAGGATTTATAATTACTAAATGTGTGATAACTGCTTCCTAAATGCCCATGCTCTTTAAACAACCTAATTTATAATTTAAAAAGCTGACAACTCTTAAAGTGTTTTATTTTATCTTGTCTGAAATAATTGAAGAGTAAGTTATTGAAAACCTTTATTTTTCATTACCCTTAAATTCAACTACAATTAATGTGCCCAATTTGATTATAAACTGCACAAATTAAACAATAAAGAGCTGTCTAATGAGAAATTAATTATGAGGAACAGAAGAGGAGCTGGGCTGGATAAAAGCAATAAGTTATGGCCTATGGCAGGATGTGTCAGGTTTTAAAGGAGACAAAGGGCTTTTTCCTCAATGTGTGCCAGTGCTGATAGGGCTCATCACAGATCAGTAGATCCAGAAGCCATAACAGCACGGTAATTGAAACTGCCAAAATCAATAGTGCTGACAACCTTAATTAAATTAAATATGTCTCTGATGAGCTCAAACAGCATGGCAGCGGACCACTTGACCCTTTCTCGGAGCCCCACTTGATAGAGTGCAGCGTGCAGGATGATGGATTTCACCCCCGAGGACCACGGGAGCCCTGGCGCTACTGTAGGAAATTGCTCCGAGAGTGGCGGTGTCCCCAGAGCAACTGGAGCTGGGACTCCAAAGTGCAGCCCCGAGTTTGTCACCTGCTCTGGCTTTTGCTTTGCCCGGAAGGCACATGGATGCTTTGCTGAGCACAGCCCGGGGAACTTTGTCATCGTGTCAGCCTTCTGCCCTCCTCTCAGCAGAAATAACACTTTTGTTTGCTAAACAGGCAGACAACTTCCATTGCAGCTGGCTGGCTGAGAAACAGTTCCGACTTTTTATTACAAGCAGCATAGTCAGGAGACCCACTTGGACTTGGGTCTGATTCAGCCTGGGTTTTTAAGTTTTATCTTTTAAAATAAAGAGATTGGGCTGATATATCCTGGAATTATCCAAAAAATCATCATGGGATTCTAAGAGAGAAAAAAATGAACTATAAATGGGCAGGAGACAAAGAAAAATTCTTGTTGCTCAAACCACAGGGCTGGAATCTCAGTTCAGCTCTAGAGTCAGCAGTTGTTTTTCTCACTAGGAAATTGCATGAGTAAATATTTTTGAAGAGTGCTGTTCTCTTGACCATGTAGTGCTCACTTCCTAAACAACATGAAATAATTGTACCTTTAAGTTTTCAAAATGTTTATGTCAGCATTAACAAACTGTTCCTTCATTATAAGCCTGTCAAAGATCAGAGGCTTAGATTATTGAAGTAGATTCCTTTCAAATGCTGAAGTTGTTGCTGTGACAACTGGGGGAGAGAAGAGATTGTTTGAGGTGGACAAACTGTGGGTTTTCCATACCAAGGCGGTTTTAAATAATCCGCCTCTCTGTTTAGAAAAAATACCTCAGCCACAGTAAACACTCTCCAGCTAAGCATAAAGGTCTCAGAAAGGTAAAACTTTACATCTAAAAACCTATGGGTTTAAATCATGCTGTTGAGGTGCATATATAGAAATTACACTAATCTTAAATAAATGAGATCCACAAATTGTAGTTCTGTTCCATGTATAACATTTTATGAAAGACATCTATTCAATATATTTTGGAGCTTTGCTACTCTGCTAGGAACTTCGGGCAGAAATTTATGATACTGGAAAAATTATACAAAAGACCATATCCTTGAATCACGAGCAGGCCCTCCCTCCCTCATGGAGCCGTTTATGGCATTGCTAATTTAAATGTGATTCTGTGTCAGGCAAACTGTTTTATAGCAGTCTCTAATCCACCCTTGAAAACTTCATAATCCACTGCATAAGAAAGCAGTTTGCAGGGAGTGGAAAGAGAGGTAGAGTTTGGATTTTGGAACTCTCAGTCTTTTTTCCTCCTTTTTCCCTTTTTGTGTTGTTTTGTTTTTTTTTTTTTGTTTTTTTTTTTGAGTTGTTCTCCCTTCCCTTCTTCTTTTCATTCCCTTTGCCATTCCTCCTCCCCTTAACCTTCCATTCCCCTCTCTTTTTTTAACTTTAAGTTAAATAAAAATTGCCTTTTTATGTTCTAAGTACTGTGTATTGTTTTCATTATTATTAGCAGAGAATTATGACACTGTTGGGGTCAGATAGATGCCAAACTCCCTATAAAAGTCTGTAGGGGCTGGTGCAAATTCTGCCTTTGAAAGCTATTTACCTTTCAGTGACAGCATCGAATAACAACAAATTATTAGTAAAAAAAAAATTAGTTACATTATCAGCAGTAACAAATGCTTTTGTGCTCATTTCTCCTTAAAGCAGCATCACAGCCTTTATGCCTGTGATGGAGCTGTTAATATTGCTGGGTAGTGAATGGGAAAAAGGGCTTCTAGAGCAGAAGGGACTTCCCAGAGAGTGAAAACTTCTCACATAAAGAACTGGAGCTGTGATTGCATCCGTAGAATAGCAGTGTGGAAAACAGAATTTTTCCAATAGTCTGACAGCCAAGGAAGCTGCTCACCCTCAGCAGAGAGCCAGTGTGAGGCTCAAAAGCCATTGAAGCACAGCTCCTGCATGTGTCTCTGTCACCTTCAATGGCAGTGTTGTTTTTCTGGCCAGCTGACTGATTGCCTGTTGCCTGAAATGTACTGCCAGCTCCATCCCATCCCTTAGAGCTCTCACCATCTTCTGCCTTTTCCTTGGTTAACTCTCTTTTCTCCTCTCTTGTCCTGTTGTACTTGAGCCCCAAGAGAAGCTCTTACCCCAGTGTTCCAGGTGGTGAGTGTAAGGTAGCTGAGCCCTTCGCTTTAGGGGTGCTGCTGGGATGCAGCTGGCAGTGGAATGTGGGGGAGCAAATGCAGCCAGCACAACCACTCATTCCCCAGTGTTACTGGTGTTAGAAGACAACAGTCTCTTACTGCCTGAAAAACCATTTGCTGAGGCTGGACTCTTGGGATACTCTGCTTTTGTCACACTGATAATGCCTGGGAGGAGAGCGAGGAGCTGAGCTCAGAAGTGCCTTTTCATATGAGTCCTTCTGCAAGGAGACAGGACCTCTGAGGCTTGGTGGAAAGAGAAGGATTGTGTCCCATGGTCCAGAATGATCCCTATTTCACCAGATCCCACCATGTCAGTGAGCTGCCTCAGCAACCCCTCCCTTGGACACTGTGAGAGGATTGTAAGCAGGAAGAAAAGGTTGTTGGATATTTCTGGAAGAACTCATGATGTTAATGAAAATCTCAAAGCTTGGATCAGAGAGCAGTGTCAATTTTCCATTTTTCTGGAAACTGGGCTGACAGAACATGAACTTAAAACTTCAGTCCTTGAGATTTTGTTCTTTTAGTATCTCTTGACCAGTACATCTGCAGCAAGCCAAACATTCAAGCTCACTCTTGTTGGGAAAACAGTTTAAAACAAGTGATTCTTAATCTGCTTATTCAAGATAGAGATACACTCTGGAGCCAAACTTTTCTGAGTGTTCTGTTATTTTTGGCCAACCATATTATATCTCTCTAATCTTAAAGAACCCAAAGCATTTACTTGTTTCCAAAGAAACACTATGTTTATTAGGGATCTGTTTAGCTGCAGGGACCTTCATCATGCAGTTTTCAACCCTCCATTCTGTCTGTGGCAGCTGACCTCCAAGTGACAATGGAGGCTGGCCCTTGCCACCAAGACTGGAGTATATAAACCCTCTGCTTGAAAGTAAAAAAGAAGAGCAGCTTAAGGGTTTTGAATTGATTCTCAGTTTGCATATTCTACTAATAATTTGGTCATTATCTCTTGCATTGTTCTCTGTACTCTGAAGCTTCAGATTAATCTTGAGTGATGTGTCTGAGCTAGTCTTGTGTCACCAGCCTTTGCAGTGGGGAAGAAAACCGTGATAGCAAGACAGATAGCTCAGAAGGAGCAATTTGTATAAGGAGGAGAGTCACATTGATCATGTCATAGCATTACTACTAGTTACATGGACACCTTAGCTCTAAGTAGAAAAGATTCATTTCTACAAAAGAGCCTTGGCTTGAATAGCCAAAGAGAGTGAAAGCCATGCAAAGTAATTTCCAAGAAGTACAGTTTCAAGGAAAAAGAAAGGAAACAAGAAAATATTAAGGAGTGTATGGAATATCTTCTACAAAGCATATATAGGGGTGGATTTTCTAGGTGGCTGAAAAAGAAGACACTGTAAGGATTGTAGATGCAGGTCATGGTACTAAAGCAAGTGCAGGTGTATTGCTGCACACCTCTTTCCATAAATATTCCAGTTGCAGCTGGCCTTGCCAAACTCAATTCATGGTCCTCAAAACTCATCTCTGCCTTGATATCAGCAAAATCTGAGCAATGGCTGGCAGCTGCTCTTAGCTCTACTGATTTCAATCACCATATGTTGGCTGTTGTATTTACCTTACCCATGATATCTAATTGTATATATTCTATGTTGTACAGGACCGAATTCCTGAGTTTCAAATCAGAGCCTTTTATAAGCAGACAGTCTTTAAATGTATTCATGTTTTGGGTGCAGTTGCTCAAAAAGTGAAAGCTTCTGTACTGGGCGTAATCATCAAATATGATGACCCATTAGCATTCCACTCTAATCAAAACATCCTGTGAAACACAGCTTTAGGTGCTGAAGGGAATCTATGTAGTTGGAAGGGTGATCTTGCAGTCTTACACAGATGAAAGAGGTGTTTCATTGGATGTCATCAGGCTGAATCCATTTTCAATATAGTCACAACTCCTTTGCACACTTCTAATAGTTTGCATTTCTTTTGTGTACCAGTATTAACAAAGATTTTTTTTCCTGAAAAAAAATCACATTTACTGTATTTTGTTGAAGATCCATGATGTTGGATTATTTATTGTTTTGTTGCATAATGATGGAATGCACAATTTTTTTCCAAAGATCATAATTGAATTTTTTTTAATACTTCTTTTCTGCTTTGAAACTGCTAAATAGAAGCGGCAGGAGTATTAATGGTCTTCTGCTAGTGCTAAGATATGCTTTTCTTTCACTGTCCCTAAATTAAGCTTGTTATTGTCTTTAGTCTTGTCTGGATATAGACACAGTGAAATAATGTCACTTTTGTCCTTCCATTAATTTTGATTTAAATTCTAGAAAGTTTTGATGCCTTGATACTATCTTTTGACAACACAGAAATGTAATGAACTGTGAATGCCCTAAAGCACAGACCTTCAAAATTTAGAATACAAGAGTTCACACAGAAGGACATTTTATTGCCTTATTATTATACTATTACAGGAAATAGTCTTAGGAGAAATGGGAATATTAAGAAATTACTGTTCATTTGAGTCATAGGTCAAATCAGGGACCTTACTGCAAATGTATAGAAATTATCTTTACAGCCTCTAGAAGGTTAGATGGAGTTCAAGGCCAAGCATTCATACAAGTAAGAAAGGTCAAATTATACATATGATAATACTTGGTGACAACAAAGCCAAAGGTCAAGTCTGAGGCATTGTTGTGGCACATACAGAGAAAATTACCATTCAGATATCATATGGCATTCCTGTCGGCTCCAGGGCCAGATTCTCATCTTGGTTCTGCTGCTGCAAAATGAAAGATTCCAGTTAGGCACCTGTGCATTTGAAAGACTGGGTTTGTTGTTGAATATTTAGCTTTAGTTCAATGAAGTCTCCAGTAGAGAAGGTAAACAAGTTCCCCTTGATATTTTGCCATTTCCATATTTTAAGGTGTAGACTTCTTTTCAATCGATAAATTGGCTCCAAGGATTTCTGCTTTGTTATTGCAATATTTATGCATCCTGAATTCCTAGACAAAAAATAACCAAAGCAGACTTGCAAAATCTATATAGTGAAAAATTGTGTATTGTGAGTTACAAGAAAGTAAAGAAATGATTGTTTACTCTTTGTTGCACATTTTAGTAAATTGATTTTTAGATATACTCTGAAGAGGTTTTTGCTATCAGGGTGAAACTTAAGTATACTCATTTTGAAAAGGTTTAATTTAGAGTTTGCTACCTTAGATAAGTGGAAGAATGAATGAATGAATAAATGAATAAATGAATGATTTTTCAAAGAATTTGTTTTTCTAAGTTGTTTGAAATCCCTTGAAAATAGCTCACTTCAGAAATTAGTTGTAGAACATATGGAAAAATAATCAGCTTTTGAAACAAACTTTCTTTTTTTGTTGCTGAAAAAGTGTTGGCACAGATCAAATAAAATCGTCTTCCACAAATCAGTAGGAGAAAAAGTTACTGATCCACAGTTATACATCAAAGTGACAGTTTGGGGACATACTCAGGCAGTGGGATAACCTGTATATATACTCTAATACACTGTTCTTGGAAATTGGAAATGATATAACATTATCTCTACTGACACAGCTAATAAAGACCCAGAACTGTAATACAAGGAAAAAATTATCTCTGGGTATTGCTTCTTTTTCATCATGTTCTGTATATGGTACCAGAATGTAAATGTTTAATAACAGTAATAATACAATGCAAATAAATTTTTCTGTTAAACAGAAATTAAAAATTTTAAATTGCTATGCAGAGCTGAATATTTAGAATCACTAAAAAAAATAGTGTCTGCTATACACTGCATGGTGAAAAAACTATGGATGCAGAAAAAAAATTAAGCTACTATTTTTAGTGTATCCATATATATATACACATGCACAAACCTATGCATATTATGTCAAAATCTGTTTGAATGGCTTGTTTGAGTTTTAGTCGTATTTGTAGTAAAATATGCTTGACTAGAAGGACATTTTCTACAAATGGAAAAAATTCCATCATTACTGACGTTGAATCTGACATTTGGTATTGTGACTTGCTCTGGCAGTATCCATCACTGAGTATGTCAGCAGATCAGTCCATCTTGTTTGATACTTAGCTGCAGTATCAGTTGGGTTGTATGAGGATGGACCTTCTGTTCCATTCTCTATGAATAGTTTTCCAATCCACCAGCTGCACCCTGTATTCTTGTGGTGCTGTATAATTATCCAAAGACAATGATGATACAACACCATCCAGCAATTCTGGTACAGGGTGCCATCAGGAATCTTACCAACATCATTCAAATCACGTGGGATGTTCACTGTTGGAGTAGGAGTGTAGTTTCACATGCAGCGCTCAGTGCATCTTTGGAGAGGGAATTTCTACTCCTCAAGTAAAACCAATATAACTCTGTAGAGACTTTAGTCCTGCCATGTGAAGGAAGATTCACAGATGAAAAAGTTTGTCGCAAAGATAAGTTCAAGCATTCTGCACCTGAACACTGAAAGTGGAACTATTTTCTTTGCCTAACAGAGTGGCCAGCTCTGCTGTTTATACCTTGAGTCTTTTTTAAAACTCACTATTGCTATAGAAGGNCTGGCCAGCTCTGCTGTTTGTCTTTTTCAAAGACTCTGCTTGAGTCTTTTTCAAAACTCACTATTGCTATAGAAGGTATGAGAATATCAGCCTCACAATAAATATTAGAGACCATGATGGAATTAAAGCTGTAAACTTCAGAAGCAGTATTTTATGGTCTTTACAAGAAGGAACACTTGCTGACTGACCTCCTAGTGCTTTAGATTGGCAACACTATGTCAGCAGTTATTGCAGCCTAAGTTATACTTCCAGCTTTGGGTTGCCTTTGTCCTGTTTCAAATACTGAGCTAGCCCAGTGATGAGTTTCTTGAGCAACGGCTCTGTATTTGCAGTGTATTGGTACAAATGACTCAGTCCCTGACCATCTTCTCCTCTGGTTGTTGAAGAAAAACCCCAGCCACCATCTGGTGGTGTTGGCATGCACAAAGGTCACAAGCACCTGGGATGTGAAAGTTATTAATGATCTCAATCATTTTTAATTTCTCTGAAGTAACATAATTTGGATATTATTATCTATTCAACCTCTTCAGATGTACCTCATATTTAAACCGGACCTTTCTGCAGGATTCTCCCCTAATTCCAGCCCTGAAACAGGACTCATTGTTCCTGGCTGAGCATCCTTCTCTCTCTTAGCCTGTCTTCCAGGAGAAGGAGATGGGAGGAGCAAACCAATGCGAATGACCCTGCCTGCTCCTTGTGCCAGAGCAGCCGCCCGCTCCCAGGAACAGCCAGGATGCCGCTGCGGTCCTGCTCGGTGCGGGAGGGGAGCGGGGCAGCCGAACGCCGGCCGGGCCGGGCCCTTGCGGCCCTGTGCGCGCGAAGGGACCTTTAAAGACCATCCATCCTGGGAAATTTCCTCATGCCTGCGCCGGCCCACGCAGCCCCGCTGCCGGCCGGGCCCGCCGCCGCCGCGCAGCTGTTTGTGCAGCTGTGCGCCCGCCAGATGGGAGAAGTGATTCTGGCTGGAAAGAAAAACATGTTGCTTTTTGGAGGGTGTTTTAGCATACTTTTTTCCAGCCAGATCGATTCCCTGCTCCGGTTCGCCGTGCAGGCACAGAGCTGTGCCTGGGCAGCTGCAGGACTGAAAGATGTGTGAGTCAACAGCCTCTGCCCTGAGTGCTTTGTACCGCTGGAGACACACTCGTGGGACTGACATTGATAAGCGTTTAAACTGACACTAAGGAAAGCAATTTGCCTCCTGACTCCTCTTTCTTTCCCATATGAACATTTCCAGCTCAGTGCATGGAGCTGCTCCTCCAGCCAAGCAGGCAAGAGGAAATCAGTCTGGCTAAGATGTAAGGGTGAAAAACCCCTTATCCCATAGCAGGATTTCTTCTGCTAGGGCAGCTACCCTAATCCTTTTCCTTGGCAGAGCAGCACAAGCACTTTCCCCAACAGTAGGGTGGGCAGCACAGGAAAGAGGAGGAAGCATCAGGTCTCTGCCTGCTGTTCCCTACCAGATGTGTTTCCCACTAGAAATAAGGGGGATTACTAAAAACTTGTTTTTGCAAGACTTAGAACATTGATAAAAGACATTAGCTCAGTCCTCTTGTAGTGTTTGAGGTGCTTGGTCCGCCATTAGAATCTGAGAAGAGCTGGTGGTATGTGAACAGCATTTTTGTGCCAACATGGACCATCAGCCTCAGCCACCATGGCATGGTCACCTGCCCCCACAGTGTGGGACAGCCCTTGCCATGGTGAGTGACAGTCCTTCATGAGGGATGAGCTGTGACCTGTAGCAGGAGTACCATGAGGGACAGCCTGGCTCGCTTATGCACTGTCACAATCAAGGCCAGTGTTAGACTGTCCTCTGCACACTGCTGCCCTACTAAACTGTCTGTTTTATCTAAAACTGGAGGCATCAGTTTCAGAAACAATATTGTTGGGCATTGGTCATAAAGAATATCCTCTCCCAAATCAGACTAGCTACTTATTTCACCACCAGCCCCATGTTTCTGTGACTAGTTACACTGCTCTGAAAGCCCAGGGAGAAAAGTGGGCTTTGTTTGACTCTGCCCATGGCCAAGAAGTTGTGGGTGATGTTTCATGTGATAGACTTGTTCAGTGGAAGTGAAATCAGCTAAATTTATTGCAGGGTTTAAAACAGGTTTAAAAGAAATCCAAGTCAAACACAAGAAGGAGCTTTGCTTCTCTTCTCATATCTGAGATAATTATAGTTATAAAATAATTCCAAAAGTCATCATGTGATACCAGACCTCCTTACTCAACATTTAGCATTTTCAGCCTCCTCTGAAGCCAGTGACACAAAAACATCCTGGGTGGAGCTGGGATGTTGGCCTGACATCTGTAGTGATTTAGTCTTTCTGCACACTTCAAGGCTAGGCATGAAATACCTTACAAAGACCTCAATACTGAGGAGATCTTAAACCCTTGCTGCCAGAAACTCTATGCTTTATAGTATGAATCGAGTCAGGTTCCCAAAATTAAAGTGCCCCCAAAAATCACTCCTGTGTTAGGGAAAAAAGTGTTGGTTTTGAATAGCAAATAGCAGATCTGATGTAAAAATAACAGAGAGAGAAAAAAAACCCACATTTTTTTCCTGACTACTCTCATTTATTTCACATGAAGAATTAATATTTTGCTCATAGTTTAACTCCAATTTACCTGTTTCTAACACTAATACACATTCAGTAAATATATTTGAAAGCTCTCTCCATCTCTCTTTATATAAGTATTTTGAAAGGGGCTTATCCTATATCTAGCAAATTCTAATCCCTATGAGCTAAACTTTGGAAGTGAGTGAGGAATGCAGGTAGAAAGCTTTTCTCTTTCAAAGTCGAAGGGTAATAGCATGTCCTTTCTATTCCAAAGTCAGAGTGAAGACAAGTTCCTCTTGATGAAAGCGCCACAGTTAATCCGTCTCAGGATTGGTGTCTCCGTGCAGCACCCTGGGGAACTGGAATAAAAAGAAGTGGGTTTTGCCTGGTGAGCTGTAGAGTTACAGTGCAGGAAAATCCTTGTTGTACAGTATGCTATATTGTTTCGCTAATGTATTTTTTCTGTGCTCTGAATGAAGCGTTTATATGCAGGGAAATTGGCTTTGAGGCAGCGGATGAAATCGTAATGGTGTCAGTGATCTGCCTCACAGCAGAACAAGCCATCAGCTGATGGATCATGTTAAACCACAGAGGATGCTATCCTGCAACTCTTTCTCATGGCAGCATAGCCATAAACATTGTGAGCTGTTCTGTTAACATCTGAGAGCCTGTCCCCAGGAAGGAGGATAATTCCAACACATTTATTAAAGTCAGCCTCCATCGTTGTTGATTAATTGTGATCATTTGTTCAAGAGTCTAAGGCTTTTTTTTCTCCTGACCAATTTTTTATTACATTCCAAAATGCTGCCAGCCCTCACATAATTTGAGTTCATTCCATTTTTGAAAATGTCCAGGATGGAAAAAAGGCAAGGTTGGTTTCTTTGGTAGAAGTTGTCTGATAGTGAATTTTCTTCCCTTTTTTCTGTTATATTTTTCAAAGAAACTGCTTTTGAGGGTGTGATCTGACACATTTACACAGTTCTGAACATGAAAGCTCAGTGTTAATGGTGGAGTTATAGAATGGTTTGGGTTGGAAGGGACCTTTAAAGACCATCCAGTTCCAGACCCCTGCCATGGAAGTGACGTGAACAGAGCGATGCAGAGCTCTGAAAGGTCCTCACCGGACACACAGGACTGTGGTGCAAGCAACTTGTGCTGACACACACAACAGGAGAGTTGCCTTTCACTGATTTTATCACTTTATTACTCAATGTTATAATTTCTCTAAACTTCAAGAGAAAGCTGACATTCTGTTGTGATTTTTTGTTGTTTGTTATTTGCTATTACAGAGCTGTTCACATGTAAGGAGTGAGACAGAGCTACAGTTTTAAAAGGCATAATTGCCACAAGGTATTTGTGTGGTCAGAGAATAAACAATAGCCAGGCTGTTTCTTCCAACTTCAGAAAAACATTTTCTTTCATATCCCCTTTTGCTTTCTGAAGAGTCACTATTATATCTAAACTCAGACCATACACAAAAAGCTGAGTGCCAGATGATGAAAGATGCTCACAGTGCGGTTCTTGGTGGCCAGTGGGAGAGTACTTCATCAGTGTTCACTGTGAATCAGCTTAATCTGGCCTTGCAACTGGTGTGATAGGCTTTCCAGTCAGCTGATGCCATGCATAATCACACTTCTTGCAGGGCTCAAATTGGCAATACAAACTAAACCCTTCCACGGCACATACAGCTCACAAAAACCCCAATTAATGGGCACATTTAACTAACCATCCTTTAATAAATTCACATTTTAAAAAGTGCTTGTGAGAGCATCAATATAGTATAAGCAAGTCCATGCTGAAGGCTTATGGAAAGGCTGCTGTTTGCCTTATCACTTGATGATTCAAAGAAACATCAGTTGCTGGGCAATCTTTTCTGTCTTTCTTTCCTCTTTAAGAATCCAATTTTCCAGCTTTTCCATCAAACTGCGAGACTAGAATTCATTCTGACATCCTTAGTTAAGTGAAACTTAAGTGGCTTAATTTGTTCTTAAAAATGGGAAATTTCCTCATGTTCTCAGTTAATATTAGTAAACCTGGCTCCATCGCAGAAATATTAATGTTCTCTATTTTGAAAACCTCATCACATTCACCATTCAAAAGAGCAGTCTGTGTGATGGGTGGTGAAATCAACTGCTCTTGCATTTCATAATTATAATAAAGCTGTTAAATCAATTCTGTTCCTTTCTCTTCAAAGCTTTTTCTATCCTCTTGAGCTGAAATTTTTCTGGAAAAAAAAGTTACAACTCCATTTATAGGTGCCAATAAGCTGCTGTATAATACAATACATTTATTTTAATCACATACATTATTCTGAAGACGTTTGTTCTTACTCTCACTTGACAATTACTTGCTATACATTCATTGTTTTAGCAATTGTGTCCTCTTTATCTTCTTACAGAAGATTCTCAGCTGGTGTAAATACATTTTGGGTGAGCACTTAATAATGTTTTAGGATCAAGCCCCTAGTGTTTCCAAGGATCTCAAAATGATGGGAAAGTGTCTACTGGTTTTGCCGAATGTATATTCCAACTTTTTCTAAGGTGCTCAGGTCTGAGAGTATTTGATCATCCCCTCACACAGCTTCCTAACCCAGGCAAAAAATTCACAGTTATGTCAGGTGAATAATTTAATTAATTAAATATTGTAAATTGCATATTTGAAGGGAGTAAATAATTTTGGTTTTATTATTTGCCTAATATTCAAGACTCCCCAAAATAGGAAGATATTGCTTTAGAGGTCATCTCAATACTTCTAGCTCAAGCCTATTAATTTCCTTATTTTCTGCAAATGGGAACTGCTATGAGAACAAAAAATTGGCTTGAACTGACTTCTATATTCTGGCATGGGTTAAGAAAACACTGTTTTATTCCATTTTTATCAACTATTTTTGGTTAAAAAGCAACTATTTAACTGATAATTAGCACGCCTGTGTCTTTACAGAGTCCCAATCTTGAAGCAATATATGAAATGTCAAGGAGTTTAAGGCAAAAGTTAAAGATTCTTGGTGTCTTTCAGTTAAAACTGTGCCAGAATAAGTTTTGTATCTTTCTGAAGAGGAGATTTCTATTTCTTTCAGTGCAGCTGTTTGATTTTCTTTTTTTTTTTTCAACATGACTCTGCATGCATTAGTCTCCTACAGGGCAAATTGCTTTATTTAACATGCCAGAGAAAGCTACTGCTGTTGCATCAGGGAGATGGAATGCTTCTCTTAAACTGTAATGCCAATAATTGCCTTTGGACTTCCACACAAAGAAAGTTTTGGTCTTCAAACTGTCTGGAAGGGTTTGTCTGTAATTTCTGTAATGTACAATCACTCCTAGAATGAAAAGGAAAATGACATATATTTAGAAAGTTCAATAAGAACAGTGCAAACAAGCAACGCTATTATCCAAGACAGTGAATGAGCCCCATGTTCTGAGGCTGAGCCTCAGAAATTGTTTTATTGCACATGGTGAGCAGACACACTGTTAATATAAAAGTATAATGGAAGCAGTTGGAGTAACCACAAGAACACCCTCTGAAGCATCCACATTTGGTTAAACATATTTGTCTGAATTCATACCAGGCAGCTGGGCTGACAGATTGTTAATGTCTGGATTCTCCCCCTCCACACTGATTCACAGCAGAATAGGTATATCACATCTACACATTGAGATGTTCAATGCCTTAGACCTTCTGGGCAATTAAAAGGAAAAATAGTACACATTTTCTAAGTTTCAAAACTGTTAAAATGATCTCACTTTCTGAGAGCTACTTTGGCCAAATCTTAATGTTTGTGAAGCTGCATCATGGGCTTGACCCACTTCCCAGCACAGTCAGTCACGGCACTGCCACTGACCTGCAAACCCGAAAACCTGCTGTTTTCAGCTGTCTGAAGTGTCAGAATAAGAAAGGCAGAGAAAGCAGTTTCCTGTATGGATGTAAGACAACAGTGAGCTAAAATGCTCACTATGGCTTAACAGGATAAATTACCCCTTCCTCCAAGCAGTGGGAAGTTGGATTATTGGTCTGCTACAAAGTGGGGTAGGCCTTAGCAGGCTCAACCTGCTGGACTTAAACCCTGGGGAGGATGGAGACTTCTCTCTTGATATCGTGTAGATGCAAGAATAAATATAAACTCCAAAAGGTAGAAGGAAAAATTCATCATTTTTTAATTAAAAACTTCACAGGCCATGAAAAGAATTGTTTAAACTCTCTGTGAAATAATCTGAGCAGGGAAAGAAGTTCTAGATCAGATGTTTGCAGCAACTTGTGTTATCTTCTGATTACTAATGATTGTCTTGTCATTCTGTTATTGCTAAGAAAAATAACTGTGTTACCATAAATGACAAGCTATCTTCAAATACGGAATAATTGAGTGAAGCATATGAATTCCAAGATAGAGATTGATTGTGTCTTTTCATGAAAAGTGTTCTTAGTATTAAAACTGAAGAGAAAAATTATTAAAAAAAAAAATCCACAACCTGTCAACAAATTTTGGCAGTGTCAAGGTATTTCTGACTTTTTCCGCCATGCTCCCTTCCAAACCTTATTTAAAATCAAATGTTTGTTTGTTTTTTTAATTACTAATATTGCCTCAATGTGTGTGTAACTCAGACTAGCTAATGAACAATTCTCTGCTAAGTAAACTTTTATTCCTGTAAATTTTCTGGGTTTGCTAAAGCAAAACATTAAAAGTAAAATATAGCCCTTAGGGATATCTAGAAATAAATCCTTCTACACGACACTTGCATCTGCAAAAGAGTGTTTTTACTGGTCCTTCTGCAGGTGTATGATTTGGATTCACATAGCCAAAAAGATTCTCAAAACCACAGTATACAATACAGCTGCACCTCCATTTGGGTTATTCAGGACATCACAATAATCTCTATAAAAGTATTTCGGTCCTCAGTTTGAGGAGATGCTGCCCCAGTAGTTTACATAGGAAAGTTACAACTTGAAATATACTTGTGGAAATATTGTAGTTCATATCTACATGCATTCTTGAAATCATGACTTATCTAGCTCAGAAGTAAATGTCTTTTCTGCTTGCTTCTTGCTTTGCTTGGATTAAGCTTGTGCCACTGCACAGCAGTCCTGCAAAAGGATACAGAGTAGCAGGTGATAGGTATTTTGGCAGTTCAGGTAATAAGTATTTTGGTAGTTCAGCTCTCCCTATTCCCATTTTGCAGTCCTCCCCAGTCCCTGCCACTGTCTGGTCCTGTTCCCCAGGCAGATCTCAGCATCCCCAACCCCAGAGTCAGAGGAGCCCTTTGACCTCTGCCAGTGTTTATTGATAACAAACCAAGTGTTTCGGCAACTGATAAGGCCCATTGTGTTTTTTGTTATTCCTACTGCAGGTAACTCTTGCAGATTTGTCTTGCTAAGAATCCATGAGGTGCAGGGTCAGATGGCATATGGTGGCTTTGAATCATGTTTTTAGCATCAGTTTCTGTGTGATCTGTGATAGAGAGACCGTCCCAAGAGTGTATGTTTGGTGTTTCATTACAGCAAGGACACTGAAATCGAAACATGTTGTTCTCCTTAATGATTTGAATGGTGAAAAATGTGAATAGAAATGGCAGCTATGCTGCAGAAGGAAGGGTCTAAGTTGTTGTGAATTTAATCAGAGGAGAAGGAGGGATTTTAATTTAAAATTTCCCTTGGCATGCAGAAAAAAAGATTAAAATCCACAATTTTTTCAAACAGAAAATTGAGTTTAGTTTTTTAGTTACTTGTGTTTTAAAAAGTGGCAAGTGTTAAAGAGTAGGTATCAATAGAAAAAAAAATTCTGATATTTTTGAATTAGAGGGGAGTTTGGCTGAAAAAAATAAGCAAATTTGACAGCATTCGATTTTGTCTTATCTAAGTGTACATTTTCCAGCGAAAAAATCTTTCAGACAACAACTAGATCAGAGGGCTTAAAGGACTATTACCATATGTGATTCTTTCCAGCTCAGATTCCTTATAAAAAAATAAATCAGTACCATCTAAATTTCCCTTTTCCTCTTTCTCCATGAAAAAACTCCTACAGTATATCCATATGAATCTCATAATGTTTTGTTTCCAATGTTCTGCTGAACCCATCCTAGCCCTGTCACAAACCCACTTTGTATCTGTCTACTCCCTTCATTCCCTCAAACCATGCACCCCAATTTTCTCCAAATGCTTCATCCCTTTTTCTAATCACTCTGTTTCTCCATTTAACCAGGGCATTTGGGAGAGTAGAAGAATGGAAGACAGGAAGGCAAGCTTGGAAAACTTGAAATAATATACACATACAGCTGTTCCAAAAGATACAAATTTTCATTTGGTTTAAAATGGGAAATGTCTGCTAACATACTAAAATTAACACGAATTTAGAAGTTTTTCTATCACAATTCTAACTGGCTCCCACTTGGGAGGTGGACTTTATGTGTGTGTACAAGAAAGAAGATACCTGGTACAACAAAGAGTGTTGGTGCTTGTCCCTGAAATATAGGAAAGTCTAATGTTGACAACATGGAACACTGAGCTTAGGTTTTATCTGAAAAAGCCACCTATTACTTTTCTCTACAAAAATCCTACTTTAAAATAATTGTATTTGCCATGGAAGGACAATATATCAAACCAGAACAGAAAGCTCAAGGGCTGACATATAGCTGTAGTCCACCCTGAAAGCATGTCTTGGTGCATCCTGACTTACGGTGGTGTGACTGACACCGGCATGAAATCCACTGCTGGGCATGGCTCTGTTCACCCGCTAGTTTTGCTGAATGTCTGTGTCTCACATGAGCTGTGATTGCCCGGATAGCTGGGTTTGCAGCACCCAGTGGAGAGGAAAGCAGGCTTGCTCTAGGCTTGAGTAGGAAAGAGTCACAGAGTAGACTCAAAACCCTTAACAGAGACCACACGATGTGCGGCATGATTTCTTCAGTTCATGTGTTCCAAAAACATACATTTTCACTCCTGCTTGCCTCTTCTGATTTGCTAAAAAAATCTTAAGCCCCTTTACTTATTTCCTATTATTTTGTTACAAAATATTCAACATTTTGCAAGACTGAACCCATATTTGAATTTTTTCTCCCCATTAGGCCCCCCTCCCCCCTCATAAATTGACACAGATCAAAGCTGATGAAAGAGTAGCAGTGGTAGTTCCACTGCTTGGTTAGGCACTCTGATCTGCTAAATTCTAGATGTAGAGCAAAGGAAAAAAAAATATTCCAAAGAGTAGTTCTCAGGCAGCTCTTTTGTGTGGGGATCATATACTTGACACCATGCCTTATGTGGAATGCACATCAAATCACCTGGAGACTCCACATCAATGGTAGTTATGTGCATGCATGTACCACAAAGAGAATAGACCTTTAAACCGGTTGGGTGCATGAGACAAAAAAAAAAAAAAAAGTCTAAAGAGTATAAATCTGGAGGGGTGCATCAACTTCTTTGATTTACCTCTCTGTTCTGCCTTATGCCTTTTTTTGTTGTTGCGTTTTAATGTTTTAATAGACAGAATTAAAAAAAAAAAAAAGTCTAAAGAGTATAAATCTGGAGGGGTGCATCAACTTCTTTGATTTACCTCTCTGTTCTGCCTTATGCCTTTTTTTGTTGTTGCGTTTTAATGTTTTAATAGACAGAATTAAAAAAAAAAAAAAAGGAAACGCTTTCCCAGTGCAGCTAGTGCTTTATTTTATAAGGTTCTCTTAATCTAACACATCTGTGTTATCTGATCTGAGACTGCCCATAGGATAGAGGGACAGATCCTTAGCTCCCATGTATTCGTCTGGTAGACTTCAAGGGGGTTACACTAACTGCAACAAGTCAATGACTTGCTCTTGCTTGTTGTTGAACTCTTAAGTGTTACCATATTTTTCCTTTAACTGTTACCGAAGCCCATACCAAGTATCCCTCAGATAAAATTATTTCCTCTGTGCTGAGCTGATTTTCGCTCCAGGCTGGCATTTGCTAATTTCAGGGAGGTTTTGCAGACAGGACCAAAACAAGCCTCTTGTAGGAGTCAATGGACTTCAAGTCAATGGACTTCAATATTTAGAACAAGGAGTTTTTCACCTCAGAACTGAGCCCCAGGTTAAGGTGCATTTGTCCCTTTTAGTCTAGAAATGTCAGGGATGTTATAACAGAAACCGAAATAAAACAAAACAAAAAATAGGAAACTGCCTGGTTTTCTCCAGAATGAAGCGGTAAACTCTGAGTTTACCTTCCAGTTCATGCTCCAGAGTGAAGGGCACTGTCTTTCCCTGATCCTGCATGTTCCTTCACTGATGTGAATAAGCGCGATGGACCTGCTCACTAAAACCTCAGTGAAGCCAAACTTGTGCCAGGCTGCCTAGCTGTTGCAGCAGTCTGTCCTACAGAGAGTTTTCTGACCACATCAAGGAAGAACATTCCACAAGGGTTCCCTGTGAGATTAGAAACCAGACTCTGCTACTGATGAATATGGCCTCCCCTCTCTGGGACTTCCCATCTTTTCTTCCTGATCTTCCCATCCCATATTTCTTTCTGACATGCAAAGAAATTAGGACAATAAGCAAAGACAACCAATTCTAAAAATCATGCACCAAGGCGCAGTTTTCATCCCACATTCTCAGCAGAATCCATGGGATCACAGCCCATGTGTTTGCAGCACACCATGACAGCCTGGCTGGGGCCAAATGCCCAGCAAAGGACACTGTGGAGACAGAGTGTGGACAAGGTCCTTTGCTGCCACAGGACATATGCCTTCAAAAAAGTCAGTGCTCTCAAATGCTGGGAGAAGTAAAGCAAAAGTTATGAGGCCTGCAGTAAATGTATGTTTCCACAAAAGCGGGTAACACATACGTTGCATGTTGAGTATTACAACCTATTTAATGATTACCGTTGACTCACTTGGCAGGTACACCAACCACAGAAACTGCACATAAGTGTTAAAAGAAGGAGGAAAAATGATGGCTAGGTCAGTGCAGGGTGTGAATTACAGTGTAATACATTAGCTCAGACATCTACAAAACCCTTTCATAGGGTAAGCTATGGTGCATCCCATGAGTTTTTAGGACATACGTGAGGAACAGAAGTGATTCTATATCCAAATACATGTGACAATTGCTTCAGGTTTGCTTTAAGGCTGCTGTAAAGGGCAGAAGGAAGGTTCATCTGTGGAGAGCTGGCAATGCCTCTTCACCTACCTCTCATACCTTATGGAGGACTGCAGGAAGGCCTGCAAGCCCAGCTTCTTGAGTAAATGCTGAGAATACGTAAATAATTCATAAGCACTGTCTGTGTGGACGCTCTTGGTAGGTTGTTGTTGCTTTGGGCAGTAGGATGACTGCTCAGTGATAGACCTGAAGTTCACTGGAGTTGAGACATGAGGAGCAGAAGTGTGGACAGGCTCAAACAGCATCGGCCTACACTCTCTGAGTGAAGTGCACTCTGTAACAGCAAACCCAGGCCTCATGTCTGCACTTTGACAAAGACGTGCTGTTGGGGTGAGCATCAACAAGACTTACCAGATGGGTCTAGAGACTGCAAACAAGGGCAGATAGATGGAGAAAAACTCCATCCAGGTGTTTCTTTACTTCAAGGAAACATGAGAGAGTGCTTCATCTCCTTACAGGAGGAAAGATCACGCATCACTTAATTTAGAAGTGATAGTCGTATAGAACAACACACAAAAGCTGAGAACAGAGAGTTACGCTGGAATTAAAACAGGCTTCCTACTGCTCACATAACTAACTGCTAAAACAATCTTTGAATTTCAGTGGTGACTTCTTCATATTTTAGTATTTCCAGCTTATGTCCAGCTACCTTTTTGGAAGCTATCTTTTATCCAAGTACACACGTTTTTGAACTCAATGCTATTATAACTGGATGAAATTAAAAGGCTTGTAATGTATGTAGGAGGTAATTTTAAGGAATGTGATGTTCCCATCAGTCCTTATACATTATAAATGAACCCAGAAACTTCTCAGGGTGATGACAGATGTGAGGACTGCAACTCCCAGAGTACAATTCTCCATTTCAAGTAATGCAACCAGAATTCTGTGATCAAGGCTACAGTTGCATGGTTTCACTGCCTTCTGCAAGATAGCATCGTCTGCAAGATGGTCTCTTACATATGAATTAAGAGCAGCCCTTGGGCCCTGGAGCTTTGCCAGCTCGACCCTCCTTTAGCTGAAGCCTGACTCAGGGTTGGGATAAGCACCTGGCTCTGTATGGAGTGCTCTGTTATTCAGTTACCCCTGATCCAAGCAGAAACTCAGAGTACTCTGTGTTTAAGGATTGCAACCTGCAGGAGAGTTTTTGTTTCATTTTCTATTTTATGCCTCAGTAATTGAGTAGAGTATTTTCAACACCTCCCATACAGATACCTGGAAAATGTCATTGCAAGCTATTCTTTAAATAGCACCCTGCCCTTACAGTGCTGAGCCAGGGAATGCCTCCCACCTGCTTCTGACATCCTTGTGTCTGGAGAAGCCTCTGACTGGTTTGGCTATTAATACCTCTGACAACAGTCTGCTTCAACATATTCACAAGTTCCTCCCTCACTCTGTAAGAAATTTGTTTTTCTCAAGCGTGCAAACTGATAGCACTGCTAAATAAAAGACCAAGCACTTCAACTACTTATATATTGACTCCTTTCAGGCATAACTTGATTTAAAGAATCACAGAGAAGCACAGTGGAAGACCTAGTCAGCACTATATGTCACCCTTCCCAAACACAACACAAACATAAACAAAAATAGATCAAAGCAAAAGGAGGGAATCTTCTTTATCAAATATAATTACTAAACATAGTTCTGTTTCAAGAAAAAGTAAATTTTAGTGCATCTTTACAATGAGGGTAAAAAAGGAGTAAAAAAAGGTAAAAATAAGGAAATTAGTAGAAAATATGATTTTTCAAAGCAGTGACTTATTGTACATAATTTGGTTTCCTCAATGTCTTACCAGTTCTGCATATGCCTTAACAGACAATCAATTTTGTCAAGTTACTAAAGTTAGCATTATTGCAGATGCTTAGGAAGGGGAAGCATAAGAATACTTAAAATCCCCAAGACTTATTTTATGTATTCAACTCCAGGTGTTATCATTGATTTCAATGAAACCTACTCCTACGAAATTATCAAAAAGTTGCAAAAATCCTTTGCTGGGTAGGGGAGAGGGATGCACAGAGACCAGGCTGGGACAGGGACTTCTGCAGGGCGGGGTGGGTACCAGTTCAGGAGCAGGGTCAGTCTGTGGGACAGAGCTGGAGGAGGTTGCAGGGAGGTACCTGGCCACAGGTGCATTTCATGGCCAGAGGGCAGAGTGCTCAGCTGCAGGGGACATCCCTTTCTCTCCCACTGCCTGCCTGGCCTAACTGGCAGCTGGCTGGGGGTGGCCACCATCACCCATCTTTGGGCTTTCAAGGAGAAAACGCTTTTTGATTACAGAAAAGTCTCACGGTGCCTGTTTAAACAAGTGTGTCTGAACAGGAAAATCAAACAGACAGGGAGCTACTTCAGTTTCTCCACTTATACGATATTTGAAATGATAAGCAAGGATATATTTTCACATAATTGGACTGTGTCAAGGTACCAGCCATTTGATCAGATAGGGGCTCTCTATGTAGTCTCACATCAGAGGGCTAGTAAACTACAAATTAAGGCAGGCTTTAGATTTTGTCTGTGAAGAAGCCAAATAAATTGAATTTTATTTCTAAAGGTCATAAAGGGGATGGGGGAAAATACAAAAATAAAAGCAGAATAACTGGACACCAGGATAACTGAATCTGAAAGAATAAATGAATAAAATCTTTGGAAAGGTCTCAATCATTTGTGAAAACCCATAAGTATTGGAAAGATACCAATCAGCATCTTTGGATCTGACAGGGAGATTTGAGAGCCAAGTTTTCATCACCTAAAAGAGGCCTGCAGAAAGGAAGGCCTAGTGGGGCAAGGGAAATATAATGCTCCATGGGTCCAAGGCTCTTGGTTTTGTTCTGTTTGTTGGTAATTTATCATTTTATCTGGCATTTGCCTTTGCAACAATATCTTGGGAAGGGTGAGGCACCCTGGGACAATGTGCACAGGCCAGCTGGGTGAGGGCCAGAGAGCATTGCTCACTCCCCTCCATCCCTCCATCCCACCCCATTTGCTCTAACATCTCAGGCCTGGAGACAGCCAGCCTGCATTTGCTCCTGCTCCCTAGTCCACACACCTCCCTCAAGAGTGCCCCCAAAGCAGAGAAAACTCCCCTGCCCACCCATCAGCCCTGGGGGAAAGTTTCCCAAAAGTCTGAGGACTGCAAACCCCCTTTCCTCTATGTGGCCACTGCCTAAGCCTATCCCTCCTGCAAATACAAGTCTGGTCCCCCCAGCCTTGTGCTCTAGACAGATTCCCAGGCTCCAGACAAAAAGGCCGGGGGACTCCAGGGGACCCAGCTGGCTCCCAGCCAGAACTGCTGAAAGGGGATCACAAGAAGCCAGATTTATTCCTAAGAACAAAGCTTCCGGTGACTTTCCAAGATGCTCGTGGTACTCCTTTCTCCCTTTTTTTCTTCTCCTCCTTCCCTCCTACCCTTATTTTTCAAACTCTCTGCTGGACTAGAGGTGTTCCCTGTCACTATCAGTGAATGTAGTGCTTCCATTCCTTGCCAGGTCTATGTACACTCTTGTGGCATTTCTTTTTCTGTCCCTGGATTCATACATCACTGACATTTAGCTCCTTGTGTTGGCTAGAGAGAAGGACTTGAATTCACCTGTGAGGCTGCTGCACATGATTTTTTTCTGTAGATAGCTACTGCTGGGTCAAGTGAGTTGTGATTTACCCCCACATCCAAGCCCCCATGACCACACTCTGGGAGTCAGGATGTGCAGGGTGTGTGTGTGTGTGTGTGTGTGTGTGTGTGTGCGTGCCCTCATATGTCACCTACTGCCGGAGTTTGTGGCTGCACTTAGTAGCCAGTAGAGGTTAGACTCTCATGGGAGAGTTCTGCATAAAAGAGGTGAAATGACTTGCAAAATAGTGCCAGCAAACCTCAGGGAGATAACTAATTCCGTGTGTTGAACATGCCCCTGCTCTGCCTGCTGTCTGAGCCCCCTCCTTGTGTTTCCATGTTATCTTCAGATTGTTTCAGAAGTAAAATCAAACAGACCTAAATCCATCCAAGGGTAATAGGACCACTAATAGCAGGGGACAGACTGCATCTGATGCCACTCCAAACTGGCAGAGTTCAGACCCACTGGCAGGACGTCATCCCACTCCACAGTGTGGTCCTCGCTGCTGACAGGGGCAGGGTAGGTGAGCAGCAGTGCACTTGTTCTGGGCAACCCATGGCCACTCATGGCCTGGGATTGCCCCTGCAGAGGCTGGAGGGTGGATGGAGGCTGTTGTACCTTAAAGCTGTGGATTGCAAGAAGTCTGATGCTGTTTGAGAGGCTGAAATAAGTCCTGCTTTGAGAGACAGAAAAAACCCCAGCTGTTGAAAAGTAAAGTGACCCAACACCAAGACAGAGCCCACACTTGCTACATAAGTAATGTCAAAAGCACATATACTGAGAATAACATGAAGGCAGTACAAGGCAGATCAATAGCTAGAAATGTTATTTCTTCTGTTCCAAAAGCCAAGCCAGGAACATTTTAGATTATGACTATGCTTGTGGTTGATGGAA
Source organism: Nicator chloris (assembly GCA_013400495.1). NCBI lineage: Eukaryota > Metazoa > Chordata > Aves > Passeriformes > Pycnonotidae > Nicator > Nicator chloris. The sequence goes on from WAAE01020934.1 coordinate 37,912, forward strand.
AGCCTAAGAGGAACATAAGCTTTCTAAAAGACAGTTTCCCTACAAAAGAGTTGGGATTTTTTTTTTTTCTTCCTCCTCTGGCAGTGAATTTGTTTGGCTATATTGATTTATTAGAATGATGCAGCTCCCAGTATCATATCTAGCCATTGGTTGCCACCAAGCAAAAGGATGTGGTGAGATCACATTGCCAAAATAATAAGGCACTAGGGTTCCTAAACAGGCAGTTACATGTCATCCGGACAGTTTCAAATACTTGAGGATGACTTTGACATTTGTAGGAGTATGATGATGTTTTGTTTTTCAATTGACAGAGTCTGGAAGATACCTGACACCAGTTACTCTGCTGTTTAGCTGTAGTTTCCTTTACACAAGGAAATTAAAATCCTTCTATATGTATTTACATGAATATATGTTTTCCTAAGTGGAAGGTTTTGGCTTAAGGCAATCTCGTTTGAACCATCTTAGCAGAGGAAGAAAATAAACATTTTCCCCTAACCTTTTCCTTGTGAGTTTAGAGGGATATTTTTTACCGATGCAAATTAAAGGCAGGGGGGAGAAGCAGTCTGACTTGGGATGTTGTGTGACACCAGCAGGAAGGTGGAAAAGGGGTGCTGGAAAGAAGAGACCTGCCAAGCTCCACTGCCGTGCCTCAGGTTGAGCCAGTGTCTGCCTGTGGGGCCGTGGCTCACAGCCCTCCTCCAGCTCTGCAGCTGGAGACAGCAGCTGGAGGAGATACTCTTCTGCACAGGCAACCCTGACACATGCAGGCATTGCTTTCACTTCATTTTCCCTTCTACAGACATTTTTCCCTCAGGAGCTGATTACTATAGAGCTGAAATGTATTTCCTTCTGAAAAGTGGGTTTGTTTTGTGTCTGGTCCCCCCCTCCATTTGCACAAACCTCTCTAGTGGGATCAGGCTTAGATCAGAATTGCGGAGTTTTTCCAAAATGTGGTGACATGCGTTTCTACTGTGCTGTATGTTTTCATATGGTCCTTTGTGTCACATATTTTCCAGCAATTTAGAGAGATGCAAGAAATAGCTTTTACACAATAAACAAAGAAGTGGGAGGATTATTTCAATAGTCTTGCAACTTTGGGGTATTTCATCTTCAAAAGGCGAGAGAAAAAACCCCGTCCTTGTGAGCAAATGATTAGAAGAAGACTGGGAATACAATAATTACCCCAAATGGAGACCCAGACCTCAGTCAAACAATACAGCTTTTGTAAACTGGCTCCGCCTGTAAAAAAAATCTAGGAAATCTCATAACTAGAACTGTCAAAATCCTTTTCTTATGCAACAATATGTAAAAGACTCCTGAGGAATGAGGAGTAAATATGGAAGTGCTATAAAATAGCATGATAATGGACTTGCTCTGAGCATTGGAGACTGCCTTGGCAGTACTGGCATGGATTCCTTCAACCACAAACTATTTTCTCATCTTAAAGAATTTGGGACAAATTACGTTTTTTAATATTCCACCAACAAACACGGACATGAAGACAAATAAACTGGGGCTCGTCATAATCTACCTTGATTGTTGTGGAATTCGAGGAGACCAAAGCAATTGGGAGAGAGACAAAGTGCGGTTTTCAATGAATGTCCTTTATGAGAGCAAAGAGAAGATCATTTATATCCTTCATATTTTATACTTTTGCCTCTAGGAAAGAAAGGGCCAGCAGAGCTCCGACTATCATTCACTCATAATGATCGCATTCAATCTAGTGATTCACAGTGAATCATGTAATAAGGTTTCCATTTTGCGCTTGGGGAGAAGAAGGAGGGGTCGTTAAACTTTGTTTAGTTCGCATTCACGTCGCCGGCCTCCTCTTTCCCTTGAACTGCTTTACCGGTTTAGAGCAAAATTTTTTAAATTTGATCTTTAATTTTTCTCCTCTTCGGTTATCTTCCAACAGTAAAAATCCCTGAAATGAACGCTGACGGGCTAACTGTACAGTTAATACAGTTAATTACAGCTAACTGTACAGTTAATAATTTTCCTTCGGCAGCGGTTCTTTGGAGCACGGCGCTACTTTCGCGGCCTCTCGGGGCCGGGCCGTGCCGCGCTGGGCAGAGGCTCCGGCCAGCCCGGTGCCCGCGGCGGCCCCGCCGAGCGCCCGGGGCACGGCGCGGCTGTGGCGGGACAGCCGGGGAGCAGGCGGATTGCAGCGGCTCCGGCAAACGGGCAGGAGCTGCTTTTCGGCATTTCGGCCTAAACCCGCAGCCGCCGCCCCTGGGCACGGGAACAGCCCGCTCTGAGCAGCCCGCTTGCGGGTTGGGGTCAGGACGAGGGGGTTCCGGCCCTGGGCCCGTGCTCCGCTGGAGGCGTTAGTGCAGAGCCCCCTCGCACACGGCAGGGGCACACACAGAGCAGCCGGCTCGCGGTTAGCGCGGTGCTCGCGGTGCCCTCGGGACCTTGCCATCTGCGAGCGCTTCAGGTAAAAGCCGAGGCGAGGGCAGGGTGAAGCTCTGGGGGCTGGGAGGAGGCGCTGACTCGGCAGGGAGGTCTGCAATGGGCCTTGGAGCCGCGCATCGACCGGTGCGCCCCATCAGCGGCTGCTCCTGCAGAACCCCGTGAGACATAGCAGGAATCACCCCGAAAAGCTAGCGAAAGAAAGGCACCGAATGAGGAAAGGCTCGGAGAGCACAAGCATCCTGAAGCGAGCAGGCGGGCATACAGGTCGATGCTGGCGGGCAGGGGCAGAGGTGATGCCACACAGGCACCGGCCCCAAACGCGCCTGGAGGAGCGGTGCTCTTCTCCAGCAGAGCCGACACATTTGCGTCTTTCTAATATATATTTAAATATATATATTAAATTAAATAGGGGTGTTGTCACTGACGGGAGACCAGTGCCTTAGCCATGGGGCTTTCACCAAGGCAGCCAAGTTCCCTTTTGGGCAGAGCAGAGTCTTGAAGTCTGCTTGACATCTTGAAGCTTAAATAACCGTAAGGCATTGTTACTCCCTGGCAGCAAAGTGCCTCGTTACGCCTGATTGAGCTAATTGCTTTGAAATAGGATATATTATCTATAATTATAGAGATCTTGGAGGAGACGGCCAGCCTTTTCTTTCATCTTTTCCAAGTGCATGATAATGTCGCGATCAAATTAATTTAGGCCACTTGAAATAGTGCCTTCTTTTCAGCCCCGCTCCTCCGACCCTCAAAGAGCCGGGGACGCCTCGGCGACTGGTCCAAACAGCTCCTGGTGACCTCCCGAGGACTAGTCCAGGTGCCTGAAGCCTTAAAAGTAGTTTGAGTTATGTTTAATCTCGACAGAAAGGAGTAGGAAGAAAGAGAGAGAGGGAAAGAAAAGGAAAAGAAAGGGACGGAGGGAGGAGGGAGAAGACAAAAAGAAGAGAACTGAGATGTTTTCGCATTTTGCCGACATTAAGAAACCAGTGACAAAATCAGGGAGGGCTTTGAGCACTTGAAGGGCTTTGAGGGCTTGTAAAGCCCGCGGGACATTTTTAGCACTTGAGACAGTTCTGGCTCTTTGCCCCCAGGGCTGAGTCTCGCAGAGATGAAGCAAGGCTGCTGAAGAGCGCGCAGGGAGAGCGCAGACAGTGCGCAGGCGGTGCCCGGCGCAGCAGAGCTGTCCCGGAGCTGCCCGTCCCCAAAGCCGGCTCGTGTCCTGAGGGACTGTCTGGTCTCCTAAGAGCTGCTTCTCGGGAGAAACAAAATAGAAACAAGGGAAACAACACCCCTCTCCTTTCTGAGTTCTGCCTTTAAGTCAAAGATAACGTTTACAAAAGGCAGACAATGCCCTGAATTGGCTTAGCGCTGCCTCCTGTCCTTTCTCCCCATCCCCCAAGCCCTTGTTGTATTCCCACCGAAATAAAATGCTATGGGTAATGGCTTTGCCTAGCACATTCATTATATTGAAACGGGACTGTTTAGGATGCTAATTGCCCAGTATTGTTATCTAGCACAACTGCCTTCAGGGAAACGCCACGGCTCCAAATAAAAACACCGGACTGGGACAAGCACCAATAAAGTCACCTATTTCCCTCTGCCCTTTCACTTCTATTTTCCTTGCAGCCCAGGGCGGAACATAAGAGAGGCACCTAAGAGCAAACCAGACTATCAGCAACACGAAACAGGTTCTAAAAAAGTTCCTAAAATCCAGTGATGTTTTGGTCACCCAAAGCGCAGTAAGCAAGGGAGGAAGAATTTGGAAACTGAAAATTTTCCACTGAACACAGAAATCAATCTTGAGGGAGATTTCGTTTTGCTAATTTATTTTCTCCATTCCTAGATTAAAACTTATAGATTTCATTAAGAAAAAAGGGAAAGAAAAAAAAATGCGCAATAAACGAAAGAAACTTTACTGGCATCTCTTTTTCAGCCCAACAGATGAAAAGCCAGCATGTGAATTAGAATCAAGTCCTTGCTATGGTGACTGCTACAGTGATTGAAATACCAGCGAGTATGACAGAAATGTAAACACAAAGCGCTCATTGCTGGGAGATAAATAAAGAGCTAATTATCTCATTCTGTCAACTCTAAATGAGAGCGGGATCGCGCTCCCGGTGTGGGACGCACACGCATCTCTTCAAATCTCAGCAACATCCCAATGTTCAAATCATTGTGCAAAAGAAAAGTGAGGAGGGGAAAAAAACCCAGCAGCTCTAATTTTCATTTTCACATTTTCATAAAACGACGAGATTGAACTCAGCCCAGGGACTGCCTCGAGGTCTGATAAACACAACACTTCTTCTTTTGCATGGTTAAGTTTGGAATCAGGGAAAAAATAATAATAATTTAAAAACCAAAACAAAACAAGATCCTACCTGTAGGATCGGGTGGAGGGGACACCGTGACACTGTGAAACACGATGCATAGATATATGTGCGTGTTTTCTTAGTCGGGGGTGGGGTGGGGGGGTGCATCTTCGTGCCGAGTGCTTTGGGAAAATGTCGTGTGATTGGTAGAGCAAACTAATTTTGTCAGGCTGAATGTGCCGATGTCCCAGGGCTAAGGCGCCTTGCTCCCTTGATGCGGGTTAACGTCCTCAATAGTCCCCCTCCAGCTGAAGCCTTTGATCAGACCGCTGCTGGCGCCTAAAAACAACATCACTTGTCTGCCTATTAGAGGCACTGACTAATCGTGACAGATTGTTTATTCTCGCAATTAGCAATGCAGCCGCTTCTCCGAGCACCCCCCATCCCCTCTCCCCGACGCGGCCCGACCCGGCCCCCGGCCCGATGGGGCGCAGAGGAGGCTGCGGGCAGCGCGGGCAGCGCGGGCACCGGCACCGGCACCGGCAGCGGCACCGGCGGGGCGCGGAGCTGGCCTGGGCTGGGCTGGGCGGCGGCACCGCTGCTCCGCCTCGCAGGAGCGCTCAGCGGGGCGGCACGGAGCAGGAGGGCAGCTGGATGTACCAATGTGAGCTACATGTCTGTGCAAAGTGCGTTTACCTTCATGTATAGGAATCTGCGGGAGTAGCCAGCAAACCGCCTCCAGATCACCTCCACGGATGAGATGGATCATCCATGAGCACAGCACATGAGGGAGGTGGGTGTGAGGTACGTACAGGACACAGGAACCACCCCGCAAGGGCATGTGCTCAAGCGTGTGTGAGATAAGTGTGTGCAGAGCTGCGCGCAGGACAATTCATTTCAGTCAGATCCTGTTGCTTATCAGTTAATAAAATGTCTATTATATCAATTCATTTCATAATCTATATGCTCCTAATCTACCATCTTTATAGGGTCCAGTTAAAAGGAAAGGAAATTCGCTGTCCCTCCCCGTTTAGATAATTGCCCTTAAATGACTGCAAGAGGCTCTTGTGTTCCGAGGAGATTAGAGCCCTGCAGCTATCAATAAACTTTTCTCAGCGAGCGGCCAATCCCGTTATTAGAGAGCGGCTCCGTTTTACTGCACATCCGTCCTGGGCGCGGGGATAAGGGATCGTAAAACGAATTTACAAAACAAAATAGCCGGGCCTTTAAGGGCTCAAGGCTTTATGTGTTCCTTTTTACGCGAACGAAATTTTCGTTATCTGCAGACACGCACACATCTATGCCATAAGCAGTAGCCAATTTATGCGTTGTGTGTGCGGCTACGTATATAAACGCAGATCTCCACAGTCACACCGAACACATCGCAGGGCCGGCGTTCATTTAAAAACCAAACTAACCAACCAACNAAACAAACCACCCACCCAACCAAACAAAAAAAAAAAAAAAAAAAAAAAAAACACAAAACGACTGCGGAACGGACAGGGTCTCCTTCCGTTTGAGAGGTCACACTCGGGACAGCCCGGTATTTGCTAGTTTTGCAGAAGAGCGGGGTCGGGCTCTCTCCCTTGCGCTTTACGAACAGAAAGGCCGGCATGTTTTCCGACGTTAATACGTTTTTCCTCGAGTTTTGAGCCTTTCCATGTCCACAGCGGAGCGCTGCGCCGGCTAGCCGGCCCGGTGTCTCGCGCCTGAGACGAGAGCTGGGGCGTGGAGCGGGGCCGGGGGATGCGGAGCGGAACAGGGGGCTGCGGGCGGGGCGGNGCCGGAGCGCGCTGACGGCTGTCCGTGCCCCCGCGCCTCGGCCCCATGAGCGGCGGCGCTGCTCGCTCCCGCCCGGCGCTGCGGTGGCGACAGCGGGCCGCCCCTGCATGGCCCCGGCTGTGGATATGACCGCCGCGCCCACCGGGGTCCGCAGCGACGAGCTGCCCGCATCCGCCTTCAGCAGTCCCGGCGGCGGCGCGCTCCACGTCGCGGCGGCGATGGGCGGGGAGGAGGAAAGCGACAAGCCCAAGGTCTCCCCATCCCTCCTGCCGTTCAGCGTGGAGGCGCTCATGGCCGACCACAGGAAGCCGGGAGGCAGGGACGGACCCGAGGGCGCCGGGCCCCCGCCGGGCGCTGGGGCGGCCGCCCGCGCCAGCCTCAGCCCTCGCCTGGGCACGCTGTCGGCGGAGGCGCCGCCTTCCCCGCTGCCCCTCGGCGGGCACTTCTCCGTCGGGGGGCTGGTCAAGCTGCCCGAAGACGCGCTCGTCAAGGCGGAAAGCCCCGAGAAGCAGGAGCGGAGCCCCTGGATGCAAACCCCACGGTTCTCGCCGCCTCCCCCGAGTAAGTAATGGTCCGGAATTAGGTGGGATGGGAGCTCTCCGGGCTGGCTGCGACCTTCCTGTGCGGCCAGGCGGACCGAGGGCAAAACTGCACGGGTGGCCGGGGCTTTCCTGTAGCTTTCGCCCTGCCTGCCTATCCTGGTATATTTTTCCGTGCGGCTCGCACTTTTCTGGGCCAATTCGATCCGTCCAAAGTACTGAACGGATTCGAGTGTGTGGAGGGTGGCTGTGAACGCACAGGAAGAGCGGCCGTGCCAGGGTGAGATCCTGTGCCAAATGTTAACCGGCGGGGGGAAAGAAAAAGCAACACGGCCAGCCTGTTAATTTAACCTGGGGCTCGAACTAGCTACGCAATTTTTGACTCAACACCAGTGAGACTTTCTTAGAAAGTGGCTCAAGTAATTCCATAAGGATCCGCACAGACCGGTTTCCTAGAAGCGGGAGCTTTGCGGGCTTCAGCCCCACCGCCTGCTGTCCTAAATGGTGCCTCTCCAAAGTCCGAAGAGCCGCTATCAGTGACTTTTTCGTCCTTTAGTGTAGAGTGATCTAAATTAATACAAATAACAGTGCGAGAACCGAGATCAGAGAAGCCCGTTAATTTCCAGTGGCTGCGCTGAGCCCGGGTCTGGACACCACGGGCCGGCTGCACTCGGCCCGGCCGTGCTCTCTTCCTGCCAGGGATCCCGTGGAAATGGACGACCTTGGTCTGAAGCTCTCCAAGCGTTTGGGGAAAGCTGCTTTCTCTGTCCCTTGAAGAACGGCAGATTGCCCTGCAGGACTTGTTTAGAGTAAAGCAGCGGTTTAATTTATTTAAATTGCAAAGTAATATTTGCTGTTGCTAAGTAAACCCGGGACAGATGGATGTTGAAGACCCTTAGAAATGTTGAATAAGAGGAGAGGGGCAGACCGGTGAAGACTGGTAGATAGAGCATGAGTGTCAATTCAGACCTCGTAATTAATTACATGCTTAATCCGGTTCCCAGGGGCCTAATGAAGAGGGTGTGAGACTGAGAAGCCAGCCCGTTTTGTTTATTTTTTTTCCCTGTAATCCAATAAAAAGGACAGGACTTTTTTTTCTTCTTTTCGAAGGGTTATTCCCTTTATTTGAGTCTCCTCTGCATGAGCCAGAGTAGCCATGAAGGCAGGAGATGCAGGGTTTGTGGGTGTCTGATTCCTGCCTGTTGCCAGGTTCTTCTCAACGGAATCAGAGCTTCCTGGTACGAAGGACCACTCTCCTTTTTTACGGGAGACAGCAATTTTAAGTGTGTCCCAGGCAACCCTGGTGGTTTGGGGGCAGCTTGCTTCAAGTGGGACCCTACTTCCCCTTCTGTGCACCTCAGCTGTGGTAGGGTGGGGGCTCTTCAGGCCATGGGGGTTTGGGCACTGCTAACCAAGGTCTCTCTCCTTCCCCCTCTTCCCCGGCTGCTCCCGGGCACAGGGCGGCTGAGCCCCCCCGCCTGCACTCTGCGCAAGCACAAGACAAACAGGAAGCCCCGGACGCCCTTCACCACAGCACAGCTGCTGGCCCTCGAGAGGAAGTTTCGGCAGAAGCAGTACCTGTCCATCGCCGAGCGTGCAGAGTTCTCCAGCTCGCTCAGCCTCACCGAGACCCAGGTGAAGATCTGGTTCCAGAACCGTCGCGCCAAGGCCAAGAGGCTCCAGGAGGCCGAGCTGGAGAAGCTGAAGATGGCAGCCAAGCCCATGCTCCCGCCTGCTGCTTTCGGCATCTCCTTCCCACTGGGCGGCCCGGCCGTGGCTGGTGCTTCCCTGTACAGTGCCTCCAGCCCTTTTCAGCGGGCAGGGCTGCCCGTGGCTCCTGTGGGACTGTACACAGCACATGTGGGATACAGCATGTACCACCTCACATAGAGCCTGAGCCGAGCCCAGCACTGCTGGCTTTCTGCTCCTGCTGGCTCCACACACACTCCCTCCCTGCTCCTCCGGCTCTTCTCTGTGGACTTCCCCATGGACCCTATGGCAGAGACTCCTCCAGTCTGGCTCTGCTTGACTTCTCTGCTTCCCCCTCTACTGCTGAGCCCCTATATCAGCACTGTTCTGATCTCCTCAGCAGTCCTGGGGAGCTGGCAGAAACTTGAGGCATTGCCCCAGCTTTTTCCAGGCACAGGGTGGTGATGGGCCAACTGTGTCCTGCTTCTCTGGGTCTAGCTGGCAGCCTGCAGTGAGCCCCCTGCCATGGGGGAAGGAACGAACTGTGGAAGAGGTGAAAAAGGGGACTGAGGGATGTTTCTCTTGCTTTCTGCAAGGCGAGGTCAAGAGGCAGAAGTGTAAAACAGCCTTTCCCATTCCCATGTAACAGCGCTGTCTGTTACCTTCTTTGCTCTTCTGCCCGCTCCTTTGGAAGGGGCTCTGTGTACTATGTAATATACTGTATATTTGAAATTTTATTATCGTTTATATTATAGCTATATTTGTTAAATAAATTAATTTTAAGCTACTGTTTGATGCAATTTGTTTGCTTGGTCTTTGCCCTCTTGGGGATGACAGAAGAGACTAAATTTGTGTGTTGAGGGATGAGAGAGGGACTGGCTACAGTAGCCGTTTTCCCTCTTCTCCAGGAGACTTCAGCCTTGGATGGTGAGACAGCAGCTGAGTTTTGAACTTGCTGTGTATCCCGGAGCTGCCCTGTCCTCACAGCTGTTTGAGGTTTCCTCCTTTCCCCCCACTGCTCCTTGCCAGCAGTTCTCGCCGCATCCCTGCCCCGAAGGTGCATGTGATCGTTGCTGCTTCCCCCAGCAGCGCTGGAATCGGCCGTGTTTCCTTAGCCCTAGGAAAAAGTTGTTCCTCTCCCTTCCTGGCCCCTGTGTCTAGGAGGGTCCCGGCCGCAGCCCATGCTGGCTGTGAAGACTAGGGAGGGCTTGACATACCCCACACCTATAATTGTGCCCACTCGTGTCCCACTCTCGCCAAGCCTAGCGCGAGATAAAGGGCTTTCCCCAGAGCTCCGTTTGCCGGCCGATGGTGGGGGAGCAGAGCGCCGGGATTTGGAGCGATGGGGAGGAGAGGGGGCTGTCGCGGTTCGGGTGGTGCTGAAGAAAGGGATAAAGGAGGCTAATGGCGAGGCGGTGTCAGCACTGGAGCCGATGGATCCGGGGATGGGATGTGGGGGCGATGGTGCTGGGCACGAGTGCGGGCCCGGCGGCCGGTGGAACCCGCGGGACTGACGGTCGGGACCGATCGGCGCCGTGTCTCCTGCCCATCCTCGGGCTTGCGAGCGCTCCGCCGTTCTTAGCGGATGGCTCCGCTGGAAACCCGTCCCGGTTTCCCAGAGGAAACCGCTGGCGACGGCCGAGAACCCCGCGGAGGAACTCGGCGGACACGCAGCCCCGGCTCCGCGCCTGCCGATCCCGCCAGCACCGGCGCCGCCGCCTCGCCGCGTTCCCCGCTGGCTGCGCCCAGAGCCCCGTCACTGCGCCGCTCTACCCGCTTTGGTTTGACGAATCCCCCGGGTAAGGGAGAGCGTTGGTTTCCCTCTTTTAACTTTTTTTTTTTTTTTTTTTTTTTTCGTGCTTTGTCTTTGGACTGAAGGAATGGCCGCTGAGAAATTGGGACTCTATATTTTTCTTTCTGTCTTTTCTCCCCACCTCCCACCCCGCAGCTTTCATTTCCAGCAATTTAAAACGTTAAGGTTGAAGCAAAGTTAGAAGGAAAATAATTGCTGTAATGAGGCTCGGCAATCTTCTGCAGGCTCTGTGGCTCCAGCGAGACTGTAGCTGGGGGCGAGGCAGGACTTTTATCATCTCCTAAGTATCAATGATGCTTTCAATAACTCAGCGAAACAACATACCTGAACACAGTCACTTTCTCCAGAGCTCGCTGCTCTAATCCCCCTTTTCTCTCGCTCCGCTCTGGCCGCCCAGTCATTTTTGAGCTGGGGTGAATTTGGGGCTTTTGTGGTTGTTTGTTTTCTTTTCTTGCTTTTTTTTTTTCCTGTAATTTTTTTCCCAACCCTTTTCTTTTCCGATCATTTCTTTTCTCTGTGCAAATGACAGTGTCTGTGATCCTGACTCCAGCGCCCATCGCCGGGCCGGAGCGGGAAAGCTCTGGGCCGACTTTTTCCCACGTTGTGTCTCTGGCAGAAAAAGGCTGAATATCTCCAGCTTATCTCTCTCTCTAACTTAGCCTCTGCGCGATTAGACCGCGGGTTTTGGGAGATCTAATCGCGCAGGAGGCCGGGTTTATCCTGTAAAGATGCCCTTAAAATCCAAGAGGGATTTTAAACAGCGAGGACCGCCTTGAGCTGGCTTCCCGCAAGCACTGCTCCCTTTTCTCCCTTTTGTCGGCACCTTTGGGCGCTCTTCTTCGGGACTCCGGGCAAAGCGGGACCCTTTCATCTCTCCGCTTTGTCTCTGTTTTCTTCTTTTTTTTTTTTTTTTTTTTTTTTAATTATGTTAACTCGGGGTGGATATTCGAAGCGCAGGATTCCTATTGAACATGTCTTTGCTTTAAGTTTTCCCCCTGACCCTTGGGCTAAAGTCCTTGGTTGCTCAATTAAACCCAGATGAGAACAATTAATAACTAAGTAATGACAATAAGTTGGGAATCACACGGATGAACGCTCCATGTGAATAGGAAAAGCTCACACAAAAGAGCAAAAAGGATTTGTCGGCTCTTTTTAAGGGGGAATTGGCTTTTCTTTTTTCTTGCCTCTGGCTTACCAGCAAATAAAACTCACTTTTGTGTCTTTGTCGCCTTAAGGATCTCAGTGGGCAGTTGGAAGTGAGAATGGCTGTTTTCCTTTCAACTTGAGGGTGCTGGCGCCACGCAGCCCCAAGGATAGAGAGTAGCCAAAGCAAAGTTTCCTAATAACTCCCCTCTCCCCCGCCACCCCTCCCCAGTCACGCCGGTACCCCCCTCCCCTCCATGCATATCTCCACACGCGCTCGTAGAGAGCCTCGGCAGACAGACGAGAGAAAGCAGAGGGGCCCCGAGCACATCCACGCACCACCACGGACTCACAGCCGGGGCTGACTCTGCCGTGGGAAAGCGATAGCTCCTTGGTGCCACACTTTCCACGCGGCGTAGGAAATACAGCTCACAGTAGCCAGAGCACGGAGAGAAAGCAAACACACGCAGAAAACACATACAAAATAAAAGAGAAGCCATTTTTCTACTCTTATTCCCACAAAGGAGGGGAACGGCTCCGTTACCCGTACACTGGGGCAGCCCCCGGGCGCATCTTCCCGGCACCAGCTCCGTGCAAGCTCAGAGCCCCGGCTGGGAACGCCGCGGGATCGCGCCTGGCTCCGGCTGTGGCAGAAGGGCAGAGCGGCACACAGCGAGGGCTGAGAGCTCAAAAAGTAACGAAAGGCTCTCCTTCAGTTTTAGCTACAGAGAAGGTGACTACCGGGTAAACCTGCTGCGCAAATCGTTGGTTAAACCGTGCATTTGTCATCTGCTCTGAATTTCTCGTGGTTTGGGGGTTTCTTTCCGAAATCGCTCTTTCACTCGAAACACGAATCGGTGCCCCGTTGAACACTTTATCGAACGTTTTCCGTAGTGCTCAAGCGAAGTGGGAGCTTAAAAGCTCGCTTTCTAAAGTTAGGGCAGGCTATATTCAGCTAGAGGGTTAGGCGCAGCAGCAGCCTCCCGCTGCTCAGGATTGTGCCTGAGAACAGAACCTTCAGAAATCAGAGGCAAAACAGGGAAGCTGCCTAACTTACCCATTGTAAAGGCCAGGGGAACGGGAGGGGGCTGAGTGCTTCTCAGTAGTGCTTATAAGCTTTAATCCAGGCTCATCATTTTGTGTGAATCTCCTGAGTCACATCAGATGTTTTTCCTAAAAATCTGGGGAGTGAAAGGTCTGCTGAACAGACTGTCTGGACACCTTCAGGAGGAAGTGGGATGCTTGGCACTAACCCCTTGGTACTGCCTGAATTTAGGCAAACAGCTGAACTCAGGTATTCTGTATGCAAAGTGAAAATACCAATCACCAGCTTATCAGAGGTACTTGCTCTTCATATCTTCTAATGATACATTTGATTTTATATTAGACATGGAGGTGGCCAGAGAGAGCAAGAAAAAGCAGCTGCATAAGCAGTCTTGAGACCAGGACACTCCTCAGAGCAGTCATGGGGCTGTCCAAATTAAATCCAGCAGAGTGGTGACTAGTGAGTAAGTCTCTCACTGCTTGGAATATAATATGCTGTTCCCAATGAGCTCCTGGATGCAATGAGGTAGTTTACTCACTCTCTAATTCTTCACAAAAAGCAGGCTGATGTGATTTCTGCATCGAACTGTAAGGGAGTCTGTGGCAGAAAGAGAAACCTTCTTCCTGCCTTTCGTAGTTCTGGCCCCCACTATATATCCGTATCTTATATCCATATCATCTATATCTTCTATGTCTATATCTAAATCTATCTAATCTATACACACATATCTATAGTAGAATATATATGTATGTATTCTAATCCAAGGAGTATGTGGACCTCTGAAATTTTCTTTTATTAGCTTTTAGCTCTCTCCACACCTTATGTGAAGCACAGTGGTGTCTGTCCCTGGCCTGAGCAATCTGTTCCACAGCAGGGAGCCTAAAAATGAGGCATTGCGATAATGGGCATTGCAACACAGCTCCCTGGGACTGGCCCGAGGCCCTTTCTGCAACACGGACCCATTGTCTGTCCAGCTCTGTGGCAGGAGAAGCTGGAGGCAGAACCAGAAGCAACAGCTCTGACTCATTTAACTACGAGTTGTAAATTTTAACATGCTGCACAGAGAGATGTGGCAGTGATTTGCTTACAGCAGTAAACCGATCGACATTAACTCTGCTCTATTGTACTTCTTCATCTCAGCGATCTTTTATCCCTCCAGGCTGGATCCGGTTCCCACCCTGCAGTGATTAAAGGGAAAGCGAGGAGGCAGCTACCTGGACCCAGTCTCCCTCGTGCGACCAGGAATGTGCAATAAACCCCCCGTGCAAAGCTCTTCTTTTCATCTGGGGAAGTGGCGCAGCTGAGGATCCCACTGCGCACGGAGCCGAGCTCCTCCCGGGGCCGGAGTGCCTGGAGCCGGCTCAGCCGTGCGCTGCTGCCCGGTGTGCGACGGAGTCCCCTCGGCCCACAACCGAGTCTCACGACGGTGTCAACAACACCCTCTGCATTTCTTCTAGCTTCGAAGAGAAACAAATCTCTTGCGTTTGTCATACAGCCATCAAAGCTAGCCACTTCAATAGTACAGACCCTCCCAGCGAGCTGTGAGACAAACCTTGGGGAGAGAGTTTTGTAGGAGCAATGTTTAAAATCGGAGATTGATTCTATGTCTATGGTCCATTCTCATCGAAGCTGGGGCAGTGGGGTCACAATGATTAGCACCAGACAGACCTGAGCTTCAGGCACCCAGGCACAAAAAGATGCAGTTCAAACTAAATATTCATTTCAGCCTAATTGAGCAGTGCTTTTGTTGTGGTTTGTGTTGGGCACACTGCAACAGACAGAGTGGGCGTGCACGTGATGTATATTGGAGAAAGAGGTACCTTACAACGACAAACACATTCGAGACCTTCTGACCACCAGTGGTCTGTCCAGTGTAAGGGTACAGAGAGAGCATTCAGGTGAGGCAGTACTTAGAGGTTTTGCTATAATTCAGGCTCCATTTGCACGTCAAAGAGAAAGGAAGTGGCAGCATAAGGGAAAGAGATCTGGTAGCAAAGGATGGCAAAATTATGTTAGCTGGAAGACTGAGTGGTGTGGGGACGTCTCAGGAATGGAGGAAAAGAGAGTTATTTCCAAAAGACAAGCTGGAGGGAAGGAGCAACTTTCTTTTGATGCAATGTTTTGTGTGCATTATGCATTATTATGCAAAAACCATGTAACACAAATACCGAAGTAAGGATGCTTTAAAACTCAAGGGGTGATTGACTTACATTACATCGCATTTAGATGTAAGCCAATGGCCCTGTTCCCATTTACATCGGCAAGGGAGTGGAGGCTCTGAGAGTTGCCCTTGCATTATGGCAAGCTTGTGTGCATTAGTCCTGGGGAGCATCTGCTCCTCACACTGTACTCACTAAAAGCCATAAATGTTTTTCTAAACCTCATAATGAGCTTCGGACTTACTGTGAAAACTGAGTCTGTGGTATACCACAAGAAGAGACAGTGGGATGTTGTAAATGTTGTCAGTCTGACCAAAGATTTTTCTTTCTGTGACATTGTCAATCTTCTCTTCTGGTAGGAGGCTACATAAATAATACACACTAAATTCTATTTATAAAACAAAACACAGCGTTGAAAAACACAATACGTATGGCGTGGGACTGGAATAGACAAACAGGATTCAGTGGTTCTCAAAACAATTTAGCACTTTAAACATTAATTGCCTCGAATTAAGACTGTAGGCACCTACCTGAATATGCAGACTCTATGTTATTGAACAGAGATGTTCTCTGTTCCTCTTATCAGGGAACCCAAACTCGAGTACCCTGTGAGACGCCCATCAGCTGAGAGCCTACAGTGCCAGAAAGCACTACGATGTCTCCACAACAGTGATTATATCAGATACAACAGATATCAATATAAATAATAATCCAGGTGTGAACTTTCTTTAGTGATTAGCACAGCCACATTCTTTTTAAAAACAGCTTAAGTATTAACTGCATGTACAAAATCTAAATTCAGACATCTTAGTCCTGAGTTTCTAACTCAGATTTTTAATTTAGAAATTACAAAAAGGAGGATTGGCAGTCAAAAGATTCTTCAAGAGTATTTTCTTAAAAATGACATGCTTTTAACTACATTTCTGTCAGGTGTGATACCTGAATTAGGATGAACTTAATGGCCTTAATAGCTCAGAGTTCAAATGTAGATCTTCAGACAGTTCCCCCTTTAATTCAAGTCAATCCGTGAAGGCCTGTTACTTTTCCCTCTAAATAATTGCGAATTTCAAGTACATACTCAAATAAATCCATCTCAAAACACCTGGAAAGCAAATAGAAAATTGTACAGCGTGTATAATAAAATGAGAAAGCCGAGATGGACATGTAATCCTAAATTATCCTTATGCTCTAAAACATCAGGCTGAATTTCTCCAAATGCAGTTTTTTTTCCTTCCTCAAAGATGGCTTTAATACTAGCCAAGTTTGAAGTTGCTAATGACATTTATTTCTGAGCTATGTATGCATGAGAATTTCACTTTGCAGAGTTGGAGACTGTGATCTTTTTCAAGCTTGCATAATGTTTAACATGACTGAATCAATTTTCAAAACAAAGAAACAGTAAAGCATTGAAAAATGCCCAGAACAAGAACGGGCATTTCCATTCCATAAGGAATTTGTTTGGAAAAAAATATAGAGTTGTTGGAATTAGAATCTACGTTTATCTTAAGTTTGCTGGAAGGGAAAGTTATACGAGACAATTAACCATTGGTTTCAGACTGATCCAGAGCCCAATAAAGTCAGTGGCGTCTTTCCATGGGCTAACTAAGAGGCTTTGGGGCTGATTCATACATTGCAGAGCTCCTCAGAAGATAATAGTTCTACACGGCTTATGTGAAAGTTAAATACAGCCCGATGTTTGTAAGTGTGTGCATGTATCACGACTAATGTACACCCCTGGTTAAGGTTGGGTTACAGTTTCCATTTAATGCATATGTATGTGTTTGTGTGTGTATGCATGCACATGTAGAGACAGACATCTGTAGACGTGTAAGCACACACATACAGCTAGAGCCATAGAGATGATCGAATCAAGAATATATACACGATGGCAAATATCAGCCTTTACTACGGCAGATATCACTGCTGCCATACATATACTTTGACAGATCTGAACATATGCTTTCAGAACCAGCAGCATCTGTTTACATTGAACTGCAATAAAAACTGAAGGAGGCATCAGTTACTATTAGAATTTTATCTTTTCAATGTCCAGAAACAGTTTCTGTGCCTTTGATGTAAGCTGTCAGGCACTACTGGAAAACTGCATCTCTGATTACTGCATTCAAAGCAGGGGAAAGGACATGACTGCCTTGCAGCGTTTGTCAGCGGGGACCCTGCAGGGGCTTGCTTTTTGGGTACTGATAAGCAAAGTTAGCTCACATTCAAAGAACAGTAAAGCAATTCTTGCGTAAAGGGGGAAAAACCCAGAAGGGGCACTATTTTGGATGATCCAGTAGAAAGCTTTTTTCTGTTGCAGGTGTGATTAACCCTTACTTTTACTGGCTGCTCCCTTCAGATGAAACTTCCCGCATCCTGCGTGAGTGTTTAGCCTGAATACAAACTCAGTGGCAGCAGCACCACTGATTATTCAGGTATGTGCACGTTCAGGCCTGTAACAAGAACCTGATTACCTGTGAAGTGGTTGTGTTGTGCCTGAAGATGTGGCTTCACATTTTGAGGCTTTTAGAGGTGGCACTAGCTTATCTGTTCCTCATTATCCCTATTCCTTATTTCTTCCATGGCCCAAGGCCTCATTCCCCTTGTCTATGTGTCACAAAATATTTCATGGCATTTTTGAGCCTGCATCAGTTGCCTGATGAGATTTAGAGCTACGGCCTTTGCTGATGGTTGCACTGGCAAAAAGGGTGTGGTATGGGAGAAGTGGTTGGAAAGTCACAGCACACTGAACTCTGTAGGGTGACAATGACACCAACGAAACAGTGGCACTTGCCCCATCACAAAATTCAGTGTTTAAATGAAGGGGATCTTTTATTTTAAATTCTAATTGCAAATGCGAAAGAAGGGCACATTAAGGCTTGTTTGGGTTCTTTTCCTCCTATGTAAACAGAAAGGAAGCATTTGTATACTTTAGGTATTATATGTCTGAACAAAGACCCAATCATCAGCTGTGTGCATCCTGAGCATGCACCAGGAAGAAAGGTTGGCAAAATAACTGCACCTTTTATAGTATTCCTACCATACTGCAGCAGCATCCAGAGTAGAAGGACTTTCAGGAGATGTGCAGGATGTAGGACAGCCAAGGTCAGCCAGAGAGGAGAGTAAACTCAGAGAAATAAGAATGGAAAAAAACAATGCTAAAGAAAAATAGGCAGCATGCAGTGGAACACAAGCAAATATCTGGTGTGTAAACAGAGCAAACACAACCTCTTCTGTGTAGGGATTGCCAAAGTACAGCTGGGGGAGGGGAGGTGGACAGATAGAAACACACCCCTGAAGATGCATTTTAGAATGAACAGCAGCAAGAACACTGCAGAAGACATTGGGTGCATTGTATTGTTGTTGGCAGCAGCATTTATTTCATAGGGGCAAAATAAGTGCAGGAACATAAACATTTGCAAGCCATCTATTTTACTGGCAATTCATAAGGAGAGCTTGCAGAGTGTTTAATGCTTCCACAGCCAGGCCCAGGGGGACTGAAGGTATTCACACACATTTTAATAAGGTGGACATGCCAAAAAGGAAATTATCCAGTCTCTCCCAGTTTCAAGGTTTTGGCTTTGTGGGAGAGCTGGTGGCCTTTGGATTCTGCTTGTCCTGGAGCACAGGTAAGCTCCAGGTGCTTACATCGTGGAGAGCAATTTGGCATACTTTCTGCTATCCAGAACTAGTTGGTGGTGGTCCTGTGTTGGAATACACAGCTTCCTGAAGGCATAACACCACCTCCTAACAACCAGAAACTCAGCAGCTACATGACTCTTTCTCTCAAGGAAGCTCAGCTCACAGTGAGGGTGTGAAGACACTCAACCTGCACTCCATTGCTGGGAAGTGCTGAATTCCACATCAGACAGGTCTGTCACCATCACTCTCTTAAAAATTTACAGCTGGAACAGAACACAGCAGCCTAGTTCAGGGCAAGCAGGGATGCCCTCCACAAAGAGTTCAAAGCCAACACAGCCACCTCCCAGGGCAGTGGCCTCTTCCCCCTCTGGGGCCTGAAGCTCCCCTTCTCCCGTGGGAGCCATGTCCCTGTGCAGCACACAGGGCACAGCCAAGGGTTTCTCAGGAAGAACAAGGAACAGGAGAAACCTGGCTGTGCTTTAATGTTCTGGCTAGTGGTTACCTGATAGAAAATGCATAGGTAATTTCTGTGTCAGGGGCCTGAGTGTGGCAGAAGGCTTTCTTAATCTTTAGAGATGCCTGCTTTTCACTTACAGACCACATTGAGCATCTGTAAAGCATCTGCCTTACGTGCTCTAAAACATATTGAGAGACTAAAGTAATTCCTCTTTAGACAACACCTTCATTCAGTGTCCAAAGGTGGTAGTGGAGAGCAACTAATTTTTTTTTGTCTGCATATTTCCTCTGTATACTTATTGCATCTATGATACACCTAAATTAGAGAGATACTCAGACATGAAGAGAGTTATACTGTGTTCCTTTCACTTCTTCATTTCATTCCACCTCTCCATTGATTTTCCATCAATTATGGGTGGGTCCTGAGTACCTTCGAGCCCGTAATTGTGTTCGCGCACTTATTGTAGAATATATAGTTGTTAAAACATTCAATAGCATGTAATTGCTTTTTACTATGTATTCATTTGCCTTTTCTTCTAGATGGGAATTTGTATAAGTGTTATACTTGGCTCCAGTCCTGCAAACAGTTGTGCCCACGAATAACTTTACCCACACTAGGAGCTCCACGGATCACAGCTTCTCTCTCACCCACTGAATTATATGAAGTTACTCATGCAGTTAAATTACTCATAAGCATATGTGTTTGCTTCATCAGGGCTTCTCCATGTAAGAGTGATCTTTATAATTAATTTAAGACACCTATACATGTCTTTTTAGATAAAGGAAGTAAATCCTTGGAAAGTGGTAATAAACTTCGGAGCTGCACTTAGTGCAATAAAATGCATCTTGATTTATTAATTAGTATCTGTTTTTTTAGTTTGACACTCTAAAACCCAAATAACTCAGCATACCACTTAACCATTTTATAAAATAATGTATTTAATACTTAATAATTTTATTCAGTAAAGCAACTTGATAGTGTTTCTTTAAACCGTGTAACAAGGTAAGAACATTTTCTTAAATGCTGTGTCAACAGAAGCTGCCATTTTTTGTTGCCTGTTAGCCTGCACACAGATACCTCAGACTTTGATCCCCAAACCTTTGCCAATTGGGCATCCTGCTAAGTGCTGTTGAATGTAGTGTGCCTTAGAACAACGAATGATCACGACCTTGGATCTGAACATCCACTAGGCTTAAAAGTGCTGGTTTAAAGTAACTTTCTATTTTCCTTTTCACGAAACTTTTCTGTAACTCTCTTTGGAAGGAATGCTAATTCAAGCACCTGTGAAAACCTGTGACTGACACATAATTTGTTTTCTGGAAGGAAACAGCTTACCTTTTCAAAAGAGACCTCAGATCATTTTGTTTGAACCTCTACACCACCTTCCTTTCAGGCGTGAAATTGCAAGACAAACATTTCTCCACACTTCTAGCTATCAGGAGTGGAACTGGAAATATCCAAACTGTGGAGCTTTTCCCTGCTGTGGGTCAAATAGTTCAGCATCCTCACAGAGGCAGGTGGATGTTTCACTGTGAATCACAGCCCAGCTCCAGAGGACAGTTCTTGGAGATCTACCCACTAATGACCTGTGAGTTCACTCACATCTCTCCTCTCCTGATCCTTGTCCCGATCCATGTCCTGTCTTGCTCCTCACCACCCTCTCTTCCCCATCTTGGGCATTGCACTTGACTGGCTGTATGTGCTGGTTTGGCTTGGTTCTCCTTGGGGAATTCTGCTGTCATAAGTGGCCATGGGCATCGCCTGTTAAGTGCGTGTCCCCGTCTGCAGCCCAGCTCTGGTGACACTTGCAGAGGAGAGCAGCCATGGCACTTCTCCTGCCACCCCCTCCCTGCTCACAGCTCACGGGCACTTCTTTGCCTGTCTGACCAGTCTCACCATGTCCCTGTGCTGTCTTGTGTGCACTAACCAAGGCTGCAGCCTTGACTAGAATGTACCTCCCATCCCTGGCTTGTTGTTCATTTTCTCTCCAGTTTCGTCCTCTTCTCCCAGTCTTGCCAGGTGGCATTTGCATCTGTCAGGNCTTCCTCTTCTCCCAGTCTTGCTCTTCTGCTATCTGAATGCATCCACATGCAGGTGGCATTTGCATCTGTCAGGGTGCAACTTGTTGCTGCAATGGCATGGCTGCTGCAGCTCCATGCTTGGCCATCTGCCTCCTGCACTTGCTTGTCCTCAACCAGGCACTGCTCAGTTCTACAGCATCCCTTGCTGTGCCAGAACAGACTTTCCTTAGCAATTTCAACCCTGGTAATGCCTGCTCCCTTTCCTTTCCTGATTCTTTAAAAGTACACTTCTGTCCCCAAAATCAACATTCTGGGACTAGCTTGTTCTCCTGTGCTGCCAGCTCACTTGTTTCACCAGTGTCCCACATCCTCTAACACCTGACATGGATTTCACCAGGGTCGTTTGTGAAGGAAGTGGGCCTAGGAGCCCTGCAGGAAAATGAGATGGAAACAAATGTTCACAGCTTTCTAGAAATTGGTGTCAGGTCCCTGATACAGAGAGTTTTACAGCTCTATAAATCAGGCTGAAAATGTAACCAGAAGCCCTGTTAGCTTTCTGTTTCTTTTAGCACATCCGTTTCTTGTAAAATTCCGATTAGAGGGACTGGTCTCTGTAGAAATCATTCACTCCAAACCCAACAGGGCTATAAATCAAAGCACTACAAATCACCACAATTTGCAGATTTTCGGTTTCATCATTTTATTGCTTTTGAAGAAGTTATGTTAATGCTCCTGGAGAATATTGACCCCTGCATCCTCTGTCATATCTGGGATGAGGAAGAAAATAAAACCATTTTCTGAAAACCAGGTATCTCATTGATACAGATACTTCCAACCTATTTCTCTAAGAAATCGGGTCCAGAGTGCTTTCTCATGTGAAGAATCTCACCAAAATTAGTGAGACTACTCTCATAAGCTGGAGCTAGAGGAATAATAACTTTTTTTTGGAAGAAGCAAAAGGACAGTAGAATGTTACAAGAGGCTCTGTGTGAAAAGAAAGAAAAAGTGATTCAGTGATGATTGGACACATAACACCATTTATGACTCCACTGTCCCAGCCTGGGTTTGGCTGTACAAGATGATGGTTATCTGCTCCAGCAGGCAAAGATTTCATCACCTCTCAGTATGAATGACAAAACTGTTCCCAACAAATTTTGCTCTCCCAGAGACAGTAAATCCAATCTAGGCTTGCAAACTCCGGATATCTCTGAGCTGAGTCACACTGATCTGCCACAATGCATCAGACCCCACAGTAACCACAGCTGTGATTAGGACAATCTGGTGAAGGGTTTTCAGACCAGGCTCAGTCGTGGCTCAGGTTCTGTGCAGCACTTTGAGGGGCTCCTCAAAGTGGAAATCCTGGAAGGATCTCTCACTTTTACCTATCTACTTTCCTGAAGCCCAGGGGCTTCAACAGACTTGGAGCTTCTTTATACAACAGGTTTCTCTTCACCACCAAATTCACCTTATTAGTCACAAAGTGCTGGGAACTTCCACAGTTCCCAAAGATTGGGGAAAAAAACATACAAGGAAAAATCACAGAATCACAGAATGACAGAATGTCTTTGGTCGCAGAGTGAAAGCATGAAATTGTTCCTTTAGACTTAGTATTACAGCAACAATAAGTATTTATCAGGAATAAATTTAATTCCTGTGGAGTTTTAATTGTACTGTTGGTATCTGACAGCTACAACAGGGACTAGATGTCCACTGAACAAGTTGCTATACAGTACAAGATGCTATATAGCACTGAAGAGAAAAAATGGTCCTTTCCTGTGAAGATTCATAAGTCTTTGCATTGCCTTTACCGGAACGATGGCAAGTTTAGATTTTTCATTATTATATGCAGATAACTTATATTGTAAGGAGAATATTTTCAAAGGCCCAGAGAATTGGGAGGCATTTGATTCCCTCGACTCTCAGTGGGATTCTTAACAGCTATTTGCCTGTGGTACCTTTGAAAAGGACTGCTCAGGCACCTAAGTGGCATGATCATGTTTTTTGAAAGTTCATTCAAATATTGGAAAATATTCATAGAGATGGGACATATATTTCAAAATCACTGGTTTTGACACACTAAACTCTTTAATTCAGCTTAGTGCTTAAACAGATCCATCATTTTTATTACATAGCCTATAAAGCCAATTAAAGTAATTAAATGGAAATTGGAGAGTATTTTAAAGGCTGGTTTAAGATTCCTCTTTGAGCACTGGAGCTTAGTGTTACAGTAGGACACCATCTGCTGTCCAAGCAGGGTCCGACTCCGCTGCCTCAAGCAGCCATATCCCAGCTATAAAAACAATGTGCCCTGCATTATCTTAATAAAGCTTTTGCTAACCAAATTCCCTGTCAGATTTGTGAGTCTGTATTGTATTTTATTTTATTTAGGACAGATGTTTGAATTTGATCTTTTTTTCCTCCTTTCTGTGGTGGAAATACAAAAAACGAGGATTTCTTCACAAAATTATATTTGCAGTAAAAATGTTGTGCAGGTACTCAGGGTGTGAAAAAATAAGTGCTGTAAAAGGAAATAAAAAGTAATACTTCAGATCTCGCATTTGTGAATAAGTTGTGTGGCCATTCCTGGTCACTGTACTGTGAGACTAGCAAGGCACAGCCAGCTGGGTGCAAGCTGTTTATCAGTGACTGTACACTGAAGGTGCTCTTCCCATTCCTACCCAGCTCTCAGGGGATATCTGAGGCCTTGCTGGAATAGCTGCCCATTACTGTTAATTTTAATGGAGATTTCGACACCGTGGCCACCTTACATCTGGAAACCGAGCTGAGACCATCTACTTATTTTGCACAGGTCATGGAAGTGGTTGCCAGGTGGCAAAGTTTTTGGGTTACTGTCAACATGGAGAACTTCTGAGGTGACCTTGCTGTGGGAAATTCCATATTCCTTTACATGTCTCCTACTTGTAGTAAATAAGTCTCAGGCTTTGAAGGTGGATTCTCAGGCCCAACCTGTTGACAACCTATAAAAGTTGTTTGCTTTCACAATTGTATGTCTTAATTTCTTCTCTACATTTCCTTCTAGAAAGAGGGAAATTTTCTATAAAAGTATTCCTGTTTTCCTTTGTTTTAGAATTGTTTTTCTGTTCATGATGCTCAAAATGCCAATACTTCTGTAGAAGAAAAAGCTTGGATTGGTGTATTATATCATAAACACAATATAGTAGAGATATCAGAGCAACTGGTTGCAGTTGGAGCCAGTGCAGAAAAGCTCTGGCCAGGAATCAGAACAAGGTATGCAGGAAAATGTTGATATCATTGTATGTAGGCTAGGGGCCTCAGCAGTGTCTGTAGGAGATCATATTCCTTAAATTCCTCTCTTAGGCCTACATAATTAGAGCTTTGGGTTGACTGAAGTGACAAAGTTGGAAATAAAATTGCCTTTAATTCCTCAATTAAGCCAATGGGCAATTAGTGAATGATTTTCCTGCTGCTCTCTGGAGGGTCCTGTGTTTCTGTACTGCCTGCACAGGACCTCAGTTTGATGATTCAGTTAGAGGGGGTGAATTCAGGTCTCAGTGTGCAGTGAGACATAGACACATCTGAGACCTCGAGAAGCTATAGAAAAACAGTATTTTCCTCTTTTGGGAATGATCTGGACATTTTATATTTATAAAAGACTCTTATGGGACAAAAGGCTTGGCCAATGTGCAAATCACCTCTTCCATTTTCACACGTGTCTCCAGCAAGAGTGGCACATACACAACGGGTCATGGAGCAGGGGTTTATCACCACTAAGCATTGCCACTCCCAATCCCATTAGCTGTCAGTCTGAAGGTTCTGGATCATATACCACCCTTTCACTGACAACAAAAGAAGTTCTATAAGTCAGATTAAGGTCAGTTTTGAAACACAGACTTCAATAAAATTGTGTTCTTCTAATTTTTACTATTTGCTCAGTTTTGCTTACCATTAAAACCACTGCTCCTAGTAGAGGGCTTCTTCCTGATGGATTATGCTGTTGTATCTATGTTATATTAACAGACTTGGTGCAATAGTCCAATACATAAGCTTTCTGTGTAAGTAATTTACCATCTGCCTGCCTTTCCCAGTCTGGAATTGAGGAGATGGGTTCTGGAAGATGTCCTAGAAGCCTCAAACATGTCAAGTGTTCCTCAGTGATGCAGGGAAAAAGTACTTCTCTGTCTGCTAAAATAAATAATGAGCTTAAATTTCCTAGTTTAGTGGACTATTGGAGAAAAATGCTAAAGACTGAAAAAAGACAAAAACAAATTATTAAGGAAAAGTGCTCTGTTAATAACTAGAAATTCCTTAAGGACAGGGAAACAAGCATCTATCATGAGTTGATTTAAGTTTGATCCTGCATTTGAAAGGGGGAAATGACAGTGAACTAAATAACTTAAGTGTCTTTTAATTTCTAGTCATCCTATGAGGGTCCTTCTATGATGACATTGTCCAAGATGAGTGGAAGGAGAGGAGGACACTGTTCAGAGGCTGCCCTGTGCTTCTGCCTTTCCATGGGCCCCTCACTCTCAAGTCTCCTTGCCTCTACAGCCACGAGAGCTGCGGAGGGAGCATCAAGCTGAGGGTTTGTCATCACAGGAAAGCTTCACCAGTTATTCCTGTGCCATGGCTCCAGTGTAACTCTATTGTTGCACTGCTGTCTGGGGAGATGCTTGCTCTGCAATAAGAGCCAGTTTCTTTTGGCTTTAAATTCACTTGGATTCCAAAGTGACATCAGAGTACAGTGTTCTGAACAGAGCCAGGGGTCTGCATGGGTTGAACAACTGCTGTGGGATTTGGCTCTTGTCACATCTCGTGGCTGCTGGCATTTTGCAGCTCTGCCATTTCACTCTTGGGTCAATGGCAGCTTTCAGCACAGGGCCCTGCTTTTGCCCTTCAGTTCTCACAGCATTAGATAACACAGTCAATCCTGGAAAAAAAGAACCCTCCACAGCACTGTGAAGTAATACAGCAATAGATGACATCAGATAATGGTATGGGTTTGAGTTCCTTCCTCAGTCCTCTTGTGCATGTTGTCCTCCCTCTGCACACCCAGGCCATCACAGGGCTATCCCAGTGCCAAAAGCCCCTCAGGCACCTCCCAGCTCTCCTCTCCATCTCCGGGGAGCAGAGGGAGTGTTCACACCCTCTAGAATTCATGTAGGATGGTTGTCTTTGAGGCTCACCTGCCACATTTTTACCTTGCCCCACTCTGACTCTTGCCTCCATCCCCACGGCTTCCCTCCTTTGTTCCTCAGCCTGCAGCTTATTTTGAAGATTTAACTGGAACTTCTGCAGTACATTAATTTCATATCAACCCTCTATGCAAGGAGGAATTTTGTCCAAGTCAGGGGATGAATTCTAATGAAATGTATCATTCCGGTGCTATACAGCAAATGACTTCACTGCCATCAGTGTTAGCAGCAGCCCAGTAACCTTTCTTGATGGTAAATGCCACAGATGAGGGATATGAATAACACAAAAAGCAGGAGTGGTCATGGAGTTTGAGTTCAGAAGGATGATTTTTCCTCAGTCCTCAGCAGGCATGCTTGACCACACAGTGCCTGAGCACACAGCAAGGGCCCCCCACCTGGACTTGTTACCATCAACAAGCACATGCAAAGCTCAGAACCCACAGCCTCATTCTCCACAGCATCCAGTATAGGTTATGTGAAATATTGAAATATGTAATTTTAAATGCATGCTTTTTATTGCTTTGTAACTAAGAAACCAGATCTTTTCCCACTGACTTTCCCTGCAATTTTTCCCTGTTCTCATATCCCATGTGGCTCTTAAGTGCGCAAAGGCACCAGTATTAAACTTTATAAGATATTTATATAAATCAGATGGTTGGTGAGTATTAAATCTGATTTTTCTCAATAACCCGAGGGGGAATATTAAAATATTAAGATTGCTTGAATTTTTAAAACACAACTGAGCTTTTGAATAGTTTAGTCCAAAGCCTCAACTCTTGTACTCAAATGTAAACTGGCTGAGGACAGAGCCCTTGAAGTTTTAGTCTTGTTATTCACATCCAGCAAGACAAAAGGTGGGCTTAGTGGAAAGCCTATTCTCAAAAATCACAAACAAACTAATAGGGAAAAAATAAATTTAAATTCTGTTTTCATCATATGATTCTCATCTTGAGAAGGGCATGTATCTAGTTCCAAATGACTGATGTCATAATACAAAAATTGCCATCAAAATGGCCTCTCGGCATTGCTGGCTTAGGAACCGTCTTTACTTTTGTATTCAATAACTTCAATATAATTATGAGTTTTCCCATTTCTACAAACCTTCTTCTCAGAAGAAGATACAGCACTTTCTATGATTTCCTCCTGATTCCATTTTCTGTCTTTATTGGACTGTGTTGTGAATGAACATTTAGCATTGTGGATCAGTACAGCCAAAGCCTCCTGGTTCTTTCTTTTAATACAAAATAGCAATTGTTCTTAGGAGGACACGTTTTCACTTCTGACTTGTGCAAGGGTGTGCAGAAGACAGCTGGATGACAGGGAGCTGTGTAGGCAAAAGGAATGTTTGCTCTTTGCTTTAGGCTCTGATTAGGTCAATTCTTGTGACAGAGTTATTCCCGCAAACCCACAATTACTGCTAGGCTGAGTTTTCTGGAAAAAGAGATTTCTTTGCTTGCTGTCTGACCATCCCATTGCAGGAGTGATGGGTGTTGGTATATGCAAGTAAGTAAGGCAAGTTGCAAAAATAATGTACTTAGATTCTATACTCCTGTTTTTTCCATAGCTGAGAAATCAAACTCTGACCCATATGTCTGTGCAGAGAAATGGATATAATGCTGTGGGAAATGAATATTGGGATCAGAAGAAGCAAGAAACCATATACTGAGAAAGGTGACTTTTTGTTACAATTGTATTTCTTAATCTTTGTGCTTCAGGCTTCATTTCATACTTAATTTTACAAAATGAAAACCAAACATAGTAAGGATGAAAAAGAGTTGAGTTCTTTGCCTTTTTGAGCTGCTACTTAAATTAGTTCTTGTTATAGCTTTTAAGAACTATGTTTTAGAAATTAAGAGAACTGAAACAAGTAAACAAATACACTTTAAATCAAATAATTGTAATGTTATTCCTGGTATTTACAATATCTTGACTAAGTTTTATGCTAGAAAAGCTGCAGGACTTTTGGGGGTAAAGAGTAATTCTTAGTCAAATGGCTGAACAACTCACAAGAAGTGATTTGTCTTCTTAGAAAACAGGTTTTTAAAAATAACTTCATAACACATGAAATAAGGTTTAAATGCCATTATGACAAAAGACATTTAAGTTACTGATAATCATCCTGTGTGTATTTGCACTCCACATATTTACATGACAGACAAATCTAGACTTGCCTCAATTAACTTTACAGAATATTTTTGAATACTGTTAATGCTATGAAAAATGTTATATGTACATTTAAAAAATGCTGTAAGGGAAAAGGGTATGTCCATCATCATTATTGTGAGCCTTTGTCAAAAACCCCATCTTGTTAAAGTCGATAAG
This sequence comes from Nicator chloris, assembly GCA_013400495.1. Lineage (NCBI taxonomy): Eukaryota > Metazoa > Chordata > Aves > Passeriformes > Pycnonotidae > Nicator > Nicator chloris. The sequence continues at coordinate 66,416 of WAAE01020934.1, forward strand.
TGATTTTTAAAATTAGAGGTGAAAGAAACCTAATAAATTGTTTTGTTCACCGTGACAAACTGGGCATGTTACCATTATATTTTGTCTAGAAGAAAATGTTAATTCACTGGTTCATAAGAGGAACCCTTTTTCAGACTGAAATTATGTTTTTTCTCTAATACTTATCTTTTTTAGTAACACTGTTGATTTGATCTCTTGGAAGGTGTTCTCAAGACACATTCCTAATAATACCCCTAATTATAATTACAGGCCTACCTAGATTACTTTTCAATCAAGATTTGAGTGTTCATGGTGATGAATAAGGAAGACCTTGTACAGAAGGTATTTGGCTCCCAGAGGTCTGGCCTTAAGACCAGGTTTGGCTACGAGTTCTCAGCGTGACTGTGAAGAGCTCGTTGAATTTACCTGTTCTCTAGTTGGTTATGTGGAGTCTCTAATTCTTTACCATGTAAAACCTGGTAAAGTCTGCTTCTGCATCCCCAAGAGGATGGCTCCTACAAAATAATTCTCTCTGAGCACAAAAGGACTCCTTTTCCCACCCAAAGACAGCAGGAGAGTTTGCTGATTTACAACATGGATCTCTACAGAGCTAAAACAGGAAATGAAGTGATGGGAATTATATGAATCATGTAGATTGAATCTAATATTTTGTTTCTAATAACCTAGGAAAAAATTATGAAACAATGGTGTGACTTATGCTCACAAAGATTTATAATTCTGTTTCTTCAGAAGAGGAAATCCAATCAACACCATCTTTACATTTGTAAAGAGACGTGTGAACACCTTCTGTGACAATTTTTGATCTGTGCAGGACTTTGAACTGGTCATGAAGAATGATGATTCATTCACTATCTCTTTGATAGAGGGATTCTAATTTCAGATGAAATTCATAGAGTCATAGAATGGTTTGAGTTGGAAGAGACCTTCAAGATCATCTAGTTCCAACCCCCCTGCCATGAGCAGAGACACCTTCCATGCAGTCAAGTTGCTCAGGACCTCATCCAACCTGGCCTTGAACACTTCCTGGGATGGGGCTTCCACAACATCTCTGGGCAACCTGTCCCAGTGCCTCGCCATCCTTGCAGTGAAGAATTTCCTACCTGTGTGTGATAAAGAGCATTAGTGGATTAAGATGTCAGTGGCACATTGGCTTCTTCACAAACTTTATTCCTATACCACAAAACATCAATTCAGCTGAATTGTTGTGTATTATCAAACATCAACTTATTGCCAGCTTTCCAAGACAGACAAAAGGCTGTCATAATGGGCACTACTAGAGACACAGGCTACAGGGGCATGAAAATATATCTGGATAATTAAGCTATATTGGTGTTTTATCAGTTTTTACTGGTGCTACCAGAATCTGCAGAAACTATTTTGGAAAAAGAAAGACTGAATAATTTTAGGCTTCTCTGAAATTTAGGTGTGTTCATTTTCATTTATGTCAATGTGGCTCTTGGCTTCTCTTGATTATTATATATTCAAGCTTGTCATCACTGTCAGAGTAAACAAGTGACCCAATTCAGCTTGGTCATCACCTTTCACCCACGTAAAATTTCAAAAGGAGGCTCATTGTTTTTGCATCTGTCGTAACCCTGTAATTATGAAGAAATTCAGTAGCAAATTACTTCCATGGCTTTTCCCCTCCATTCTCAGCAGTTGAAAGCATTCCTTCAAGAGACATTAAATAGTCTCAATTCCCCTGTTCTTCTGAGGATACCATACTAATGAAAATATACACTAAAGATTTTTTCTGAGAGAGAAAAACTGTTGAAGTCAGTGGAAGTACATTGTTGCCCATTAACAGTTACAACTTAACATGCATTCATATCTCAACACCTCATTAATGTTGGAAAGGTGCACACTGGGGAACATCTCATAACTTTGAAGAAGATCCTGCATGAACTAAAACTGTCTACCCATCTATTACAGTAGTTTTTCTAGGTTCCTAGAGCCACATTGTCATAGATTGTAGTTGCTGTCATAATGTGGGGAAATAGCGGGGAAAAAATAGTTGACCAAATTACAGAACATGTCAACATATGTCCTGTGAAATAAGTGGTGTGATAAAATGCTAGGAATTTGATGCCTGTCTCCACCATCTTCTATCAACCACCAAAAGAAATTAACCTAAACTTAAATGTGTAGTTAGGAAATACTGGTTATACACATTGTGACATGGCTGTTCTGGCAATACATCTAGAAAAGGCCAGATTTTGTCCAGCCTCTCAAACCACAACAGCTAAAACACATAGTGGGCTCCTGTGATCTTTGTTGTCTCGCTGAGCCTCAAGTAGCTGACTTGTGAATGCATAATCAGTATGACATTTTGGAAGGCTGCTTTTATTTGCAATATGTTTTCCTATGCTTGCCAGTTCTGAAGATGAAAGACAACCTGACAGTACTTTAAATAATGAGCTCTTTGATCAGGAAATATATGAAACAACCTTTTTCCCCTGACACATTTTTGGTGAATTTGTCTGAATACCATAAATTGTGTATCTAAGAAACAGGCTTTGAGCAATTCCTTTTGAGTTCCTGCTCTGTTAAAAAACCTACTTTTATTGACAGGGTAGAAACAAGTTCGCCAAATGCTGGAAAGCTAGGATGACAGTTGATGTTCCTTTTTTCATAAATCTATGATTTCAAGTCATTTTGCAGTGGGACAGTCAGAATAATCTGGAGTCTGACATTGTTCAGGCATTGGTTAGGCCTAGAAACACTGGCCTAAAGACTTTGTATTAGGATTCTCTGACTTAACAGGTTTGAAGCCAAAGAAGCAACATTAAAGGAGATAAATGACATAAACAAGGTATGTTGCACTTTATTGAATAGAGTCCATTGTATTTTGTTAAAATTAATATCTCTAATTAATAACTCTATTTATTACATTACACTGGAAGTCTTTGCATACCTGCAGTTTTTAACAGCACTAGGCTTTGTCTTAGCTGACATAGCTGAAGATTTTTGTTCTACTGCTGCCAAAAAGGGACTCTTTTAGAGCAAGCTATATTTCAAGCAATTGCTTTCTGATGGGGTATAATAATGGGATTATGGAATGCAGGTAATTCAGATTCATACTGATTTCATGTGTCCTAGCATTTTAAAAACAGCCTAATTAAACTCTATATGAAAACAACATCAGCAGAATCTCTTGAGTTGATCTCTGTTCTCATACTTTTCATTTCTTTGCAATTAATTATACTGTCTTCATGTACTGTCAGGAAAAGGTGTAATTTCAAGAGTTCCAGCTGACCCAGTGGTATTCTCCAGCTTCCCAAAAGTGCCAATGGGTTCTCATTGTACCACTGACAGCAGAGAGCACTCTGTCACAAGCAGTTTTGCAAAGTTGTGAGGAAAAAGAGGGTGCAAGGAACCTTCCCTTCCTGAGAAATATTCTTCATAATGCTGATGAATGAGAAGGAAAAAATAATTGTGAAATGGGTAAAAGATCCAGCTCCAGGCTTTGATTGATATCCATAATTTTCTTGCAGTGTGGATGTTTCTTTGTGCTGCCTACTTTGGCTCCTGATCCCCACCACACCCCTGACTCAGTGACTGTGCCACTGCTTACAGTGATGTACATGCCCTGCCTGTGTCCATAATGCCACATGGACTTTATTACATTGAAATGTAGTTATGTTCAATCCCTGCATGACCTGGGGCTGCAGGGAGCACTACTGATCTGAGATATTCCCACATTTATTAGCAAAACAGACAGCAGTAAACCTCCACCCAGTCATTGACCAGCCTGGGGACAGGACAGTCAACAGGCCAAGCTGAAAGCCATGAACTCTGGAATAATGTAAGGTTTTAGTTTTTTTCTTTCAGGACTATACAGACTGTTCAGTTGAAGGTTGAACTTGAAAGTCCATGATTTTGAGTAGGTTTTAGTGCAAGCATGGATTTAATAAGGATGGCTAAAGGGCTTTAAAATTCTTTAGCAGGAGTAGATGTAAGGTCTGCTCGTGTTTCTTCAACCTCTCCACATTCCCCATCCACGTGAAGATCACCTCTGCTCTTGTAATGGGATTCAGTCATGCCCAGAGATTAGGTTTAGGCTGTGTAGTTTTTTGGCTGCAATTTCCCTAATGTCTCTACAAAATTCAGAGCCTTGGTTGTTTGTTCTTCCCTGTCAGGTGTCTTCACTCTTCCCCATTCATTTGGTTTTGCTGAGCTCAGATGCATCAAATTCAAACCAGTTATGTGTAGCATTTTAGTATTATGAAGTTACCTAATTCACTTAAAAGAGATGCTAGATTCCAAAAATGCATATTTTGGCAAGGGTTTAACCTTAATCTCAAAAGCTACATGCCAATTCAAAGTGTATTTGTGTGCAGATTTATCTGAGAGTGGCTTGGCACTAAAGGATTTTCCATTGGCGCTAAAAGAGCCAATGCATGCCAAGAAAATAAATATCAAACAGAAATGTGCCAGTATTTCCTGCCAGTCTCACATTTTTGAAACATTTTCCATCCTCCATGCCATTGATTTTTGATATGCTCCCAGGCTTCCTAGGGAAAGGCTTTTGAGTTTCACCCCAGGATGCTGAAAGTCTTCTAATTTGAATACTAAAAATGTTACATGAAAAAGGACTCCTCCCCCTTCTGACACCCCCAGGAAAAAATCCCAGAATCTTTTCCTGTGAAATGTTGGAAGACTTCAAGGAGTTTTTCAATCATCCAAAATACACAACAAATAGAATGTGACATTTTTTCCAACTTTTGCACAAACAAGTTGGTAAAGCCTCTCCGCCTCTTTTGGGGATCTCTCAACCATACACTTCTGATTCTATTTCATTACTGATTCCTGTGTCTCAGTTTCCCACAATTGGCATTTTTAATTTTTTTTGTTGCTCGTTCCTACTCTTGGAGCTTTCTCCCTGCTCCTGCCTGCCAAGTTCCACCTTTGAAACTCTGTCCCTTGAGGACTCTTTCACAACTTGTCCTTACACCATTGACCACTCAGTCCTGGGGCTGGACTGCATTTCTTTGTGCCTGTGTTGCATTCTCAGACCAGGAGTTCTCCAGTCCTGGAAGCAGATGGCATTGATCAGCCCCCCAATCACTAGACTTGTTGCAGGACACCCTTCAGTCACAATGGGATCACGTTTAGCAATGTGTCCCATACTGAAACAGCGGTAATAAAAGTATCCAGACTTTACTTCTTGGCCAGTTCATTGGATGAAAAGAGAAAATGTCATAATCCACAACTTAACATATTTTATAAAGCATAGACTCTTTTGTTTCTGTTTCTAGTTTGTTTGCTAGCCATGATAACATTTTTTCACTATTGTTGATAATATTGTGTACAAAACTCCTATATTTCTGAGTAACCTACTTGGCTTGCCTAACCACAGTGGTCCAACATCTGCCAGGTAGATTTTCTAGATTCTGGACATGGTAAAACATGGAAAAATGCAGTGAAAATCAAAAATAAAATACTTTTGCCTTATTAATAAGGAACTTTAAAGGCATATTTCTTTAGTTTGATGCTAGTATGAGTGGTCTTGACTCTTAAAAATTATTTGGCTCATTACAATTTTTTACATTCTCTGGTAACCAGTAGAGCCTAAAGATGGGATGAGTTTCTTAACGTTGTTGTGTGAGGGAGGCAGAAGTAATAACTGCTGTCATCATCCCTGAAGGCCCTTCTCACTTGACATTCTTAATATCACAGGAAACATAATCAGAAATAATTCTCATATGATGCAGGAGATATTATTTAGAAGCAACTTATACATAAATAAAGAGAGCTCCAGCTCCTGTGATGCTGGAGCTGGGCAACAGGAAATGCAGAGTTTGGGAACCTCAGTGCAGCACAGGGTTGAATGGAGGCTCTGTGTATGCACATTTATCTGCACAACCACAGGTATACATTTGAATTTACTAAGAGAAAGAAAGAGACAGGAAGGGTGTTGTGCAGTAGAAGCTGAAAAGAATTTTCAAAATTAAAAAAACCCAACCAAAACAAATGAAATTATATGCATAAGTCTATGTTGATGCTAGGAAAATAGTATATGCACAAACAATACAAATCAGATTGAGGGTTCACTTGGTGTATATGCTTTATAAATTAAAGACAGCATTCTGCTCCTGGGTCTGAACTGTAGATCTTGATTGCACATTCTTTTCTGGAGTGAACTCACACCACACAGGGCTGCACAGAGGGGTGGTGGCAGGGAAATGCTCTGCTACATCTGGGAGAAAAATGCTGCCTGAAATGCAGGGTGCTGCTGAATTCTTCTCAGGTCATGGCACTGCATGTCCCAAGGTGGGGCTGGGCATGGTCTGTGTGTTCCTGGTGCTGGAGGTGTTGCTCACATCAGGCCTTGCCTCTCAGAGGGTGCATGGCCAGATGCCATGGCTTGGGGCTGTTGGGGAATGCCAAAGTGCATCACTGGGACTCCTAAAAGGCCACAGTCATTGGCCTCTTTCAGCGACCAGTTACTCTGGAACAGTTGAAAGCTCTGTGATCAGCAAAGTCTGGGAAAATAAGGCAATAAATAAAATGAAATAAAATAAAATAAAATGAAGTAAAATAAAATATACACCAGACTACCATTTTTACAAGCTTCTGGAGTGAGAAATGTATAAAGACTTTCTACTAGAACAGTCATATCTTTTTAATCTATGCCCCTCGAAGAGGGCAAATTGAAAGACTGAAAGACTCCTTTTACCTTTGTGTTCCTTTTTGACTTTTATTTAAAATTTCACCCCAAATATTATCTGAGTACAAATCAATGTTGGTGAATTAATTTATTTTTTTTCACTGCCTCTGCTGGGGACCTCCATCATTAGAAGTCATCATCATAAAGCTACTTTGGTTCAAATCCTTACTGTAAAAAGTCAAAGCTGCTGTAAGGCATGTTTTATGTATAGTAATTCCTTAACCTTGCCCAAAACTGTAGCAAAGAGCCTCAGTGAAAGGCCAAGTCTCAGTGATGAATTTCATTTTTTTTTAAGCCATGCAATATGGAATAACAGCATGGAAAGATCCCCACCAACCATAGAAAAAAAAAGGAACCTATATTTACTCAAGGAAGGAACTGTGCAGCAAAACCCTTGACACAGACACAACTGTGTTGTTGTAGGGCATGAAAAAAAGGATGAGAGACTTGAAATATTTCAGAAGGCAAAGAGCCTGGAAAAAAACTTTATTGTCTGATTCTTACTACCTTTTTATAAGGTGCTCCGATACAGACTTAACATGATTGGTGAATAGGAACAACACTTCTCTAATCCCATTGGTTACACTACAGAAACAGCTAAAAGGTTTTGAGAACTAGAAAAGCAAAACACCACCTGGAGAAAGATTGTTGTGAGAAAGGATAGTTGTTTGCCAAGATTGTTTTGAGAAGAAGCTTTCTTGAGAACTTTTTCCTTGGGAAAAGTTAGCAGCTGCTAACAGGCTAAGATCTCTCACACCCAGAAATATGAGGTCCACACAAGTGGTGTCACTGCATCTTGCCTGTGTGAGGAAGCTCTGGAGCTGTGCTGTGAGGGAGCCCTTTCTTCTCCTGTGATGTGCTGTGTTTTTGCTACGGGTTTTGGAGCACAGATGAGCAAAAAGATGACGATGAGTCTGAGCTGCATCAGCTCAGGGTTTGTAGCAACGTGCCCACACTGAAAGTTAATGCTGCTGACTGTGTCCATGAGAAAGGCCTTGAGCAGGTTTCTCTCCTAAAGGTAGATCCCAGGAGAAAATCTGTGAGGAAACAGGCAGCTTAATCCACATATAAGCAATGTGTCCTTTCTTTTCCAATGGGTACAACAAACTGATCAGACATACATTAAGCTTCTCCTCAACAGAAGACTACGGTAAAGGCAAGAAGAAATGTGTGGGGTTTTTTTTAAAAGCGATATTTGATATAAAAATTGCAGGAAAACAATTATGCTGGTTTATATTCTGTTGGAATAATTCACTTGTTGCTACCCAGCCTGTTAGCATAATTGGGCACACTGTAACTTATGGTAGGTCTCTGCTGCCAGCCTCTGTTCTGTAATTCATTAGTTTCAAGTTGCTGCCACAACATATTACTCATTAAAACTAGAGTTCTTCCTAATTTTAATGGAGAAAAAGTATCCATGCTTATGAACTGTAAAGGTTTTGAAGCCTTTATTCAAAATGGAATGACACAAAGAGAAGTCATGATGCAAGACATGGAGATGGAAAGCACAACCCTGTCTTGCCTCGTTAATGGACATGGTTGCTGTGTGAGTGACAATATTTTGGTCCCAGACATCATTTTGGTTCCAGAAATAGTGAACTCAGGCTTTCGTGCTCAAACAGCCTCAAATAGTCATTAACCACACTGTCCCTGAGTGTAAAAGATTTTCACATCAGAATAGTTTCTGTGATTCATGCAAGTATAGGTAGCCCCTCCCATAGTTTTGAATGTTTATATAAGAATCAGATGGGTTAATGGTCTATTTCCAGTCAAATGTTGAGGGGCAGTGTCTTTCTGGGCACTAGGTTATATGCAAGGTGGATCTATGAATAGCATCATAGGAAGGTATTTTATTCATGCAGGTGCTCAGGAAAAGATATAGTGCATGGCTGGAGCTGAGGAACGTGTCTCCAATGGCGCCTTTGAACATGGGACCCCTGGCAGCCCTGCTGGCCCCAGCCTTCTAAATCCATCATCCTATATCAATTACTGCTCATTAGCAGATTCTGGACTACTCTGTTCCAAGGGGAAATGGGGGAGACAGTGCCCTGTGTGGATAGATCCCTAACCATGGAAGCTCAGGGAGAAACCAGCGGGGTAAGTCCCATGCTCAGCATGTGAGAATTCACAGTTCTGATTATAGACTCTGTCTGTAAGAGAGGCTGCTCTGGTTAAATGCAGCTTTTCTCTTGGGCCTTGTAAATCTGGAAGTGCTGTTTCTGTTAAGGAATATTGAAGTCAGACACCTTCTCTCCAGGACTGACTTGCTGGGAAAATTGAAGCTTGAGCTAGAAGGAGAGATCTTTTGTCAAAACCTGGAAGAAAATGAGAGGCAAGCTGGCAGAACGGAGCTGGTACCTAGCAAAAAAGCTATTAAGTGTCAGAGTCTGGGGCCATGGGCAGCTGTTCTCTGCTAACACTTTCTAGCTATGTCCTTGCTATGGAACTCAAAGCGGTAATTTAAAAATGTTCCTTAACAATTTCTAGTTAAATATAAGCTAAGGCACTTTGCTTACCCTTCTTCTCATTAGGTTACCATGCAAGGGTGATGATTTTGGATGTTGGTATTAATTGCCGCCGTGCACCCTCACCTCTCTGTCCATGGTGAGTTTCTAATCTCAAATCAGGAGGGAAAAAAAGCTCATTTCAGCCACTCCTCATTTATATGAGCATGTCAGGAAGCAGAAGCCTGTGTCTGGTGCTGGTTTTTCCTGCAGTAGCCTTTTGGAGAGCTATGGGAACTCCTGGGTGACCGAAGCACTGCTCAGCACAAAGCTCTGCAATCAGACATCAAAAGGACTTATCAGTATCATAGAAGAAGAAAAAAATCCACTCACAAATCCACTTCAACACATAGTCTAGTAACCATGGAACTAGTTTATCCCACTAGATTTCCCTACTGTGCCCACAGGTACCTTTATGCTTGATTCCTTTGACAGTTACAGTGGTGGTAAGAAACAGCTGGGAAGATGGCAATACATCAATCTGACTGGTTTTCCTCCAGAATTTTCATGAGGAAATAGGGAAAGATTCAGGTCTCTACTAATTTGCTTGTATATGCAATTTTATGGGTGCAGCTGCTAAAGTGAGATACTTCACAAGTCTGAAACTTTAGAAGACTTAGAGATCAGACATTTCATTTGGAATCAAGCAGCTATGTAGGCAGAAATCCACATTCAAAGGCTTTAAAGCACTTTTCCTATGTTGTAGCTAATGAACAGGAGAGCAAGCAGAGGGAAAATCAATTGGGGACCATGCCTATGTTAAACCAGGAGCTGATAGGAAATCATATAAATTTCCCTTCAAATTTCTGTAGCTAAAATATAGCTTTATGTGAAAAATTGTGTATTGAATTACACAACCTTCTGTGGTCATATGGATTATTATTGTTTTTAATGTGTCCATTACCTCGTGGGGTTGCTTCTGTTTAGGTATATTTGTTTACAGAGTATATAAGAAACTTGTCCCAGAATTAGGGTCCCACTTTGCAGGGTAATGTATCAGCAAGAAAAAACTGTGCTGGCAGCACTTGGCACATCATGTACTAACACCACTACAATCATGTTATCTAGTCCTACTTCAAGTCACTCAGAGAGGCCAGAGCAGTTGAAGTCTGTTATGAGTGGCCAGGAGACCAGCTCCTTTGTGACTTCAGCCTTTATTGAGAACAGCCTGGGTGGGAGCCCGAGGGGCTGTGCCCACTGCTGCTGCTCCTGTGGGTGACACAGAGGAGGAGGAGGTCAGTTCTGTCACACGGCAGATCTGGGTCTTCCTTCCTCATGAGAGCCCCCAAGAAGACCATTTGCAGGTTCCAGGTCTGGGGTCCACACACTGACCTAGGTACACTGTGGTCAGGGTGAGGAGGTCGAGAAGTCCAAACCGGGTCTGGGGGTTGCTCCATGTCCTGCCTGCTCAGGAGTGTCACTTTTGGTCTTTTAGTTGCATGATGGATCGTTGTTTTTAGGGGTTTTTCTCCTCTAAAGTCCATGGGAGTCATATTTGCACATCAGAGTCTTATATTTGCATGTGATGACATCCTCCTCCTCCTCATGGTCTCGGGTGGTTCACCATCTCGGAAGAGAGGGGAGCAGCGGAGGCAGTACCCTACAGTAAGGGGATACAGAACTTTTAACAAATAACATTAACTTTGAAACTTTGTAACAACATTTTAACAACTTGTTCACTACAAAGTCTGTGGACGCAGAATCACAATTCAGTGGGATACAGCAAAAATGGGTTAACAAATGGAAGATCATCGTGGGAGCTGCTGTAGCTCAGGGCTGTTCAGTCCTGTGCTGTACCCTACTGCATACTGTCGACACTTTTTCTTTGACTGTATTGTCTAACACCTTCCTACAGCACGTTTAAATTCAAGACAGTCCAAGGCAAACTTAGAGGTGTTGATACCTAAAAGCAAAGCAGCATAATTCAAAACAAAAAGAAGAAAACTAAACATCTTTAGCTGAATGAGAAATACATGCAACAACAGTGACTTGAAATCTTAGGAAGAAGGAAAAAGGAAATCTGCTTGATCTGAAAAAAAAAAAGAAAGAAATTATCTGGCACTTCTTTCACATTACACACAAAAATAAGTCACAAAACTTGAAAAAACTTCAAAATATGTGAAATGTTTTGTTCTAGAAAAGACAGCACCTACTTAGATGGTCTTCTCTTCAGTAAAACAGTGTTAGCTTTGCCCCTTAGACAAATTGGAAACCGGTCTGTCTCTGCATAATGATCTGTTATAGAGGGTTGCAAAATGCCAGAGTGCTTCTATTTTAGTGCTTAATGTAAAGACTTATCTTCCCTGCTAGAAAAGACCTTTGATTTTCTAACGAATGTCTCAGATGATCTGAGAACTAGTGGGTGTGTTAGTAATGGCTTGAGTTTTTACAAGTGGAACAATTCTTTTAGCCAAACTGGATGAGGGATGAAGGGGAGGTGAAAAACCTTCTTAATCCCCTCACACTTATTCCCATCAGCGAAAGAGAGGGAAAATCTAATTTCCTAATCTTCCCCTACCCCAGACCCATGGAAGAAAGATAGATAAACAGGAACAGAAAGATCAAACGTCTCTAAATAAGTATTAAATAGTGATGCTGAAAGCTTTTAGATGTCTGGTTCTTTGAGTCACACCAGAAAGACATGACCAGCCAGGTAAGTGACCACTGGATTTCAAGTACCCTCTTAAGTCATAGCTCATTTTTTATTCTTCATCTCACAGGATGGGGCAACCTCTCCTTAGCATTTCCTTTCTGGCTTTGCCTTCCACATGTTTTGCCTTACCCACTGCAGGAAGGTCCGAACACCAAGAAGTTTTACTGTGAAACAGAGTCTCATAAGGAGTTGTCATGAGAGATTTCTGCAGGAACAACTGTCATTAACAGCAGCAATGTTGAAGACTCAAGGCTGCATTTCTGTAGGAAACAAGAGATTTTTTTTTTAAATCTACACTTGAAAATGTTGTGCTGTGTCTGGAAATAGTGACATGTGGCTGCTACCAAGGTTGGAAACCCAGACACTGATGTTAATATACTTTTAAGATTAGAAGTCCAAGAAAAGCACACACAAGATTAAACAATGAAATATAGATCTAATTTTTACTTTTCAGATACTAAAAGCAATTGTAAAAATGTTATTTCACAAGGAAAGAATGATCATTAATCACTTTGGCATTATCCAGACAGTAATTATACCCTAGCTATGCAAGATAATTATAATTACACCAGGGGAAAGGTCTCTGTCAAAGCCATAATAACTGGCTCTCTGTTACACAGCTGCCCATCTCCATAAAACATAGTAGAAAGTACAAACACTGTTGTCCAGTTGACTCCTCTCTGTAGGGAAAGGGGAGCAGCAAGAGGCAAGTCCTCACTGAGAAGGGGACAGAAAAAAAACAGGTGATGTCTGCCTGGAGCAAAGCAGTCACTTTGATGCCCAAACTGCTGAGTCTTAGAACATAATAGAAAACAACAGATTCTGAGGCTGCAGTCATGGCTCAGGAACACTTCTCTTGCTCAGATGTTTTTGAGATTTTTTGCAGTCAGAAAGCAGAGCCACACACATTTTTAAGGAGGGAAAGCTGAAACTGAGGACCATATTTTTATGACAAAAGGTCAACTCTGTCAAATCCCCAGGCCCTCAGAGCACAGGAGCCCTGCTTTTGTGTTTTAAAACACTTCCCTAGTGTTGCTCTGGTGCAATCTGTCCTCAGATCTGGACAGATCTTCCAGGAAGCCTGGCTGCAGCAGCCCTGTGATACTGTAGGAATTATTGGCACACTCCTGCGTGCCACGAACACCTCTCTGCAAGGTGGCCCATCAGTTTTCTGCGTGCCTAAAAGCTGAGATTCTTTTCTGAACTTACAAGGTCAGCCTTGTGCTACCTGACAGTCACTAAACAGGACATCACTGGCTAAAGGTAAATAAATACATGATATCTTAGAGAAAACACAGCTCTTAGCTGTTTCTCTGGAGTTGACTTTTTTCTCCTTTTTTTGTGGGAGCCTCCCTCTGCCTCTTCCTGTGCTGAAGTCTGTTTTGGGGTGTGCCCTAAAACTATATAATAAAAACATGTGTTATTACTGGCAAATTCCCTGTGAACAATCATATCAGTGGATGATTTTAGGCCTGCATTAGCAATGGAAGCTACCAGCAGAATTCGGTAACTGTTAAACTGCTCAAGCTTCATTATTTGCTGACCTGAACACATTTCTTTCTAGGCAATTAAAATTCTGCTGTAGAAATTCTTTCAAGTAACCCACTTCATGGTGATTTTTATTTGAATGGTCATGTTTGCAAAATATAAACGAAACCAGAAATATATATAACATGTATAATATATAGCCTTTGTAAAGCCATTCAGAAGAAGTACTATGTAACATAAGTGTTAGGCATTTTTAGTTGAGGAATATTATCAAATCCACAGCTGAATGAATCTTCCAGAGAAGTTGTAATTATCTGAATTTGTGATGCCACATTGGCTTAGATTGTTCTGTTACATCTTGCTATGTGTTTTCCATTTAAGAGTTTTGGTTTACAGCAATACTGGCAGAAGTAAAGAAAAACTTAAAAATTTCTATATGAATGGATGTTTCCAACAAGATCTGCAGCAGATGCATTTCTGTGGCCATGATGAAACTTCTCTGCTCCTGTGTATGGGTGTTTAGACATCTGATTCAAGTAATTTTGCCCAATTACTTGAGCACTGTTTCTGAAGCTGATGATATTGGGTATTTTTTCCAAGTTCATAAAAACTGAAGAAATATTGCAGTAGATTTGCAGTTTGTCTAAACTAAGTGGTTAACTCATGGTCCTATTATTCACCAAGATAAACTTAAAAATGCATTTCTTGACATTACAGAAATCCAAGGACCAGCTGAAAAGCTCTAAACATATTCATCTTTAAATCACAGATTAATCTACTTTTTCTTTACCTAAGAATATTTGAATACTTGAGGCTGGCATAATAACCTAAGCTACCACAGCGAATGAAGAGGGAGTAGCTGGGGGTACGAATTAAGCCAACGATAGTTTGGAGACAAACCAAGATTTATTTGCACCAGGGGTTCTGCATAAAGCAGCTGTTGGCCTTGGGAAACACCTGTTTACCCCCGAGGAAGAGCATCTCCCAGGGTTTCCCAGGGGCAATGTGGCTCTGTGAGCCCCTGAAGATGAGGGTGGAGAGCTGAGGACAGCAGCACTGACCACCCTCCTGTCCCGTGTGATTTGAACTTGGTCAGTGTCTTGAGCCTTTCTGTTCTCCATAATAACAGCAACAGCAATGACAGAGATTGCCCTTTAGCAGTTTCTGGAGAAGGAAAGACATTTCCCTCTTCTGCTTCTGCACAGTGATAATCCCTTTTCCATTTCTAATATATTCCTCTTTGTGTTATTAAATTGAATAATGAGTGACAAACGGTGGTAGACACATCTACTATGGAGATTAATAGCATCATTAATAGTTTTTAGAATGACACCTTTGCATTCAAAACAGTTTATTATGTTAACGTGCCATGTCATGTCTCTTTCACTATTGTGCTCAGCCTTTCTTTCTCTTTATCTCTCAGTGTTTCTCACAACCTGTGAATTGCCCTAAGTAAGGCTTTGATCTTGCAAATGTGTGCAGACTACCTAACACAAGAGCCATCCTCTTACATCCAATTAGATTATTGCTTGTAGAAACTCTTACCTAAGTATTTGCTGATCAACGTTTTAAATTTGCCTTGGAAGAAGGACAATGTCTCATTCTGTGTGTGCAAACCGACCTACAGCTGGATCCCGTTTCTGATTCTGTGTTCTAGTGACACATGCACAAGGTTGAACCCATAATAGTATATACTAATGATAAAATATTTACCCAGCCAATTGGCAGATATTCTAAAGTACAATTTTTTAAAGAATGTTTTATGTAATCGCAGAACACGTCTGATGTTTGCATGAACAATATTAGGCATTAGCATATGACAAATAAATAGTCAAATTGATCATAAAATAAAGGGTGTAGATTCTTCTGAAGGACTTTAGATAGGCTGATGCACTGTGAGTAAGCATCCAAAGCTGGTTTTCCCCACAGCTTACCTTTGACGGCAAATATACAAGATTTTCTTTGTCTCTTTGTTTCAAAGTTCACCATTTCCACTACTTCTTGCTCACCTCTGACATACTGTCGCTCAATTCTAGTACACAAGGTCCCTTATCTTTTTTCCCTTTTTCATTGCTGCGAGTGACACCCCCCAGGGGAAAACCATTAGCAGGTAGCAGTCTGAGAAATATGTGTATTTGCTTGGTGCCTTTATGGGGGCTAGAAGCGGACCTGGAATTAAGCACACCCTTTGATGCTTACCTTTTGTATCCTCGCTAGATGTTTTGTGGCACAGCAAAAGCTCAGCAAAAGCAGGTAACAGGGACACAATAAATTGGTATTTGGAAGCACATAACTAACAGCAACAAACTTTTGGTTCACAGATCTGCCTTCAGTTTGCAACTAAGTGGAAACCAGGCACTCACGGAGGTGCCTATCAATATGTCTAAATTCGTTTAGAAGCAATTTTTTTTTTCAGTGTTGCTGTCCCCTGGAGTGGGTTGTGTGAAGGAGGGATAAGAGTGGTTCTAGGCACAATTTCCTGGTGTTTACTTTAGGTGGTTGTGACTCACAGGATGAGCACAAGTGATGCAGTTGTGCCTGCTCAGTCAGCTTTGGAAATAACCATTATTATTTACTTGAATGATGGAAATGCCCTGCTTTCCCCGTCATGGGTTAGCACTCCATTGTGCTGGCTGTTACACAAATTTTCAACAAAGACTTGTTCCTTGCCTCAGGAGTTTCTTCCACAAATAATAAATAGATGTGAGTTATCTCCCTTACTACTGAAACAATTCCACCTTTCACCAGGTCTCTCCCCTCACACACATTTGCTGGGGCCTCCATGGACCTACAAACACTTGATTTTTGGAAAATACTCTAAGCATGCACAGTACCTAAATAACAATTCTTTGCAGACAGCTAATCTCAACTGTAGAAAGCCTTTGGAAAATATTCAGCAAGGCTGCAGAGCAGGTGCTGTGTGCAGATACAGGCACCCAGTTCATCCTTTGGGGAGCTGTGGGTGTGAGCTGCAGTTCATGGCACTTCCTGAAGAATTTCAAGGGGGAATATAACAAACAGTCCAAGTATTCATACCAAGAGCTTTATTTTCAGTTTCACTGCAATAACAATTAGCCACTAGTTGGCTTTCAGCCACTGAAAATTATATAGCCAACTGGCAAAAAGTAAAATTTTTTCCTGGCTTTATGCTTGCAAGCTGGGTGGCATAGGAGGACTTTGGGAGCGTATATAACACTAACCTCTGCAGAATAATGCAAGAACTAGTCAAAAGTGCTTTCCTCACACAGCCAAAGGCTAATTGCCAACCAGCTTCATTGACCTTCATCAAAACTGAGCTTTGTTGAACAGTGACATTTGCCATTGTCTTTCTCTCCTTGCCTGATTTTCTTACGTTGTCTTACTTTCTCTCTTGCTAAATTTTGGTTTTATTTTTTTATTTTTTTTTTTCCATGTGTATGCACAAAACTCTTCCTGGTCTGAGGAAATTTGCAGATAGATGCAAACCCTCATCACCAGGGCACATTTTAAGAGCTGTGCAGGATCTGTTCATGGTGCCCACGCCCGGTGCTCTGGGACACACAGAGAGAACTCCCTGGGCCCCGCAGCTGCCCTGTGCTGACCACACAGAGCTGAGCAGTGCTCACAGCTGGGGGCTCCCACCCCCAGGACTACCAGGTCCTCAGAGAAGATGCTTTGATTGCATCTGTCTCCTTTTGCAGTTGTACCTGTTTGCCCAGATTTCTCCCCTCCCCGAGGCGAGGCTGCCTCATTAGCAAGCTGGCAGGTTTCAATCCATCATCCTCAGTTCCAGGCCGAGAGCCGAAAACATGTAACAAGCAAATAGAAGTTTACGACATTATAATTGCAAATATTTCTGCTTTGTTTTCATCTCAAGGAGGAGAATTTTGGAGTGAAAGGAGATCAGAGGCTTGCCAATGCCTGAAGTTTTATGGGCTTATGTCCCAAAATTATAGCACCAGTCAGTTAGGAGCTACATGGGTGCTTTGAATGCTGCTTAAAACCAAAGCAAATTCTGAATAAAAATAATTGGATTCTTTAGTAAATAACTAGTACTAGAATAGATATCAGAATTGCCATCATTAACATCCTTGTAAAATGAAGAAGTGACAGAAATGAAAACTATATGTAATCTATACTTCAGAGTGTGAGCATTTACACTTCTAAAAGAATTGTCAAAAATTTATTAAGCCAAACACTCAGAAATTAAGAAAGTCAGTTTGCCCAGGACCTTCTAACTTTTTCTATTCACTTAACTGTGAATATAATAACTCAGAACTTGTTTCAGCAACCCCTGAGGCAGACTGAGTTACAAGCTACCCTGCTTTTGTCACAATCTTGTTTTTCCTTTGAATTCCGCAGCTCACATATTCAAGTACTGTGTGAGAACTTCAGCTGTCTTTTTTCTCCTCCCATTGAATATGGATAAAATTTTTGGAGTTTGAACTCAAAAGTCTTTAAAAAATTTTAAAATGCACAGGTTCATTACTTCAAACCACGTTCTTACTTGTGAGCCAGATTTGAGGCACAGCTTGTACCTTTTAAAGATTAATATCACCTTAAGCACTGTGAAAACTAGATAGTAAATCCAGCAGGCACTATGTAGGCACCAGAATAGACGTGCTGGCTTTTCACACCAGTTTTTCAGTGTGGTGAGAATCTGTAACTTCCATTAACTCAGTAAGCTTATAAAGGAAGCCTGAAGCTATATTTTTGTTTTAAGGGAATACAGGTTGGTATCTTTATGTGAAAAGGCACATTAAATCTGTTTAATTCTGAGACTTTTTAAATACTGAGATATCAAGACAGCTAACTGGAGGGGGGTAACCTTGTGAAAACACACCCAATATTTGCAGCAAGGGCAGATAGAGTAAGGACAAGAGGGGGACTCAAATCTCCTGAGGCAGTAAACAAGGCTGCTTGCTATGAATTCAAGCTAAAACGTCTATGTTTTTGTCACTAGTCCATGAGATGAAGCTTTGCAAACAGCCAAGTCAAATCTCTTCAATGAAGCAACAGGTTAAGTTCAGAGGAACACAAATGACCTTTATTTTAAATGTCTGATAGCTTCAGTAACCTCAGAATATCTTAGCTTGCATTCTGGGATCACTTTTCTGCAAGGGGCCAAAGTTGCAAACAGTATAAATTAAAAGCGGTAAAAATATTTATTGGCAACCTAAGTTTTTAGGAGCACAGTTTTATATGTCTCTGTTTGCATAGCTTCAGCATAAATGGGGCAATATTAATACCACAAGAAGGTCTGCTTGCATGCTGCTCCAAGAATTTTCATGCAAAGGAAAAAATGCTTGCCTTTACCATTATTCTTTATGACCAGAAATCCTGCTTAGCTTAAAAAAAAAAAAAGGTTTTTTGAAAATGTTTATGTGATTTTTTATTTTTTTGTGATCATGGAAAGGAAAGATAATTACTTGGAATATTTGCTAAAGCTTCATATTAGGATAATCACATTAATCCTCTTTTTGTCTATAAAGGACATCTTACCCGAGCTCGTTCTTTTTGTGGGACAGCACTTACGTGTTACTATACTCACAGTGCACCTGTGGGGCTTTTCTGGGCACAGAAGGGATGGGGGTGTCTTCTATTTGGACACAAAACTTGCATTTTTCCTTGACTAGCTAGAAACAGCCTGTGCACCTCAGACAGTCCCTGTCTTGCATCTTTCTCCCCGATCCATTTTTCCTCGATGGTGTTCACATCTTCAGCCAACCCCAGCTGGCAGAAAGCAGCACTCACCAGGCCACTGCCACCTTGCACTAGGCCACTTTCCAATTCCAACTCTTCAGCAACACGTGAGTTCAGACTAATGTGTAAGCAAGGCAGAGATATCTGCAAACTTTTGGTGAGAGTTCTGCTTCCCGTGCAGTACCAGTACAAAGAAATGTAGGACAAAACAGGGCTACTGGGTCAGGAAATGATATTTTTTGCCCCTCCATATCAGCATCTGTTCAGAAGTTGAAAGGATGGAAGACTTACTAACCCTTATAACAGGCATGGTATTATCCCCTCCTAAAAGTGCTACCCAGTTTTTTGATATAAGGCTCTCACTATTTAGACAGAAAATAAACTCGACTTTGCTAAGTGCTGAAAACAGGTCTCTCACTGATGCATCCAGACTATTGCAGCACTGATAATGACACACAGGTCTGCTGCACTGGCTGCTTTCAAACTTTCACCTCGCCCATTCCTCTGGCACTAGAAAAAAATTCTTTCTTCAGAAGACACAGTCGTGTGACCTGAAAATAAAACTGTTGAGTTAAATGATGGTAGGATGTACTTGGGGTAAAATGTTGTGACACACCTGAGAGGGAAGGCAGAAAGAACAGCTGATGACAGGAAGAAAAAATTGGGGTGAATGCAGAAAGGAAAAATAGAAGCTTATGAAGCTGGAGAAATTCTGGAGCAAACACAATACAATACCAGTGGCTGAGAAACATAAGCTGTAAAAGCCTTTGGAGGAAATGTCTTTGAGATCATCCTTGCTTTGAGTTCATTCAGCGTGTACGGTGGGCTGAGAGAGCCACAGCTTGATTGTGGTATTGCCACTGTGCAGATGGACTCAGAAAAGGAAAAGATTAGAAACTGGGGCTGTATTGTCAAAGTAGATCTGCCATAAAGTCCCAGCCAGCCACAAATCCATCACTCCTTGTCTTCTATATCTCATGGTGAACCAAGGAAGAAACACAAATGGCCTAGATATATTCTTGGCTTTTGGAGACCCTGTGTCTGAAAGAAGGACAGGGAAAGGGGTGTTAATGAAGAAACTGAAAAAAAAAAAAAAGCATCTGCCTAGAAGCTTGTCTACTTTTTGGACTAGATAAAGTATATAAATGGCTATGGTTTCAGAGCAATTTAGCCTGTAGGTAGAGGGCTGATACTTTGCTTGTTGTCCTTCTGGCTTTGTCGTGGCCAAGAAGTGAAATGATTGATTTTCCTGAGCAGTGGAGACTGTGAGAGAATGGAATATTAAAGATTAATGTCTTATTTACCCATTTGTGGAGGTTCCAAGGTGCTTAACTGAGGCCGGGTTTGCATCCCTTGAAGGAGGAGATGAGTTTTTGGATGTGTAATGGCTGGTCTGCATAAGGCAGAGGGGTGAACTATCACCGCCGGCAGGCTACAAACCTCTTTGGGCTTTGAGGCCGATCAGGAGCAAGGCGAGAAGGTGCTTTTATCATGCTAATTGCTCTGCCTTGCACAACTCTCTGTTGTAAAACTCCCCCCCGCACCCCGCCAAGGTCTGATGGGGCATTACTGGCTCAACTGTGCTGAAGTGAGGGCAGCTGAGAACGTGTCATAAAGCATCAAAGAGCCCCCAAGCACCCCCTGACTCATTTCTGGAGCCTACCACCACGGGACTGAAAGTTCCCTCCCCAAGGGGAGACACCTGGGGCTTCCCAGCCAGCCTGAGCCATATTTTAACCCATTGGACTTTGTGTTTTGGGGGCTTCTTCTAATTCCAACAGATCAAGATGGATCAAGACCATCACTTTGACCAATGGACATCTAAACTGCAACAACAATCAAGCCTCATTGAAGATGCGCTGGTGGTGATTATGTATCTTTCTAGTCTTTTCTCTTTCTTCCTTTCTTCCTTTCTTCCTTTCTTTCTTTCTTTCTTTCTTTCTTTCTTTCTTTCTTTCTTTCTTTCTTTCTTTCTTTCTTTTTTCTTTTCCTTCCTTCCTTCCTTCCTTCCTTCCTTCCTTCCTTCCTTCCTTCCTTCCTTCCTTCCTTCCTTCCTTTCTTCCTTTCTTTCTTCCCTTCTTTTCCCTATCTTAAGCAATATTTTTAGACTTTCATTACTACAGATAATGCTAACTGAAACAGCCACATTCCTGCTTTCCATTGCAACCAAATCGTTCTAAACTAAACCCTACATATACATATTGACAAACACCCATCGTCCAGTGTCGTTTCTCTCTAATCCACCCCAACGAGTCTATTAACAAGAATTTGGGTTACTCTTGCCTCTGTGGCAGTGGATGGTAACAAGGCCAACACTGCCCAGGGCTGGGCTGATGGATACAGGGCAGTGCCATTATCCTCCCCCCGTGGATGTTGGGGAGGGCAGGTAACTGAAGCCTCTGATCCACAGGAGGATGAAAAGCCTTAAGGTTCCTCTGACCTGGCTGCCAGGACCTTTGCTGGAGAAAACGGAGCTCAGACATTCACGAAATCGTGCTCTGTGTCTATCCAGCTGTTTCTGTGTTATAACAGCCATTCAATTCACTTCAGTTTTAAGGTTTCTGGGAGTGAAATTGCACAGCAAAAAATGGCATGGGAAGGATTATAGCTCTGACCAGAGAAGTTAACTTGTCATTACTCATATCTGAATAAATCAGGCTGTTTTTCTATTGGCCACAAAAAGAGATGCATCTATGATGCAGTTACTTTAGTTGTCTTAATGTGATCTGTGTGGATTTTTCTTAGAATTTAGGAAAAAAAATGACCTTGTTTTGCTTTGGTCAAGATAAATCAATAGCCTTGAAATTTGGAAACAATATATATTCGACCACACAAACTAATAAGGCACCAGTGTTTTAGCAGACATTATAAAACATAAAATTAGATGGAAAATTGCCTTAAGCCCCTGTAAATTAAAATTGCTCTTTTTATAACAAAAATGAGCCTTATATAGCAACAAACAATTTTGTGATCTTCATTTAACTAGCCAATTTCATATGGCAAAGAGTATTTATTCATCCTGCTCCAGTGACCTAACCATCAATTTACAATGTGATGCCTTGCATATTTTCACAGCATTGTAAAAAATTGGGGTTCTGTAGATTTATTTGATCCCTGTTGAAAAATTATTTTTTTACCTCCTTCTAACCAGTGTAAACTGGAAATTGTTCTTAATGCAATTCTCTTGCTTACCATGCACTCATTAATCAGGAAACTAATTAGAGCCAGTTTGCTTACTCTAATTTGAAAAAGTGAAAGTAACATATGCTGACAGTTAATTTGGACTTTTTTTTTGTTAACAGGCACACAAGTTTTTATAATGAAATAATATTTGATACTGATACAGAAGAACATGGGCTAATAAATTGCAACAGGCTGGGAAAATGCAGTATGTTAATCACTATGGGAACAATAACATAGATCATTTAGTGCTCTAGTTTTTCTGTTGACGATTTTCCATTTTAGCTATTTTTATATGGTATTACAGTGACTTGATTTGGAACTTCTCAAACACACGTCAATACCAGTTTTCAGCATTTTGGAAGTTTGTACAGGCCCAGTGCAATTTCTGAGACTGATTTACAAGAAAAATATTATGCATCTAGGCTCCATTTCAAAAACTTCTGTTGTCTTGGCTTTTTGAGAATGTCAATATGAATAAAAGGGTGCCAGCTGACAAGCTGCAAGGGTCTTGGTTAAAGCTCAGTCTGAAGCCCACCCAGGTCATTTGCAGGCTTTGTCTTGAGCTGCTTTGTCACCAGGCAGGTGATTGTCAGCAGCAGCACCAGCACCCCTATCTGAGCCACCTGTGAGCCAGACACTGGCCTTGACCCAGCTGTGTGGGAGTTTGGTTGAAGTACAGATGTCCCAACATGTGCAATCTTCAGCCCAGTGACAGCAGCTTTGGTGACCTCACGCAGAGAAACCAGCGACCCTTCTGGAGGTCTCAAGGTATACTTTATTCACAGCTCCCTTTCAATGCCCAGAAAACATAAACCAAGTAGGGGAAAGTATGCTACAATGCCAAGCGGCAGAGCTGGAAGAAGCAGAGACACTCCTGAGTGCACCAGCTTCTCAGCTGCCTGAATAACAGTGATTACCTTTTCCCAAAGGACACTGCTTCTATCCTCAGACCACTGTAGCCACACCCCTGTGCTGATTGTTGGTCCAGCTGGCTATCAAAGCAGGGTGAACACACAGGTAGGTCCTGTGGTTTGAAGTGCTTCTCCAAGCTGAGCCAACCTTTGGCCTCCTGCCCACAACACACTGGATAATGTGCCTGTGCATGGGCTCTCCACGGCCAGGCTCTCTCCTCTCCTGTGCCCTGCACGCACACTCATGGCTCTGCCACGCTGCAGAAATGATGGGAGCCACAGGCCCTGCTGGAGCACAAAAGACAGACTGACCAAAAGCTCTCCACGCAAATATTTTCCAAAGAACAAGGGAAGTTTTTATGAAGAAACCCATCTCATCTGCAGAAAGAATTAAAACCCCAACATCTTGAAACACTTGGGACATCCTCACATCGAATGTTGGATGGATAATGTGTTCATGGCAGTCTCTTCTGCCTGGATGTGACGTGATGAGTAGGAGGAACAAGGCCATGGAGGAGGGACCCCAGAAGCTCTGACATCGTGGGTGTCACACCCAGCGCTGCCCAGCAGGCAGGTGTGGGGCAGCAAGAAAGGAGGAGGTACAAGAGCCACTTTTGGCCTCACTTGGGTAACAGACTAAGCTGTTCCCAAGGCAGTCAGGCAGTTGGGCTCCTCCTTGAGCAAAGCAGCTGTGAGTTACTGTTCACACCATGCCCTTCCAGCCCTATCCAGGACACATGTATGGACTTAACAGGCTGGGACTTGGGATGGCTACTTAAAAATGTGTAACTCCATTGCACTGTCTGTTAAAAAATGGAGCTGTAGTCACCTGATCCAATAGGCCCAGGATAACACATGAGGCAGAGGTATAAATGTGATACCAAATTAATAAATTATTCAGCAAAGGTACTTTTAAAAGCATGTTTTTCAAAAAAAAATTTAAAAAGTGTGGTGAAATGGAAACTCACAGTTAAAATTTGCTTTAAAGGAACAAACATCTGAGTTTATAATTTTATTTTTCTTGCAAAACTCTAAGATGTTATCTGGAGGAGGCCTGGGATTGGCAGAGAAATACATCAGGAAAAATGATGCTTCCTAGAGAAACAGAGGAAAAAAGAATCTTTGAATCCATACTGAAGACTTATATTATGTAATCAGAAAAATGGGGTTTTTTTTCCTCTTGGAGTATTTCAACGACTTTAATTTTGACAAGCAGCCACTAGAGGTCAGTTGTGCTTTTATTTTAACAAAATTACTTCCATGTTCTATTCTGTTTTATTCTATATTGGTGTATTTATTTTTTTTTCCTTTTTGGCCAAAGTTAAACTCATAAACAAAATAATTACTGGCCTCCACTTTTGTAAATAAATCCAAGAGTCTACCATGTGAAGGAAATGATAGCAGGAGAATGTTGTAGTCAAATGAGTTACTTTTACAGAGGTACTTTTCAACATTTTGATGGAAAATCTTCTCAGCTGTATGATACACTGATGTAACTATTGATCAACTGGCAGATATTAGATAGATCCATTCACTTCAAATACATGGCAGTGGTTTAAACTTTAACATGCAACACTACTTTACTCTCTGCCAAGGATTTCGGTCTCTTTGAAAGTGACCTGAATCTGTGACAAATCTTCAAATTTCAAACCTTTATATTCCTCCTTCAGTTTTGTTATTTGATGTTTTGAATGACCAGGTTTGACCATTTTAGGGCTTTCAGTTCAAACAAGATAAATTAATCCCCTCCCCTGCATTTCAAAGTCCAAGTGATTCCACATGAATCCACAAAGTGCCCCTGCTTCTTCTCCCCTCCACAAAGACTCTCTTGCATTCAAAGAGATATGCAAGATTCCTTTCTTCCCGAGTGGGAAATCAGGCATGTATTGGGATGCTGGAGTGCTATCTATGTGGTTCTCTCCACTTGTAAAGATTGCTTGTAAAGATTTATCTTTTTAACTGTCCACTATGAAATCTCTTTTGAGGACATGCATGGTGGGGAAGCAAGTCAGGAGGTTCTAATGAGCTGGCATGTTTTTCAAAGGATGAAAATGCTGCCTCCTCTCTAGCTGTGAAATGTGGATTTTTACTTTAGAGCAGCATCAGAGTGACCACACACTGTACAATGCAGCACTATTGCGGCTGACAACAGAATTTTGACCAAACTCTGTAAAATATATTTTTACTATAATGTACTTTAATCCTGAACTTTTTAGTCTTGCCCCCAGCAAGGCAATGACTCAGCAAGGATTTAATGACTGCCCTCTGGAAGGGCAGGCAGGCCTCATCCTGATTCATTTCTATTGGAAGTCGCTGTGTAACATCTTGCAGACAAAACTCGGATGAATTACTGTACTTAGGATGGTTTACGTAATTTATTCATTGCTCAGATGCATTACTCTGAATCTGTTCCCTGGCAATTTTCCCAGTGAATTGGGCATGGCAGTAATTAGGATAACAACACGTGCTCTCCTGCCTGCTTAGGCCAGAGGATTACCTGCCATTGCTGCCTTAATCTTCTGCTTTCCTACACTGGATGACAGATCCGTGTTTCACAATGTACACATGTAATTTAGGGGCTCTAAAGGATAAGTGTTCAGCAGGACAAATGTCTGTAACACGCCAGCAAATGGAGCAATGGCACCATATGCACTTTCCATTTCAAATAACTCAGCTGTGGAGTGCTGTGATGAAGGCTTTGGTTCCCCCAGCTTGTATTACTCAGTATTTGAGCCAGAGTTGATTAACTTGTTCATCAATGACTTGGATGAAGGGGCAAATGCCTCCTCAGCAAGTTCACTGATGACACAAAGCTCAGAGGAGCTTTGGGCTGATTGCCCTGGGTGCTGTGCAGCCCCTCAGAGGGACCTGGGCAGGTTGGAAAAGTAGGCAGATGTGAACCACCTGAAATCCAACAAAGGCAAATGCAAGGTCCTGAACCTGGGGAAGAATAACCCCAGGCACCAGCACAGGCTGGGGGCCAACCTGATGGAGAGCATCTCTGCCAAGAATGACCTGGGGAACCTGGTGGACAACAAGCTGCACCAGTGTTTTGAGCAAAAGGTTCAATCCAAGAAGTGCAATTAACAGCACAACTGATTTTTTATTTTTGTCTCAAAATCCTGAAGGAAGAACATAAAAGTCCTGGGAAAGCAGAAGAAAGAAAATGCATCATTCAATTTTCTGCCTCCTCTGTGCTCCTATGCTGCATCCAAAGGCAGGACACTAAACCAGATCCAAGCTGTTTTAATGATTTCATGAAATCCTTTTGTGAAAAAAAAAAATTCAGGCCTGAGACTGGTGGTGTTTCAAGTGTGTGTGTTTTCCACAACCCTGAGATTCATATTGAGCCTTAGAAGAAATGGGGCTCTGCTGACTCTAGATATACTGTAGGTACTGTGGTAAAATCACATGGCATGGAGTGTGTTTCTGTGGTATGATCAGCTGCAGCTTCACCTGATAAAAGCTCAGGGACTAACTAGGTTGTCTCTAAAGAGTGTCTGATCAAAGGCATCCTGTCACAATCACACAGTGCCACTGCAGCAGGGGTTGGAAAAGTGTGAGCTGGAGGAAGAAGTAAGATATTGGTGGTCTTTTACCAGATAAGTTTGGTAGGATCTACAGTATCATCCATTATAGCAAATGTGTTTGGGTCAACCCCTGCCTAAGCTTTTCTGGCAACTTTTTTCAAACTTTGAGGAGCTGAGCTTTCCCAGCCAGAGCTGCTTTCCTCTCATACTGCCCCCTTCAATCTTAGCTTTGCTCAGGCCTGCTTTCCTGTTTCAATTGGGTATGGCTGTGATGTAAGGTGAAAGGGTTGTAATTTATTTGCCTCCAGAACATTCACTTTGCTGCTCAAGATGTTCATACTAGACCTCAAACGTTTTTCTTCTGCTTAATTATATCTCATGGCAGATCCAGTATTACAGAGCAGCTCATCTTCAGATGGACATTTTCAGCAGGTTAAGACACTGTAGATTTCCAAACTATTTTCCTACCCAAGCATTGAAGCATGCAAAATAAAGTAGCTTGTTTAATTTCCCAGTGAAGCTACCAAGGGCAGCTTGGGCTACTCTCAGTTCACACTTCCCCTCTTCTTTTGTCATTCATTAAACTTTTTGTTTTATTTTGTTTTGAAGAGATGGTGGTGGGTGCACTACAGACACCTGGCACCCAGAAAGTGGAGAGAGTTTTGTGGAGAAATTCAGAGAAACAGAGGTTATTGAGAGAAAAACAGTTAATTAAACAGGATCAGGCTCCACAAATTCAACTGTTTCATGAATCCTCATAATTTACTACTACAGAGCAAAAGAAAGAAGAGCTTGTACAGAGCGATGCCTCATGCAGTATATTTAATACCCAAGAAAAAGCACAGATCTGTACTGACAGGCTGTAGGATAATGTCTCACTGGTGATAAGTGGCTGTTACAGTAATACAGATCAGGAGTCTGAACCCATGTTTGAGAAATAACAGTGATCCAAATTTATGACATAATTCAATTTAAGAAGTCCTCATCTTTAAGACCTGACTACTTAGTTCAATTAATGTCTGATGCTTTTCAGATTATGTATGTGGCATGACTTGTCCACAGGCAACACAATTATTCTTTTCAGTGTGATAAAGATGAGAACCTCAAGCTGTATCACTTCCTGATTATAAGCCATTGTTTTCTCCCTCTCTGAACTAGAGCCCAGAGGGGTTGTTCAGACATTCTTGCTGCTGGCAGTGGTTGGGCCCTGCAGTCACAGAGCTGAAACCATCTCCTCTGACACTAATTTTTCTGCTCTGAGGGTGACTGTGGACTGGCACAGGTTGCCTAGAGTTGTTGTGGAATTCCTATCCTTATGCAAAAGCAAGGACCTGGTCCTGGGCAATCGATTCTAGGTGGCCCTGCTTGACCAGAGGGTTTGAATGTGCTGATTTCCAGAGGTTCCTTCTAACCTCAGCCATTCTTTTATTCTTATCTTCCAACACAAATGCTCCTTCAGGGAGCAATAACTAAGGAAGAGAGGTCTGTAATTTCTCTTCTGCCATGTAACTTTTCTTCCTAAGGAAGGTAACTTATCTTTTCAAATAACCCTTTTGTTTCATCTTCCATAATCATATGGGGCTAGACTCACACATTGGTCCAAAAGAAAATAATTCCTTTGCAAATAGTCAAATGTAAAGTATATGAAGTGCACTTTAGAATGGGTCTATTTCACTAAATACATTATTTTCATGTGTGCTGGCTATTTAAGGGGAATGAATATTTATAGGGTCACAGATCCTTATCATAACAGAGCTGTTAAGAGTATAAAAGCAGTGGCGCCTGGGATGAGATCTGCTAACCCTTCCTTCCCCCGACCATCTGCGGTTGTACCACTAGATCGCAGTGTGCAGCAATGAATGCTGGCTCCACAGGGGCCTTGGAGTACTGGCTAACCAAACACAGAGCTTATTCCCAAACTGAGAGCAGACACGGGAGCAACGGCAGAAAGAAATTCCCTATTATTTTGAAACCTCAGACGCCTCTCTCCTGTCTCAGTTTTTGGTTCATAAGTGTACCATTCCCTGCACTTGCTGAAAAACAAATGCTCTCAAAATAAGCCCACAAGATAAAAGTAAAACAAGGTGTCTTTTGTTTTTTGCTTTTTCTTTTGGTGTAGAAAGGCTGCTCAGGTACGTCAGTACTTGCCCCAAAGGACACATGAGAGTTAACACTGGGTGCTGAATCCTACAATAGTTTAGTGAAAGAAGGGGTTGATGCTGGAGATGGCAGAAACTTCAAAGGCTGCTGGTGGTGGTGCTGGCCCTGCAGGCTGTGGCCATTGCCAGCATTGCTGTTATGTCCTGACATCTGCACTGTTTCCTCTATGATAATCCCTTAAAGCTTGGTCCCCAGCAGAGAGAGTGGAGCTGGGTATTTTTAGATAAATACAATGAGTTGCATCACATGTGCATGTATCTTAATTTACATGTGACTAATTCATCTCACCTTGGCTAGCGACCAGGTTAAATTGATTGGCAAAATTTATTTGTGTAGTGAAAATTGAGTGAGGATTTGAATTCCAAATGAAGTCAGTCTGGCAAAAGCTGCCAGACAGGGCAGCAACTAGTAAACAGCAGGACTGGTGAGTTGAAAAGCATGTCTTCAGTCTAAGGAGAGAGAAAGTGTGATACATGTAAGCTGATTATGTCTCTTTTTACAGAGGAAAAAATTCTTCTGTGTAAAGCTTGGAGGAAATAATTCAGAACTGTACATGTGTTTTAAGTGCTCTTTCTGAAGGTAACCTCATACAATACCTGGTATTTACTGCCTTGCTGTCAACTTAAAAACAAAAAATGTGGTTAACATATTTCCTCTTAAATACTCTCTTTCTTTTCAGAAATTTTGTATTTCTGCAGAGCTCTCTGCCCTGTAGGTAATGTGTTTAGAGAGGTGTTGAAATTAGGAAGGACCAAAAGCCATGTAAGATGTGGGATAAATTGAAATACAGCACTGCTTGGATGTGTAGTGACATTGCAATGACCACCAAATTTCCTGGGAGGTGTCCTTTTCCCCCTGCTCCCTCTCCTGGGGGAATCCCTGCATGCTTCCCATGTCTTTCCAGACATCCCAGAGGCTGTAGCACGTTCCTGTTCCTATCCAACCTGGTCACTGCAGCTGATCTTGATCACAAGGGGCAGGGCTGGATGTGACACGGATCATGTGTTACAGTTTTACATCTCCTGCTTGTCTGTCAGTGTGTCCTGAGTTTCTTACCTCTGTCAGGGGCCACAGTGGGTACCCCTGCTTGGTCACAGCACACGAGGTTTTCCCTTGACACAGTGACATGAGAACATCCATCAGCTGTGTGGATACTGTAGTCCTTTGCTAACAAATGCATTACTCCATTCTTTTTCATAAGATTTTGGATCATGATTATGATGTTGAATTGACTTTTTCCTTTTTGCCTTTTTATATTCTTTTTATTCTTCATATATATATTTGTAGCTCTGAAGCCCATTATTGTATAAGTACATAGATTCATAGCTACCATCTCACCTATTCTATTAGACAGAAAGACAAAATAGATTCCCTAGAGGCTCCAAGTCCCTGGGTTAAGTTTTCTGGGAATGAAGGTTAAAAGCAACTTCTTGAGACACTTCTTCATAAACAAAGTTTAGTTACTATCTGAACGGTTAGTTACTATCTAAAGCTTTGGTGGAAAAGAGGTGGGTTTTTAGCATTTCTAGCTCATTTTACAGAATATGTGGATTATATGGATTATATTGTTAATTTCTCTAAGTATCTGGAAATTTGGCAGTGAGATTAACAACTTTGTCAATGGATATTTTATAGACTTTTTGGAGGAGAGGACCACCAGGTTGCCCTGAGCTGGACTTAGACCCACATCACACGGTTCACACTCTTTATCTCTGTATGAACATGGCCAAGCTGTTGCTAGATGCTGTTTCAAAAGATGACAATCAATGTCCTGGCCCTGACAAGATTTTGGCAGTCATCATGTCAGAGTCTTGCTTGTTGCTTGCTGTTTGCAGGGGGAGGAAGGACAACCAAGCTGCTGCCCAGAAGGCACACTAAGGCTGACTGGTGAGGGCTCCAGGTTCCAGCAGGTGTTGTCCAGGAGTGGACAATATAAAATCCTTCTCGACCCAGGGACACCCAAATTTGTGCCTTGCACAAGAGTGTCTCCTTCTGTTCAAAGAAGGAGGGTGGTAGGGGTTGGAGGGCGAGGATGTATCTTTCCATAGATAGGCCAGGTTTTCTCTCTTTTTGTGACAAATAGAATCCCCCACAAAGTCCTGATTAATCCTTCTTTTCTTGCATAGTTCTGAGCTTACCATCACAGGGAAGCAGGTGGAGTTTCCAGTTCCTAAAGATATCATCTCACATTATCTGCAAACTCAAGGAGATATCTTGGCACTGCTTAGCCTTTTACATTTTTACTGGGTACTAAGATCTGGGGCCTTGAGCCCATGTCTGTATTGCTTGTGGTTTAACCTCTGTACGAGCTGTGTATTACCCTGTTTTCAGTCTGGTCACAGTAATTCCATCTATTTCTAGCTAAGCAAGGATGAACATGGGTCATCTTCTCATATTTTAAGAAGTTGAATTAAGGGAAGAAATAATGTAGGAACACTTCAAATTCCCACAGTGCCCTCAGACCTATGGCTGTTGAACATCCTCGTCTTGCTTTGGCTTGTTGGAGATCCTGGCTGTCATGAAGAAAGGGTAGCAGTTGATGACAGGCAAAGTAGAAGTCAGATGAGTGTTGATGTTATGACCCAGGTGTATTTTTAAAAAACAAGGATTTAATCTCTGAGCAGCCAGGAAAATTGAATCCTTATGAAAAAAAAATCATGTACTCATACTCTGATAGTATGAAAAACTATCAGAATGCCTTTCTGTTTTCTGCATTAAAGTATGACTTGTAAAACAGAGGTACATCTTACTGGTGGGACTGCTGTGAATTAAAGTGGTTGCTTGTTTCTGAAAAAGACAGAAGAGGGATTGCAGGTCTGAATGAAGAGGCTTTGGCAAGAAATATTTCTCATAGATATTTCCATGAGAGGGATTTCTCTCCTACCCCACAGAGAAAGGACACCTGGGTGCTGCAGGATGCACTAACTGCACTGACTCAGCTCTGCTGAAAACTGGGATAGGGGCAGAGTCTCACTCTGTTGTTACTTGTGGTCACCCTCCTGACTAGGAGACGAATTAATGACAGACCTTCTGTTTAGCATGGCCAAGTTCTTAGCAACAGGAGCTTATTTATTTCACTTTAAGTTCCTTTTAGCCTTATGTAGTTTATGCCTGTCAGTTACTGTCAGTTTGGGATTAATCTGAAGTGCTGTTCCAAAGGTCATTTAATACCAGAGACATAAGATATACTTGTGTTTGGACAGCGTAGAACAACTTCATGAATTCAGGTTGACTCTTCTCAGGAGCATCCGTCTTCTTAGATTGCTGCTGCCACAATGCATCAAGGAAGAGGAATTTCCTTAATAACTGGAGCAAAACTGTGTCACTGCTTTGTGGAGAACAACTCGCTGCTCTCAGCCCTATTATGAGCACCTGATGGCTCTGGGGACAGAGAAGTGTGTAGTTACATGACATGGAAACACCAGAAAAATCCTGCAGTGTTTAATTTATATCTTTCATCTTTTTCCTCCTACTCACTCCTGAATCATCTCTTTGGATGACAAAGGATTTGCTGTAGTACTGATCCTAGAACTTGATTGAAGTACAAGGTGTTAATGATCCCTGGTACCTCTGGAGAGGGCTAGGTTATCCAGCCCCTCCAGCCATGGCCTGGGGGTGCAGGCAGTCCTGTAAATACTGCCCAGCATGGTAAGAAGGAGGGAATTCCCTGCTTCCATAACTTTTCAGTCATGGAGTTCACTTCTGTTGTGCTTGTGTAGACAGTTGCGATGTTTAAACTGAGCTTTGAATATTTGAACAAAAGTATAGAGTGAAAGCCTCTTGGGCCAGACCTTTTCTTCTATAGGCAAAGGAATGGACTTTGTCTCCAGCTGCCTTCATGAGCCCTGACATCTGGCACATAAGATAAGACCTGATTCCTAAGATGGGAACAGTTTGTATTATCAAATGCAATTCCATTAATGCCAAAAGAAATAAGGAATGATAGGCAGTGGCCCTAAGACAACAAAAGCCATTTTACATCTTCCAAACTAAAACCAACAGATATTTGAGTGTCAATGGGAGAAATATCAGACTATTTGAGCATAAACTGATTGTTTCTATGTCTCAAATATGTGGAGGTCTCGTCTATTTACAGCATTGTGGATGGCAGTTCCTCTAAAGCACAGGTTGAGAATTATCACCAAATGTAAAAGACTAGATCAGATGGACTAAAAGTTAAACCAGTGTTTTAAATGTTTTGGTTGAGGTTTCCTAGGGTTACTAATAAACAGTAGCTGTAACATTGACTCTGTTACTTAAGAACTGTACACTGGTGTTTAATCAAAACCTCAAATATGTATCTGCTTTTCTACTGACATATTATCTCCAAACAAATTCATAAACTTTGTTTTGTGAGGTGAATTCCACTTTTCATTACTGGCAGTCTGCATGTAGTACATATGGTAGCAAAGCCAATATGCTGTGTGGACTACTATTTTAAGTAGTTTTGTGGGGTTTTTTTGCTTGGCTTGATGAATGAGCTATTGAGGAGAAAGAAAGTGAAAAACACGGGCAGACAAAACAGAAATTTGTTGGACTGTTTATTAGCTTTCTGTAGTGAGTTCATCACAGTTCAAGTGATATGGAAGGGAGGACATCCTTGGGGGAAAATATAGCTATCAGGAATTGAGGTGGGATTCATACAGATGTAATCCTATCCACATCTTCTGCCTCAGGGGTTGCACAACAGCAGAAGTATCTAAATTCATACCTTCCTGGCCTGGTTAGCTTAGATACCCTCTGGAAATTCTCTTTCATGGAAAAAAACACTCTCAAAACAAAACCAAACCCTGCTAAGGGATGAGAAGGCCAAGACTAAGAACTCTTCCTAAACAAGAGGTGTCAGACACCTACAATGTCGAGCAGTTAATGACTCAGTGACTGAAATTGTAGATATTATTTTCCAGGTATTGAGCCCGTTTCAAAGAAGAAGAAATGGGGTTCTGGATGCAGAATTACTTCAAAATTTGTCACAAAAATACTGGTTGATTTGTTTCTTAATGGAGTTTCCAGTTATTATCTAAGGCTTTTAAACTCTTTGGCTCAAGAAGTTCTGAAAAGCTGAACTATGGACTTTCTGTTGCATGTACCAGAGAGACTAACCCCTACCCTTTTGGAAAGTGCTTTCTGTTCCTGCAGAGGCAGGAGGAAGATTAAATCTGTTACTTATCCCTCCATCTCGTGGATTTCTCCGTACAACCCTGACAGGGTTTGTCTTTAGGGCTTGTTTTACTCAGGGGTGCTGTACCCTCAGGATCAGTCTGGGCAGGATGGAGGCATGACAAAGGCTTTTCTGTCAGAATGACCTGCTGAGTGGGAGTAGTTTGGACACATAAAGCTGGGACATGAAAGTGCCCTAAGAGCACAAGATGTGCTGTAAAAGGAAGGTACACTATGGGTTTGTCTGCACCAGCCCTGGAAACAGCCTGAGGATGTTCTGCCAGAGCAGGCACAATTGCCCTGACTGCACCTGGGCCATGCATCCCCATTTGCTCAGCCTCAGTCCAGCCCCAATGTATTTTACCTTTCACTGAGGCTTCCTGCTGCCTCCTAAGTGCAGCTCCACATTTCCTGGGCTGGGGCAGCTTACTGCAGAGGCAACATCATGACTCCCCAGGAGCTCACCCCAGTCTAAGCTGTACTCTTTTGCCCCCCCCACAGCTGGGTGATTCTGCCT
The DNA here is from genome assembly GCA_013400495.1 of Nicator chloris. Lineage (NCBI taxonomy): Eukaryota > Metazoa > Chordata > Aves > Passeriformes > Pycnonotidae > Nicator > Nicator chloris. Next base: position 100,874 of record WAAE01020934.1, read on the forward strand.
CCTACCCTGCCACGAGGACACAGGCCATTGTGGGGTAAGGCAGTGCAGTAAAGGAGTTGTCTGAAAATCAACATCTTTTGCAAAGGATGGGGTGGGCAGGTGTGTCCAAGAGGAAAGCAGGAGTGCAGCAGCCCACTAGGTCTGCTGAGATTATTTTGAAACCTCTCACTTGTCTGAAATAGATGGAGAACATGGCTGAAGGATATTTCTTCCTGTTCTGGCATGGATACAGGAGGACTTGTGTACACCAATGTCTGACACCCCAGTACCTAACCGTGGGGTGAAGAAGGTAAGGATCGTGTCTGTAGGACAGATATGTAAAATGAGACAGATGATTTACCTCAGGGATTGCTTTTTCAATGCTTAACATATTGCATCAGACTCTAAAGCATAGGTTAGGGAGGGAGAAAATGACTTAAGGAGCCTGGCAGCTATCTGCTAGCCAGGAGGGTAACCCCTGAATGAATAAAATATCCTTCAGCTTCTTGTTAAACACTGACCAGATGGTTCTAAATGGTAGCTTATAAATCCTTTCCCACAACAAAATCCACTGCACGTGGAAATACGTGTTTGTGAAAGGGGAGAATTTACAAGTCTATGGTGCTCAGCTCCTGAACTGATGGGAAGCATAGGAGGCAGAGTATTAACCCGTGGCTGTGTCACACCCACAGTGCTGCTGTCCATGAAGCATGAGTGAAATGATGTGCTCCACCTGGTACCACAAGTAACCAGCCACTTGTCACATTCACCTCATATACACTTTGATTTTAATTGCCCAGCATCTGTGCTGTCACCTTATTTGCCATTCCTGACAAGGAGTTAAATTAATACACATCGTAAAATGAGGCAAGGCATCATGTCTGAAGTTAATAATATAGCATTCTTGCCTTAAGGTCTCAGAGTGGATTCACATTCCTGTGGGGAACACACTCCGTAAAGGCTTCTGGAAAGCTTTTCTCAGCTGTAAGGCTGTGAATCAGTCAGTGCTTCCTCTAGTAAGGAAGCAGCTTCTCTCAAATGGTTACCTTGCATCTCTGTGGAGGATTTTAGGAGTGTGATTTGCATCCCCACTTCATAAAGTGGGGCAGTGTGGACTTGAACAGTACCTTCTTCTATCCCATCTAGGAAATCCTCATTCCTGAATTGTTTATCAAACAGATCAGGTACCTCAGCTTTCCAAAACTGAAAAGGCAGCTGCCCACATGAGCATCAAGGAGATATTAAATCCTGCCACAAAGCTGAGAGTCTTGCACCCGAAATGATGTATCCATCCTTTGTGACAGCATTTAAACGCCTTTTGTCCCCCACAGAAGGAAGAATAAAGAATTTTTCATCTGCTAAAGCTTTAACAAGCAGATATATTGAGAAAAGAGGACAATTCTAGAGTCACCACATAAACACTCCCATTGCCCACCCCAATTTTCTTGCTGGGGCAAAACAGCCAAGGTCCTTGAGGCTGGGAAAGGAAACTGCAGAAAGCCAAAAATAGGTGCTTCACTTGTGTCTGGCTGCCTGTGCTGCCACGTGATGGAACAAATCACTGGGTTTGAAGGAAAATGAAGGCTGGAGCTTTTTATTTAAGAATATCAAGTTTTCAATGGTGTATGCCACTGGTTAATATGAAGGTCTGAAATCCTAATTCCAAGGGAGCAGGAAAAAGCAACCTCTATTACTTCACTAAGGCCTAAATATCAGCCCAATATTCACAAATATTGGAGAACTACATTACTGTGAAGACACTGTGCTCCTTCCATACATTTCAAATAGAACAGCTGAGAGGTTTTCCTTGATGCAAAAAGCCTGCATAGCACTGATTCCCTTGAATCCTGATACTGAAATCAGCCAGATAGAAATTTTCTAACACAGTTCTGTGTATTAGAAAGTAGGAATTGTTTATTGCAGCATGCTGATCACTCAGAGGATCCTTCTCTCTACCTGAGTGCCCCAACCATCAGGTAAACAGAGTTTTGATCACATACACTGATTGTCTATGACCACTTACTTGATGTTTATGTATTACTTTATTTTACACGTTTGTCCTCCTTATTGGAAGTCCTTACTTGGTTCTTTGGGGTCTGTCTTCAAAGTCTAGTTTTCTTTTTAGGTGGCTGTTCCTTGACCTCAACTTTTGAGTAAGCACAATATCATTGTTTTGCACAACTTCAGCTTTGTCAGCCTGGCAGCGCTGAGCTGGCATCCTGCTTGTGTTTTACATGACTCCTCTTTGCCTAAGTTACGTCCTTTATCTACTGCTCCAAGGCTGTGCTGTTGTGTTCTACTGTCCTTATCATCCTGCTCCAAACAAAGAAGTTCAGGGAAAGCTCAAATCCTTCAAATTTCAAAGAACGTCATCAATTGAAAAGTTAAGCTGTAAGAGATGTGGGAGAAGTACTGAGAACAGAGAACTCTGAGCATCTTCAAAGATCAATTCCACAGGATGTATTCATCAAATTGAAAAAATAAACACTCTTATGGCTGAGAATGAAATAGAATTTGCCTTTTTTTTTAATAATCTGAAGCCATCTTATGAATTGTATAGTGCAGAAAGAACTGGATGTTCTTTGGAAGAGCTGGGTTAAACCTCAGAACCAGACTGGCTTGTGAATATAGCTAAAACAACTATTTCAGGTTTAATAGGATTCATTGCGTGTTTCCACATTTCTTTCTGGCCTGAATCCATTTTGAGAAAATGCAGTCTGAACCTAGTGATAACAGAAGGAAACAAATCTATTTTAATTAAAAATAGAATCACAATCCCCTAAAGCAAGATAATAAGCTATTCTCTTGCACTGAAAATAAGCTGACCAGATTTCTGAATGACAAATCTAGGGTATTGTGAAGCAGGTGCTATGATGTCTTATCAGAAATTGGAGGAAGAATGTTACACTGACAAGAGAAAAAGAATTTTTATGGTTTTACATACAAGGAAGTACTAATATCTGAACACAGCATGGCTGCATGGTAAATAATTACATGTTTCTCTGATTGTAAAATCTAAGGGGAATAATAAGAAATCTCAATTTCCACAGAAGTCTATCTGAACAGCAATAGAAGCATAGCTTATTTAGAGATGTCCTTGATATAGTATGCCAAATAAAAATCACTGTGAAAGCCACCCATGGTGTTAGGTAATTTGGTGTGGTGGGAGTGTTGACAATGTGTCCCAAGATAGAATCCCTCCACTCTTAAAACTCCATTGACCAGGACGGAATATGGCTATTGCCAAGGGTGACTGTGTCCAGATCTGATTTATTCATATCAGTTTTTTGTAAATTGTCCTACTTGTATCTCAAATGTGTTTGTGTCTGCACAGGATATTTGTATGGGGAATACTCTTTTCAGAAAACTGTAGTGTGTGCTGATTTTGGCTGGGATAGAACTAATTTTCTTCACAGCAGCTAGTGTGTTGCTGTGTTTTGGATTTGTGATGGAAAGAGCATTGGTAACACAGGGATGTTTCAGCTACTGCTGGGCAGTGCTTGCACAGAGCCAAAGCCTTTCCCACCCCACCAGTGAGGAGGCTGGGGGTGCTTTGGAGGCTGGGAGGGGACACAGCCAGGACAGCAGACCCCAACTGACCCAAAGGATTTTCCAGACCATATGGTATCGTGGTCAGCAATAAACTGGGGGATGAAGTGGGAAGGGAGGATGTTCAGGGTGATGAGTTTTGTCTTCCTAGGGCATTGTCATGTGTGATGGAGCCCTGCTTTCCTGGGGATGGCTGAACAACTGCCTGCCCTTGGGATCAGAGAATGAACTCATTGTTTTGCTTTGCTTGCATGCAAAACTTTTGCTTTCCTATTAGACTGCCTTTACCTCAACCCACCAGTTTTCTTACTTTTACTCTGTTGGTTCTCTCCTCCATCCCAGTGGCAGAGAGTGAGTGAATGGCTGTGTGGGGCTTTGTAGCTGGTTGGGGTTAAATCATGACGATGTATATGAAAAATGACAGGGAAATCTTGCCAACTCACATGTTGAATAGGTATGGATGTGTAAGGGTGTAGGGAGAGCTGTTCAGCATCCTTCCTGTGTACTCACTCTGGGGTTGCCACAACAGAACAAAGCATGGTTTGCAAACAACAAAAAAACAAAAACGACATGGTTTTACTCTGTCCAACTCTGCCAACTTGTATTGCAGCCACAGCTGCTCCTTGGCTGTCTTCAGCAGCTGGTGGAGGTGGGAGTTCAGCTGTGTCAGGGTTGTTTGTGTTTGCCCTGGGTCCAGTGGGCATTTGCACATGTACTGAAGTATGGCTGGTGGGAAATCCCACCAAAATCAGTTGGATGCACATGATTAAAATCCATCACAAGCACAAATTCTCTTCCTTGTGACTGACACTGGCTGATAAAGGAAATGCATCAGTTCTATTACTACTAAAAATCAGCATAGAGAAGTTCTCCTTCTGGCATTCTTGGAGAGCTGGACAACACCTCTGTATCTGTTATCATTGTCCCTTGAACACGGCTTCTCCTGCAGAATCTTGTGTGGGTTGTGCTCTGCAGGGTGACGGAGCAAACAGGAGAAGGGATGGGGAAACAGGGGATGGGATGGGAGGTGCAGGACAGCTTACACAGAATGCTCTTCCCTCCATCCTTGGAAGGAGAGATAAAGTAACTTCAGGCCCTCCTGAGTGACAGATGAGCATCCCAAACACTGTCCTGCCTCTCTTCTCTGCAGGGGTAGTGGGAAATTTTCATTCTATCAGTAACACTTTCTTTGACAGAAAAGGGATGACTAGAAAGTCAGGGAACAGATGGAGGATTTCTCCCTCCCATCCCTGATGGCTGTGAACTAGCAGGAATTTGTGGCTGGATCTAAAATTAGCTCCAAGCAAGCCTGGAAGGGAAGTACTGTTGAGAGTTGCATTTTTTATATGAATGGGGTTTTTAAAGATTTCATTCATAAAACATGAGACAAAAGACAATGCTTTATGGGACCATGAAACTGGAGTCATCACATTCTAAGTGATTAAACAGAAATTTTTGCATCTCTTACTGCAAAGCATGTGGCTTTGCATGTAAGGTGCATGAGACAAGGAAGAAGTATTTTAAGAGTCTTTGCAGCAACAGGGAACAAAGCTGGTGTAGTGTGTGAAGAGGTATGGAGGGGGAATGGGATGGCATTTGGAGGCAGGAGGAAACTTTTGCCCAGTCGTAGCAGGACTGAATCCTCAAAGGCTAGTCAGGATCTGGCTGATGTCCACAAGAGTTTCCCCACAGATCCTCCTGGCCTAAGTCACTGTCAGGCACAGAAGGAGGGCAATGCTGGTCCATACATGCCCATAAGTGCCAGTAAGAGCATCTTCTGCTTTCCTCACAAACCAGGCAGAGAAGATTTGCACAGCCACTTCCATGCAAGCCTGCCAGTTTTCTGAGTTTAAGCCTGTCTTGTTGGACAGCTAATTGTTGGAATTGGTTTCCATCTTTCCTAATCTTTGTTTTTAGAAAAGCCTCCCCACTTATCTATCTCAAGTTTTATCTCAATCATACATTGCTTTGCACAAGGGTGTTTCTAACAGAACCTGCTCTTCTTTGCTTTGTCCAGCATTCCTCACTCCGAGCTATCCATAAATTACATGTATTTTCCTTTTTCTGTCAGATCAGTGTATGTCAAAAAGTTCCACAAATGCAGCAAGTGAAGTCCTTTAATAAGTGCCTGATTTCCTGAGATCAGTAATTGGAATAGGACAGTTTCAAGTCACAGTTTTTCATAAGAAAATAAAAGGGATCTTTAAGTGGCAGAACTACAGTCATTCAATAACCACTCTCTTTCCTAGAGTAGGATTCTCTATCTTGCCACTAGTGTGCTGTCTCCAAAGCAGAATTAATCTCATCATTATCTCAAGCCAAAACCAAATAGTGGAGGCAAGAGTAGTAGTTTAACAGAGGACTTGTGTGGTTCACAGGATTCTGTAAACTGTTCTCACTTCAATTTTTGCAACTTAAATTTTGCAAAGTTTAGCCTTAATAATTAGAATTGCCAGAACTTCAAGTTACTTGGTGTTACATGGATCAATTTGCTGGATTATAGGTCAAAGATTTTCTCCTT